>BSBK01001507.1:425000-1025000 GCA_027943335.1 Chamaecyparis obtusa
ACTTAAATAAAATAAAGCATGATAAATCAATCAATTGTGTAATCAATCTAATTAATTACATAGTTCATTTAAATCAAATCAACCCATTCAAGGGGTACACATGGCTAAAGATTTTAATTAAATTCAATTAATTAAATCCCATTTTCCCTCAACCACCAAATGGGAGGAAAATTCATCAACCAACAAGATTTAAGGATGGAGCTCACATGGATCAAGCCTAAATCAAATCTCAATCACTCACTTGGAAGATGCATCTTGTCCACTCATTTTGTCCTCTTGTCCCAAGCTTTGAGGACAAAATATTTAAATGGTCTCCAAAAGTGGAACCATGGACTCAACTCTCACCTAACCTTGATCAACTCAACTACACCCCCTACCCTTGCCAAAATCTATAAAAGCAAGGCATAATTCACTTAATAATCATCCACAAATCTGAGAATAGCATCAAACCTCTTGCAATTTATAGCTAGAAAGGCAAATTTAGAGTTAACTAGGCTTAATTTCAATTTGGAATTGAATGTTTAGTTTGCTTATCATTTAATTCTCATTTTAGGATTGTCACTAATGGAAGCTTGTTGAGAGCTTTGCATTAGCATCCCTAAATAGAGATCCATAGAGTGCTTAATTGTCAATTCTTTGCTTAATTAGATTGCTATTTGTGGTGATTTAGTTATTATTTGAGTTATTGATGATACTAACCCTATGAAGGTAATTTTTCTAGTACACAGAAGGTAGATGTCATTGTGGGAACTATAATCAACAAGTGGTTGGGGGAGGTATTAACACCATTATTTTTGTTGGTTTTTAGCCTACATTTTGACAGTGGGAGAGAAGAAAGTAGTAGCATAAGAGCTTTGTAGGATGGTTTTCAATGGTAATTTTCTGGGAGATTTAGATAGGGTGCTGGAGAATATTTTCCCAAATATTATGGAGCTACAATGGAAGTGAGGAATTCGTTTTGAGGTTTTATGTCCTTACAGGCTGTGAGTTTGTGTCACAACCTCTCTGTAGGCTAACCTTTATGATTCTCATATATTAACACATTATTTAACAATTATGTTAATGTGTTACCTTATATATTAACACATTATTTAACAATTGTGTTAATGTGTTACCTTATATATTAACACATTATTTAACAATTGTGTTAATGTGTTACCTTGTATCATTAGACATTACTTTAATTTAGTACATTTTTAAAAGATTCTTAAGGCAATGTTTATTGAAATTATTCGACTTGAACTATTTTGTGTTTCATGGTATCAACTAGACTCTCAGTTTAAGTCAATTTCAAATATTTATCAAACATTGCGAATAATTAATTAAAATTTAAAAAACTAGACATTTAAATAATAATTATTAAATATAACTAAACAATCAAAGTAAATAAATAAGTATTAAAATAACATAAATATTTATGGATGTCACGACCCTTTATAAGTTCACATGTACAATTTAATTATTTCCTAGCAAGTGTGTGAGTGTGATGTTTAGACAATGTTAATCAAATTACTTCAAATTTAATTATTTGTACATTATAACAATGATTAGATTTCTAAATAAATATTTATAACGCTAAGTTAGACATTCAAATAATTTGTAACCAATATAATTATTAAATATTATAAGTACTAAACAATGTAATCATTAATAATATAAGAAAGGTTGGAGTATATTTAAAAATGTTGTTAGATATGAGATTTTATTGTCTCGTATATTATGTTAGCATTATAATTTATAATTTCGTGAGTATTACCTACTTTAATATAAGGTAAGATGATTTCATTAAAATATAACTTAAAACATTTATTAAATTAAATCTTTCAACTAATATTTGCGATATCAAAGTAAAAATAAATATATAAATAAGTAAAAGAAATTATATATAAAAAGATGATGGAAATAAATAAAATATTTATATTTAATATTTAATATATATACTAATAACAATAATACAATATTACTAATCTAAAAATAACAATAAATAATTAAATAAATAATTCATACATAATAATGTTGTATAAGTAATACTAAATAAATTAAAAAACATATAACTTCATTAAATATGGCTAATTCCATCTTAGTCAATTATACCTAAAATCAAATATAAGATAAATCATGGTTGAAGAGAAGGCATTATATTCTAACATGGTTGCAAGGGAAGAGGAAGGAAACACAACCAAGGAAGTGTGGCATGCGATGAACAACATAAAAATGCCAAGGGCATACGTGAGATGCTAAGAATGGAGACAATCAGATTTGAAGTTATCCTAAACATCCTTTGGAGCAAGCACCACCTAGATTCTATTGAATCACAAAACAAATAAAATAAAGAATCAAACCACAGGTAGAAGCACGGTGATTTTTAAAAAAAATCAGTAATTACAAGAGCAACGACTGGGAGAGAAAAATGCAACATAGGGTTACTAAGCATAATTTTTCTTCTCCACTCAAGACCAAGTACACAATTAATAAACCCTTACTTTTAATTTCCATAAAATGATATTTCTAGGTGTTTTATTTCAAAAAAACCTTGTTTTTCTTTCTATTCCATTCTCATAAAAATCCTTAATTCAATACCTTGTTGTAGTAACATTCTTACAAAAAATCAAACCCTTGTTTAATTGGCATAAAGGAAAAACTACTTTATCTTATAAATTTTTGTGGAAGTTCCATCTTGAAATTCTAAATTAGGCAAGAGAAAACCTATTGTGTTTACATACCACTATTTAGAAATTATATAGTGCCATTTTTTATTTTAGAAAAAAAAAGAATTTGTTGCATTTCAATCAATGTAAGCACTATGGATATATTTTAAATAGTTTCCAACAATTTAAAGAAAATTTTCAATTTCATTTATTTCAAGGGAAATTATTGAAGCTAGACTTCATAATATTTGAAAACCATATTAGATAAAAATATATTCTCTTATTTCTTTTGAAATAAAATATTGTACCTTTTTGGTATGTAAAGTAAACATTTTTAGAGTGTTGTTTGAAGTCACTAAGTTGATGACAGAAATTTTATGAATATTGATAAAATACATCATTGTTCTAGGGTTTAATTTGTCGCACTCTTAGTGTTTTGTTAATGCTCATAAGTACCAATTTTGTATTGATATGTAATAGAGAATAAAAATTGGAATACCTATTTTCTATTGAAATTACTGGTTGAACTTCTTTAATTTATATGTATTTAGGAATTTTCCCTATACCTTCTGAACTTCAAAACAAAAATAAATTTTGAACTATTGCAGTCTGAGTTCAAACAACACCTTTCAGCTAATTCTAACTTTCAATCTTGGTATTACTAAAAAATGAAAGCATAGGTAGTTGTTGTTAGATTACCATTGGATGCAAACCATAAACACTTTCTCAAATTGGAACTCACATCAATACAAGTTGCTTTCAATGAAACTCTATCTATTAATCTTCAAGCAAAAGATTACAAATCTGAATTCACAGACTAGAGAGGGACTCAAGACATCTTCTACAGTAGCAAGGCCTGTTAGACATCAAAAAATACAGTCATACAGGATTGGCTTGGGACCATAAAGGAATACAATGCACAACTATGCAACTTATCTTTAATTAAAAGCTAACGATCTTCAATTGGGTGATCTATGGGATGTAGAAGGGTAAAAGTACAAACCTCTATCACACATTTATAAAGGAAAAGGTCAACAACACACAAACTATTCAACTTTAACGACATAAATGTGGCATTTGTGTTTGAAGATGATGTTAATTGATGAAATGTGTAAAATTGGAGAAAGTTTATGCCTACAATTTTTTTAAAAAAAATTGAACAAAAATTGGCACATTTTAAAAATTTTTGAAGTCCATTTTTCAGTTGCTGAAAAATGCTGAAAAATCTAGGGTCTAGTTCCCACCAAACAAGTATATACAAATAATATTTTTTCCTATGATTTTAAAATATGTTATAAATGACATGTATATCTAGTGCAAAAAAGAAGAAAGATTGGTTTTTGATGTATATTTTCTCCAATATAACTACTCAAAGTAGAACTTATCCGAAATCGATAGTTTTCATCTCCCGTCAAATTTCCCCTATCAAATCTACACCATTAAGAAAAAAATAAATATTCTTGAAGATGACTCTCTCTTCTAGTGTTAAATATAAATTTTAAATTTTTATGATATGATTTATTATTTTTTTTCTTTATTTGAAGTAGTATCTTCTCAAATGTTAAAATACCTACTTGCATTACTTTGAAATTATAATATATTAGATATAATCAAAATACTATAACACTTATATGACAATAATCTTGACTCTGAGCTCTACAAAAGGGTATTTTTCACTAGTAGAATTTGGGCAATAAATGACCAGGTGACTAAAAATTTTAGTCACGTGACTAAAACTGATCATGTTCTACCCATTTTTTGCAATTCACAAATATAAATGACTAAATAAATGACCAATTTGGTCATCAGGTAAAATCACAACTAAAATGACTAAATAAATGACCAATTTGGTCATCGGGTAAAATGACTAAATATATGACTAATTTGGTCGTCGGGTAAAATGACTAAATAATTAGTCACCCTAATAATAAAAATGACTAAATGAATGATTAATACTCCTTTACACATTAACATTTGATAATATCATATACTTATATCTTAGAAGTTGCATTTCACCTATAATGTGTGTTCGCCAATAGACTTATTGTGCGAACATTATTCCAACCACTATTTGTCAATATCTCTAAATGGTAACTATATTTAAAACTCATCTAAGCGTTTTGCAATTAGAATTTATAGAGATCGGGTGCATATAATTCATAGACATTATCAAGGTTTTTTAAAGTGTTATTTAAAGAATCTATTCACCTTTATACTTAGAACTTGTGTTTGAAAGGGGTAGTGTCAAAAGACATCAACTAGGATCTTGCTATTCTATGTGTGCTCTCTTTTTTTATAAAAACTTTGTTATGAAGTCAATGGTATGAAACAGGGTCAATGAGTTTTACTAAAAAACTACAAGTTGAATCCTATAGTATTAATATCACAATTTGACTTAGAGTTTGCTCGATGAGAAAGACCAAGTTGCTTTACCAAAGGACATTATCCAATAGAGTAGCATTTGAAAACAAATTAAATTAATAAAATAAAATTAACAGAAAATATAAATTATGATTAGCAATTTTTTAAATATTAAATATACTTATTGTTATGTATTTTTTAATGTTTAATACATTACTAATTAAAAGATGCTCTCTTTCTATATTTTTTATTGATTGTAGCCTATTTGATCAGGCATAAGTAAAGGTAATGTTTCCAAGAAAATGATAAGTGTTGTTATAATGTATATTTATGGATTCAACATGACATGAAGAAATAAAAGATTGATTTAAAACAAAAAAATCTCTAGGCAAAGATTCCATGTCCATAAAACAACCCCTAAATTTTGCATCTTCAATAAAGCTAACCGATCACTTGATTGCTTTAGTGCAACTGCATTACCCATAACCTGAACATTTTTCAAACTAGTGAAAATATAGTTAATGAAGCTACTAACTTTTGGCATAATCAAACATAAATTTTAATTTTTTTGAATTGGTAGGCTGAGATACAACACATTTTAGATCAAGGGAGCTCTAGTAAAAAGTAGATAGATTTTAGATGTAGTTTCCTAGAGATGCCCACATCTACACAAACTTAAGCATTAGGTTGCAAGGAGTGTGATCCTCATTTGTCTCTTACAAGTAATCAACTAAAAGGTTGCACAATATTGTCTATGGAAAACTAAAAAATATTTTGATATGTGGGAGAATTCCATCCAAAGAGGGTACACTATTATAAGTTGGTACATTATTTCTAATAGATTTAGCTATAGTGATTGTTGTGTAATTCACATTTTCAACCTCAATTGTACATAGAGTTATATTTTTGATATTATGGGTTTTCATTCTAAGTCATTTCTTTGATATATGATTTATATTTTCTTAGTATTATTTATGTTTTTTTTCATTTTAAGTTATAAAAGGTTTTATGTGTTAGAGGAAGCTCCTTGATTAACAAGGTTTCAAAGGTGTATTTTATATGTTAAAGGGGTTTGTCATTTGTTTCAAATCCTAATAAATCACCATTTAGAATTTTAAAAGTATCCTTTTAAAATAAAAGAGAGATTTGAGTTTCACATTTGAAAAAGATTCACTATTCCAAAGCCTAACTTGAGCCAAAGCACTATTAGAGAAGAAAATAGTTTAGAATATTTTTAAAGACAAAATTAATATATATCTTAAATACTTAGATTATTATTTTAGTTATTATAAATTAAACATGGATACTAATTTAATTTTATTAAATTCAAAATTCGCACAAAAGAATCAAGCATTTCCAATAGGGCGCAAAAGATAAAAGAATGGCGGAAAGTTATTTTCTAAAATGTTGTTACCGTTCGCCCAAATCAATTGGGAGGAAGATCAGATATTGTTGCAAAGACTCCATTGTTATTTCATATACATTTCCACGAGTCAATGGGAAGAAAACTCCTCATGATTATGTCTTTAAGGTAGAGCTTGTTGGCCATATTTATTTATTCAGGGTTTTATTTCAATTTCAATTTTGCTTGAAGAAAATTTCTTTTACCTAGGGTTTCATTAACATTTCCATTTTTCTTGAAAAAAATTTAATTTACCTAGCGTTTCTTTATGATTTTGATTTTGGTTGAAGAAAATTTTACTTTATTTAATGTTTCATTTTGATTTATTGACAAAAATATGATATGACTCTGTCTAGTTCATTGAAGAGTGAAGAAAGAGGCAAGATTCTCACTCCCACCACAGCTTGGAGAGCAGAAGAGAGGCTCACCCAGGTTTCCATGATGTGTAAATATTTAAACTGGGTATGTGATTTGTGTGGCTTTGAGAATGCAAGGTTTCAATTGTTGAGATCATTGTCTCTGTGAATCACACAATTACAATTTGTCTTGAGCATTGCCATTGTTTTATATTAAGATAGTAGATAAATCTTGATACATCATAAGTTCCTTAGAAGCTTCAAAACATAGCCCTTTCTGGCTTACAATTTGAACTAGGCTAACATCTCATCAGTACTTGCATCCAATATCATCTACCTTTTACAGAATTACAAAATTTAGGCCTTGCCTTGTGTCACTATAAAAAATCCTCAGGTATATGCCATTTTTACATATTACTTACGATATATTAAAATAAAAAGAGCTCACTTCACAGAAAGTCTAGTTTCCCCAACCAAAGCTAGATCCAAAACCAGCAAAGCCCTGTTTAGAAGAAGGAGGTCGTGATAGGATCATGTCTATGATCCTAGCAAAGGCATTTGATTCAAGCATCTTTTCTTTTATTCTTGTACACACTCAAATGGTGCACTTCTCTAAGTCATTATATCCAAGGGAATCCATGAAGAGGAAACCTTAGAAAGCGACCTAGAGCTCTTTATGCATGGAGTTGAAAGATTATTTTAAGTTTGCTCTCAACTAGAGCTATTAAGCTTATGACCTTGCTAGTCAACCACACAATGAGATATTCAAATGAAGACAAGGGCAATAATGTCAATATCTCCAAGAATCACTATGAAATGCAAATGCAAACTAGATTAAGATGAATATGCAAGCTAGAAATGAGAGATGCAAGCTAAGCTATGAAAAGGAAAGTACAAACTATGCTATGAAAAGGAAAGTACAAGTATTACCAAGCCTTCTTAATTAAACTAGATGAGTTATTCTAAAGCTTGAAAGGAAATCTAAACTATGAAAGCATAAACATGAAGCTACTATGCATGAATGAAACTAAGAATGGAATGTAGATGCAAAAGCCAAGAATGCTCCAAATCTTCAAAAGCTCCAAAGTGACCTAGAAAACCTGCAGCATAACATTAGCATAAAAGATTGATATGCAAATGAAGAAGAGAGCTCTTCTTTTATAGGAAATGAGAAAGAATGGACCATGGAGATTAAGAGGCAAAAGATTTAATCAAGGGTGGAGTTTGAAAGAAGAGCAATCCATGTGCACAAATATCCTCCAATGAGAAAATAAGAGTTGACTTTTGTGTCTATATGAGACAAAAAGTATTTTTTCCCTTTTTATAAAATAGGAATAATGTTTTATTTGTGCAACTTAGGATAAGAGGAAAAGTGGGGGCTTTTTATTTAATAAAAGGGGAGGAAATATTCCTTTTAATAAATAAAGACTTAGGATAAGATGGTTAGCCAAAGGCAAATAATTGAAAATGATAAAATATGACTTGATCAAAGAAATTGATATAATTGATAAAATGCTGATTTTTTAAAATACTAATTTAGAGATTTGATAAATTGTTGAATGGGGGCCCAAAGTCTAGGCGACCATTTTAGGGTGCATACATTTGCCCCTCTTTGACTAATGTGTGATCATTCTGGGAACACATGTGGTCAAAAAAGAATTGAAATGTGAGATCGATTTGGGATTACAAAATAACTCAGATGTGTGTTCGACAAATGGGAACACATCAGGACAAGCATAAGCATAAGCTGAAAGACAAGATCAACACCATTGTTGTTAAGTGATAGTCAAGTCTGAAAATAAGAGATAAGAATCGAAAGATAAGATCAACACCGTTGCTGTCAAGTGATAATCAAGTTTCAAAATAAGAATCTCAAACTGAGCTGAATGATAAAGCTGAATCAAAGATTGAAGCTGATAGGTATTGCCCCCTCGGAATCGAAATCAAAATTAGGTAGAGGAGAACAGTAAACTGAAAAACTTGATCAAGTCACTAGAAATCATGATCGAAGATGAAAAAATGATAGGATAACCATCAAGCAGTGAAGACATGCCCCAATTTGATTGAAAAGATATAGGATACAGATAAATTCAAACCTCAAAGAGATGAAGCAAATGAAGATGAATGAAAGACTAGAAGGTTGAAAGAGATGGGGATGAAGAAATGAAGGTGCCCCAGCGAAGATCGAAGGATCAGGCCTCAAATGGTTAGCCAACTGCGTAGAAGAGGGGGAAAATTTTGAAATACGATTTTGACTATCAAGATGAACTCAAATTTTAATTTCAAGTTCGAAAATGGATCCAGGACGTCGAAATTAGCTAGGGGTGCAATTTTTGCACAATTTTGAGGTGTTTTGAAAATTAGGTCAAAAAGTCAAAATGCTATGACAAGAAGTGAAAGACATGATCAAAAAAAGAAAAGGCAAGCGTAGTTGACTGATAGGTCCACGAAAGATGAAAAAAGAGAGCTCTTTCCATATGCAAGGTGCAAAACTAAACTATCATGAACCTATAAATGCAAGCTACTATGAAAGTGGTTGACTTGCAAGGTCACAACGCCAACAGACATCTAATAATCATCATCGAGCTTTATTGGTAATGTCACGAGATCATACAATACACACTAGTATGACTATGAGTATATGAATATGATCTATATGAGATAGAATGTGGGAATTCCACCTAGGCACCAAAGACATATAGGTCAAGATGACTAGTGCAATGAGATTACCTAACTTTACTATAGCGAGATTAGGCTTGCATCAGGACATAAGAAGGTCAAGATGACTATAAGCATGCACTCGCAAATAGTCAAGGATAATATTTTGTAGATCCTAGGTATCAAGTGGATCAAGCATAAATGCTAATGACAATTAGGACCAACAAAATATACCCACAAGTAGAAAAAGCAATAAAACATGTCCTCATGCCCTCAGTCTTCTAGTTGTGCATCATTGAAAACTATCATAGGGAGAGAACACTCATCAAGGAAATCATCATAGACAACACACAAAGAAAACAAAGTCAAACAAGTCTCAGCAGGTCAAGTGTTTAAGTGCATGTGTGTAGGTCATAGAATCAATCTTTGAGTATCGCATCTGCTAGTGGAAATATCATATCATACTAGACTGTGGGTAGGATAATTGATAAGTGTTGGGAAACACTCGACGCTAGGGTAGTGTTGAAAAACATTATTTGGGTGGTGTTAAAAACACCATTTGCAAGATGTCCTAAAGACCAACGCATCCTAGAGACCAAAGCTAGCACAGTTATGCCCCCTAGACAAAGACAAAGACCAATTCCAAACCAAGGCAACAAGGTCAAGGCATGATGTAGAAAGGCTAAGTGTCGATGACGCATGTTGAGAAACAAGGGTGCAAAGGCCTCAAGTAGCGCCTGTTTCTAGGTTTTCACCACTTGGAGATTTTTTTATTTTTTCAATTTTTTTATATTTTTTCAAGAATTTATATGTTTTTTAAGATTTTTGACAATATATCATTTTTGGATTTTTTCAAGATCAATAAATATGTACAAAGGATGCCCCCAGACAGAATAGGCATCAAACTCCCAAGCAAGATCACATCGTGTAGTCCCAATGTCTAGCAAGGTGGAGGACAAGAAGGAAGTAGCAAGCTAGCGGAAGAGATGAAAGATAAGAGAATGAAGGAGAATGAAAGGATGAAATCCTCAAGGGAAAACTTCTCAAGAGTACCCAAGCTAGGGAAAAATTGTCATGTAAAGGACATTTGGACAAGCAATGAAAGACCAGCATAGGATAAGTCACAAAAGCGTAATGCAAAAGAAGGAAATGATGCAGTCCAAAGGAGTAGACATGTCAAGAGGCTTCATAGCATCGTGTTTTACTCTTTTTTATTAGATCAAGACCAAAGAGGAAAATGATAGCAAAAGGCTAGAGTGAATGGAGGAAAATAAATATGAAGGCTAAACATGAATGGAATGAAAACAAGATCATCGTAAGATAGATCACAAGATAGTCAAATGTTCGTGTATAGGTCAACATTGTCAAAATCAAAGAGAGAAGACAGAATGAATGAAATATGTAGAAGATCTACGCATGATGCCTGATTGCCAGGTTTTCATCACGGTACTTATCCAAGGCGCCATAAGAGAGTGGTTTTCACCATAGGATGAATTTATTTCTCTTTACTTTTGCTACCAAGGTGCCTGTTTCCAAGTTTCCACCAAGGCGCATTTTTAATTTTTTTCATTTTTTTTTAAAAAGAAAAAAGAAAAAAAAAGGCAAGCTTTTTAGATAATGCTCCTTGAAAGGATAAACCATGATATGTCAAGGATTCAAAATGATATGCTCAAAGATGTTGAGAGGGAAAGGAAGATGGAAGAGAAAAATGGAGGATAAGGTTTTATATAAAGCAAGTGAGGTTGGAAGATAGGAAAAATAGGCAAATGAGGAAAAATGATAGAAGATAGAAGGATAATGAATAGAAGGATTGTGAAAGGGTAGATGGAAAGGAAGGCAAGATCAACGTCAACACAAACCTTGAAGGGTGGCGAGAAGATGGAGGAAATGTGAATGAAGGAATACGAGAAGGAATATGGTGAATGTTTAGCAGAGGTTGCGGTTTAGGTGCATGGAATGAAAGAATGTTTTTGGAAAAAGATGAGGCGGAAGCTTTTGGAAGCTTGAATGTCAACCTCACTTTTTGTTCACTATTAGACTCTTTCAAGAGAGACTTGGGAATCCATATAGCCATAGGCTTTTCCTTTCTTTTTGATGATTTAGAGAGAATATCTTCAATGATGGATTTTGGAACCCATACTTGTCTTGTAGTTTTCTTCTTAGATATTTCTTTTGACTTTATACCTCCATGTCGATTAGAGGAGACATGGTGATCTTCTTTTTTTGATGGATTCTTGTATTACTTCTTTTTTTTGTATTGAACATTCAAGTTACTTCCAAAAGACTTGGGACTTGTGGAGGAAGAAGGAAGATATGACTGGTTTAGATGGGTGGATGGATGAAAAGAATTCAAGGGTATGCATCTATGTTGATCTTGAGGAAAGATAGGAGATGGAGGGACGTAAGGACCCAAGATGGATGACAAATTGGGAGAGTTAGGAGGGGAAAGTGAAGGGACATAAGGGCCCAAGATGGAAGGAAGTCGTTAAGCCTTTGGTATTGGTGGAAGAGGTCCAAGGATGGAAGTGGAAGATGCAAAAAGATAATCAGTAATTTCATCAACATCTATATGACAACCAAAGACATCAGCATCTTTAGAGTGAGTATTAGGATTTTCAATAGGATCATTAACATCTTGAATAGGAGCAACTTCTTTTTTAGGATGGCTCAGAGCTTGTGAAGATTTAGAAAGAGTAGAAAGCGAAAGCAAACATGGAATGGTAGAACAAGAAGATGGAAGACTTTGATCTTGACAAGTATCTTTGGATGGCATAAGCACATCATTTTTTTCTTGATTTTCAATAGGCTTAACATTGGAAGTAACAAAACCATCTTTGAGAACCTTAATGGAAGTAAGGTCATCTTGATTGTCGATATGCTCAATGGTGTGAGTAGTAACTTGATCTTGCTTAGGAGAAGATTTAAGACATGGTGGAATAAATGAGGAAGGGCGTAGAGGATCAAAAGAACCATGAAACAGATGAGAGACATCATGAAAAGGATTGGATGACATGGAGGGTTCTTGATCTTGATCTTTCTTTATGTTCTTTTCTTTATCATTTTTAAAGTCCTCTTGACATGGAGCCGCTTCTAAGGACAAGGAAGCATGTTGAATTTGTATGGAAGACTTTGGAAGAGATAGTGAAGGATTAGCTAAAGTAGGCATTATAGCGCATAAAGTCTTAGGCTCTTTAGGTTTAGCATTATTGAAAGTATTTGTAGTTAAGTGAAGGTTAGCTTGAGTTTCTTTAAGAGGTAGCCCTTGAAAATAACTATAGTGAACCGCATGAAAAGTATTAGGATTTTTGTTGGATGAAGGATTTGTGAAAGATTTGGAAGACTCGGAAGCTTTAGGAAATGTATGGGTATTGGAGGAAGTAGGGGATGAAAGGGGACCATCACAAGACAAAGGTCCATCATTAACATAATCTTTTTTGAGAGTGTGATCTTTATTTTTAGCATGAGAGTTCTTAGAGGAAGGATTCTTATAATATTTATGTTTCAAATCAGCACGATACATTTTATATTCCTCAATAGAAGTAGATGTATCATCTAGGTATTGTTCATAGAAATCATCAAAGTCTCTTTCAAAATTAGAATCATATGGATCACCATCACGATCTATCTAATGTGACAACCCTTTAATAAGCATGAGCACACGACGACGAGGACTCTTAGGAATAGAGGTGTCATAGGTATGACTATATGGTTCATCATCATAGCCATCATAATAGTCATCATAGTCATCAAAGGTGGGTGTGTCACTCTTCGTGGGAGAGGTATCACAAGGATTACTATATTGCTCATATTGAGGAGTAAGACTCTTTGGAGAAATAGAAGAGGAATGAGATTGTGAAGAAGAGGAAAGTGAAGACCTAGTAGAGGAAGAAGACTTGAATAATGAAGAATGTGAATAATGTCTAGAAGAATCATGGCGAGACTTGGAAGATGAAGAAGAATGAGAAGACTTAGATGATGAAGAATGTTTAGAAGAAGGAGGTCGTGATAGGATCATGTCTATGATCCTAGCAAAGGCATCTGATTCAAGCATCTTTTCTTTTATTCTTGTACACACTCAAATGGTGCACTTCTCTAAGTCATTATATCCAAGGGAATCCATGAAGAGGAAACCTTAGAAAGTGACCTAAAGCTCTTTATGCATAGAGTTGCAAGATTATTTTAAGTTTTCTCTCAGCCAGAGCTATTAAGCTTATGACCTTACTAGTCAACCACACAATGAGAGATTCAAATGAAGACAAGGGCAATAATGCCAATATCTCCAAGAATCACTATGAAATGCAAATGCAAACTAGATTAAGATGAATATGCAAGCTAGAAATGAGAGATGCAAGCTAAGCTATGAAAAGGAAAGTACAAACTATGCTATGAAAAGGAAAGTACAAGTATTACCAAGCCTTCCTAGTTAAACTAGATGAGTTATTCTAAAGCTTAAAAGGAAATCTAAATTATGAAAGCATAAACATGAAGCTACTATGCATGAATGAAACTAAGAATGGAATGTAGATGCAAAAGCCAAGAATGATCCAAATCTTCAAAAGCTCCAAAGTGACCTAGAAAACCTGTAGTATAACATTAGCATAAAAGATTGATATGCAAATGAAGAAAAGAACTCTTCTTTTATAGGAAATGAGAAAGAATGGACCATGAAGATTAAGAAGCAAAAGATTTAATCAAGGGTGGAGCTTGAAAGAAGAGCAATCCATGTGCACAAATATCCTCTAATGAGAAAATAAGAGTTGACTTTTGTGTCTATATGAGACAAAAAGTATTTTTTCTCTTTTTATAAAATAGGAATAATGTTTTATTTGTGCAACTTAGGATAAGAGGAAAAGTGGGGACTTTTTATTTAATAAAAGGGGAGGAAATATTCCTTTTAATAAATAAAGACTTAGGATAAGATGGTTAGCCCAAGGCAAATAATAAAAAATGATAAAATATGACTTGATCAAAGAAATTAATATAATTGATAAAATGTTGATTTTTAAAAATACTGATTTAGGGATTTGATAAATTGCTAAATGGGGGCCCAAAGTCTAGGCGACCATTTTAGGGTGCATACACCCCTAAGTTATTAGATCCCTTTTGTGCTCTCTTTTGTTAAGTGTTCATTTCCCTTGGTATGTCCTTTATTTGGGACATCTTTTAGTTGAAATATTTATTGTGGGTGCATGTATGCTCCATTAAATCTATTGCTCGCATTAAGGTGTTTTCAATTACTTTAACTTGGGGGCATACACTATGCTCCTTATTTTACATTTTACACACACACACACACACACACACACAATGATTCAATGCAACCTGTGATTAGAGAAAACATAACCTGTTTGGAACAAGCATAGACATTCAAACATTAGCCTAACAACATATTCCTAGCATATAGTAAAAACAATTTGCAAAGACACTTCAAATAGAGCTTAACGGGAGCACCCTGTCACCATTCGATTTGCTCTTGATTTAGGGATGTGGGTGTGCTCTCAAAACACTTGGAGCATGTCCCTAATGCAGATTAGGAGAGTTTAGGATCAATCAGGGACTATGAGAACCCCATAGTGGCACAGAACCAAGTATAGAACACCTGATTTTCCCTTAGAGCCCCAAGGAACCTAATGAAGCTAAAATGCAGATTAAGCTAAGAATGATTATGCTAGATTGATTTTAAGCCAAATGATAGATGTGAGATGATGCAAATGCTATGAAAGAAAATGAAATAAACTAGGTTAATCTATTAATTATAAGCTAAGATGTGAGTTAGAAAGCTTAGAAATGAACTAAATCTAACAATTAGGATTTAAGCTATGATGATCTAGAAGTAAATTAGCATGACAACACTACTTAATATGATTATGTGAATTGGTATTTTTCTCTTGGAAGTGAGGGTATTTATAGGATTTGAGGAAGGGATTGGGTTAGGAAGTGGAGTTAGGGTCAGAGTCAGGGTTTGGGGTAGAGTCTAGGGTATGGTTAGGGGTAAGGTTAGATGGATGAGGTTTAAGGGTTGCTGACACATGTGTGAGCAACACTAGGGAAGTGTTCCTAGGGAACCAAGGTGAAAGAGAAGACATGATCTTAATTAAGAGGCTGTAAGAGCCTTAATGAGGGTGTAAGGAGTCATTAATGAGTCTGTAAGGCTCATTAATGAGGGGGTTTTACAAAAAGTCAAAGGAGGGTGGTTTAGACTAAGAAGGTTAGGAATCACCCTCTAAGTAGGTTTAGGATGGGTTTAGGAAAGTTTAGATAGGTTTAGGGTTCTCTATAAGATTCTAGGGTTTTAGGCTTTAAATAAATATTTAAATTATTTAAGGTTTGTGACATTATTTATTAACTAATGATTAATAAATAGGGGAAAATCATTTAAATTTGATTTAAACTCTTTTGGGAGGGATTCTTTAATTAAATAGGTTTAATTAAAATAGGAGAGGAGATAATGATAATAAAAATTAATTAATTAATTAACAAATGATGATGTCATCAGGGGTTTCTACAAAATAAAATATTTTTATTTTGGCAAATGCATTTTAGATGTCACACAACCTCTCTTGCACATGACCGAGGAGACAAAGTTCTCCTTGTCTTCATCCTTTCATTAAATCCCTTAATGGAGACAATGCTTTCCATAAGGATTGATCTTCCTTTACTTTATCCCTTTGGAGACAGTGCTTCCCTTAGTCCTAATCATTTTTATTAGATCCCTTAATGGAGACAATGCTTTCCTGAAGGAATGATCTTCCTTTTCTTGATCCCTTTGGAGATAATTCTTTTCTTAGGCATGATCATTTTTATTGGATCTCTTAATAGAGACAATGATTTCCTTAAGGACTAATCTTATTTTCCTTGATTCCTATGGAAACAATGCTTTCCTTAGGCCTGATCACCCTTGTTGGATCCCTTAACAGAGACAATGCTTTCCTTAAGGACCAATCCTCTTTTAATGGGTTGACTAGCATAACACAACTTGGTAGACTTTCAATGTCATCTTTTGAAACACTTTCTCTTTGTGTGATCCACAGTAAGGCAATCCATTACTAGGCTAGTGGTCATAGCTTTCTCTCTCTCTTCCAAGTGATGCCTCTTTTATCTCAGTTGTGGATTTGATGAAGACTTAAGTCACTGAGGGGCTTGATGTTTATTTGACTCCTTGACCTTGATAACATTATTCTTATGCATTGATCTACTTTACCGTGAGTATGAGTTTGTCTCATACTCCTGCTAAATTGGGAACTATATCCTAAGAAGTTAACACCCATAATTGGATACTTTACTAGGACCTATTAGACCCCATTTTGGTGATTTTGAGGTTTGAATGCAACCTGTCCTTTCTCCTCTTGCTTCTTTCTATCCTGGCATCCCTTGCAAATTCTTGCCAATTTTCTAGGTTACATAATGCTAATGGCATTCTATTCAAGGAAATTAGGGCCCAAATTTCTCTAAGGCTCGATGTTGGGGTATTAGTGGAAGTTTTGATTTTGTGGTTGGCCTGGATCATTTTTTAATCTTGAAATGATGGAATAAGTATAACCTTATCTCTTCTCATTTTGACATCAAGAATATAACCTTATCTCTTCTCATTTTTACATCAAGAATCAAGTGCAAGCATTTTGGGCAATCAAGTAACAAGATTTTCAAGTAATAAAGAGAAATTGAAGATTTGGATTCAAGATTTGAAGGCAAGAATTTAAGATCAAAATCTCCAAGTCTCCATTTCTTACAGATCTATCAATTCCAAGACAATATTCTCCAATTGAAACAAGTTTGTCTCCCATGGTAGCCAAGTAGAGGAATTCTCAATCAAGCAAGAAGATCCTTCTCCCATTCTCATTCTCTCTTCTTCTGGGTAAGTGATTTTTAAGCATATCAACATTCAAGATCTAGGTGTGGTATTCATAGGCCTACGCATTTGTGAGGGCATCCTTGATTCTACATCACATTCCAAGGTCAACTCTTTAGATCTCAAGCAAATCCAAACATCTTTATAAGTATGAGAAGTTTCTACATCTGTCCATGAGGGTTTATGCAAGGTAAATCTACCATTTGCCTTTTTACATACTTTCCTTTATGCAATTTCCTTTCATTTTCAAGGTTGATTCCTAAACTATGGTTTGACCAAGGAAAACCCCTTTATACAACCTTTTTCCACATTATTCTATGTGTAGGAATAGGTTACAAAGCCACGAAATCAGCATCAGAAATATTAGACACAATTAGAAAGACCCAAAAAGTTTTAGTCAAAATTGCCTCATATAGAACACCATTGGCGATTTGTCCCTAGGTATAAAACAAGTTTCAATCTATCCCTAGCATTTTTAGCTCAAATTTAACCTACAAGTCAAATTAGAGATATGCTTTCTATTTTTGTACTTTTCTGCTCATTATCAGTTTGTATCAACCTGTAATTTCTAGTTTTTTGTATCTTGTCTAATTAATCACTTTAATCACATTATTACATCATTTCCATTTCATCAATCACATATTTTAGTGAAGAAATCATTGTCTCACTTAGCATTTGAGTCACCTCTTGAACCTAGTGGCACATCTTCCTTCTAAATGTGTAATCGTTTAAAAGGGAGGTGATTTACCTATATTTGCATTACTTCACTTTTCCCATTATACAAATACTAATATAAAACTAACAATAAATAATTAAATAAGTAATTCATACATAATAATGTTGTATAATTAATTAAAAAAAATATATAAAACATAATACTTCATTAAATATGGCTAATTACATCTTAGCCGACTATACCTAAAATCAAATATAAGACAAAGCATAATTGAAGAGAAGGCATTATATTCTATTGTGGCTATAATGGAAGAGGAAGGATATGCAACCAGGAAAGAATGACATGTGATGAACAAGATACAAATTCCAATAGCATACGTGGGATACTGGGAATGGAGACAATGAAATTTGAAGTTAGCCTAAACATCCTTTAGAAAAAGCACCACCTAGATTCTACCGACTCGAAGAAGAACTAAATAAAGAATCAAACCACAGGTAGAGGCATGGTGATTTTTTTTAAAAATAAATAGTGATTACAAGGACATCAGTTAGGCGAGAAAAATGCAGAATAGGGTTAATAGACATTGTTTTTCTTCTGGACTTAAGACTAGGTACACAGTTCATAAACCCTTGTTGTTTTTAATTTCCATAAAATGAAAATTTTGAGTGTTTTATTTCAAAAAACCCTTGTTTTTGTTTCCATCCCATTCTCATAAAAATCCTTATTTTAGTTCCTTGTTGTAGTAACATTCTTACAAAAAATCAAACCCTTGTTTGATTCACATAAAGGAAAAACTACTCCATATTATAAATTTATGTGGAAGTTTTATCTTGAAATTCTAAATTAGGCAAGATAAAAATTACTATGTTTGTATACCACCATTATAGACTTTTTAGAAATTATATAAAACAAGTTTTCATTTTAGAAAATATAGAATTTGCTACATTTCAATCGATGTAAGAACTATGGATATATTTTAAATAGTTGCCAACAATTTAAAGAAAAACTGCACTTGCATTTATTTCAAGGGAAATTATTGGAGTTAGACTTCTTAATATTTGAAAACCATAATGGATAAAAATATATTCTCTCATTTCTTTTGAAAGAAAATACTATAGGTGTACACCTTTTTGGTATATAAAGTAAAAGATTTTGGAGTGTTATTTGAAGTCATTGAGTTGATGACAAAATTTTCATAAATATTGATAAAATGAATCATTGTTCTAGGGTTTGATTTGTCGTAATCTTAGTGTTTTGTTAATTCTCATAAATACCAATAGTGAATTGATATGAAATAGATAATATAAATTAGAATGCCTATTTGCTATTGAAATCACTGCTTGAACTTCTTTAATTTATATGTATTTAGCAATTTCCCATGTACCTTATAAACTTCAAAAAAGAAAAAAAAAATTGAACTAGTTGTAGTGCGAATACAAACAACACCTTCCAACTAATGCTAACTTCTAATCTTGATATTACTAAAAAATGAAAGCATAGATATTTGATGTTAGACTACCATCGAATGAAAACCACAAACACTTTTTCAAATTGGAACTCACAACAACACAAGTTGCTTTCAATGAAACTCTATCTATTAATCTTCAAGAAAAAGATTACAAATCTAAATTCGTAGACTAGAGAGGAAATAAAGACCTCTTCTACAATAGCAAGGCCTGTCATACATCAGAAATTGCAGTCATACATGATTGGATTGGGACCATGAAGGAAAACAATGCACAACTATGCAACTTAACTTCAATCAAGAGCTAAAAATCTTCAATTAGGTGATCTATGAGATGTACACCTCTAACTTGCAGCTATCATAGACCTATGAGCACACTTGTACTCAATTGTCTTCATTGTAGTGGATGCCTTCTTGGCTGAATACTCAAATTCTCTTCTTCACTTCAACTTCACAATACTTGATAGGTCCCAAATGAGTTTTATTTAGGGTTTTCAACTTAAATATGTTTCCATATAAATGATGCAACTTCAATTTGAATATCAAATTTAATGCTCCTATGTTATTCTCAAAAACCCCAGACCCAAATTTGAAGGTAATATTAATTTATTACTCAAATTGGTTTAAATCACTAGTTATGGCTCTAGAAGGGGAGTAACCAGGTGACTCTAAATAAAACTATTTATGTGCATAGGTAAACTTAAAACATGTTTTTCAACCATAATTATAAGGCAAACA
This sequence comes from Chamaecyparis obtusa, assembly GCA_027943335.1. Lineage (NCBI taxonomy): Eukaryota > Viridiplantae > Streptophyta > Pinopsida > Cupressales > Cupressaceae > Chamaecyparis > Chamaecyparis obtusa. The sequence continues at coordinate 445,154 of BSBK01001507.1, forward strand.
CTTCAAGTATTTATAGTTGTATTGTCTTAAGCAGTTAGCACCCATAATTAGAGGCTTTAGGACCTTTTAGAACCTATTTTGGTGATTTCGAGGTCTGAATGACCATTTTTCTTGATCCCATCAACGTGTAATTTCCCCCACCACTTTATATCACACTCCCCTAGATTCTGAAAAACTTTGAGGCAAAATTGCCTGGACTAGGTCGGCCAAGTCGACCTTGTCCTAGGTTTTTTGCCCCGAAGTTGGTCCAAGGCTTGATGGTGGGGTTTTCTTCTAATTTCCAGATCTGTGGTTGGCTTAAAGTTAAATTGAATCTAGAAATGAGTATAAAAGGGGACTCTCTCCTCTCATTTTGACATCCAATTCATATGCAATCAATCAATTGATCAAGTGCAAAAAAGTCAAGATCTCAAGCAATTTAAGTTGTGCAATTGAAGTGGTGGATTCAAGACTTGAAGGAAAGAACCCAATATAGGATTTCCAAGTCTCCATTTCTTCAAGATCCATTCAAGAAAAGGAAAATTTTCTTTCATTGATGCAAATTTCTCTCCCATGATGGTCAAGTAGAGGAATTCAAAAGCAAGCAAGAAGATCCATGCATTCACTCTTCTTCTCTCTCCTCCATTGAGGTTATCAAACATACATTCATCCAAGTTCTAGGATTGGCAAGAGTAGATTCATGCATCTGTGAAGGCATCCTTGATTCTATAATACAAGCATACATACAAGAATCTTCATGGATTTGATTGATTTATGCATCCATTAATGAAGCTTTTCATACAAGGTGAATCTAATATTTATCATGCTTACATTACTTTCCTTTATGCAATTTCAATTTCATTTTAAGGTTGATTCCTATACATGGGTTTGACCAAGGAAATCCCCTTTCCACAACCTTTTACCTTTCTTTTCTGTGTGTGGGAATATTTTTGGGAGTTACAGATTTGGATTTGAGAGTCTCAGAACTAGTTGCAAACCCTCAAAAAAATTTCATCAGATTTGGACTTGAAAGGACTATGTTGATTTTCATGACCTTGTCCAAGATGAGGTCAACTTTGACAACCTTGTCCTCCACTTTTTGGTTGAAATTTGCACGGTGGATAGTTACAAACATCAGAGCCCCAAATCTAGAGTTACACATGATTCTAACATCATAGCGACAATCAAATTCAAATCTGAAAGTCATTTTTTCCTCTTCTTTCTTCAAGGTGAGTTCATTCCTCATATTTCATCTTGCACTTAATTTTATAGATCAGATATGATATCATACATTGTCTTTTATCATTTCCCTTATCACAATATCAATTTTTCAAGTCTCCATTTCTTCAAAATCCATTCAAGAAAATACAAATCTTCTCTCCTTGATGCAAATTTCTCTCACATGATGGCCAAGTAGAGGAATTCACAAGTAAGAAATAAGATCCACACATTTACTCTTCTTCTCTCTCCTTCTCCATTGAGGTTATCAAGCATACATTCATTCAAGATCTAGGATTGACAAGAGTAGATTTGTGCATTTGTGAAGGAATCCTTGATTCTACAATAAAAGCATACATGTAATCATCTTTATGGATTTGACTGATTTCTACATTCATTCATGAAGTTTTTCATGCAAGGTGAATCTAACATTTATCTTGTTTACATTACTTTCCTTTATGCAATTTCAATTTTATTTCAAGGTTGATTCCTATACAAGGGTGTAACCAAGGAAAAATCCTTTCCAAAACCTTTTCCCCTTCTTTTTTGTGTGCAGGAATAATTTCAAGAGTTACATATCTAGAATTGAGAGTCTCAAACCCTCCAAAATTTTTGTCATATTTGGACCTAAAAGGACTAGGTCAACTTTCACGACTTTGTCTAGGATGAGGTCAACTTTGATGACCTTGTCCTCCACGTTTTGGCTGAAATTTTCAAAGTGGATAGTTACCGACATCAGAGCCCCAAATTTGGAATTACACTTGATTCTAACATCCTGACGACAGTCAAATTCAAATATAAAAGTCATTTTTTTCCTCTTTTTTCTTCAAGGTGAGTTCATTCTTCCTATTTCCTCTTGCACTTACTTTTACAGATTAGATCTAATATCATACATTATCTTTTTTCATTTCCTTTATCATAATATCAATTTTACATATCAATCAACAATAAATGAATATACCCCATTTCTCCAAAAACTCATCCTTGAATCTAGATCTTGCATTGGCATCCCTTCATCTTTTTTGATTTGTGCTAATCCGATTGGTTTGAGGGTGGGCCTTTGGAGACATTCCTAATGTTATAATATAGCTTGGGAAGTAATCTTCATTCCTAGCATTATCCACCAATTTTATATTATACAATAGTAAATGATATAGGATCAGCTCAACACACCTGAACGGGTAATAGTTAGCGAAGAACTAAATAAAATTGACTTAACACATCAAAAGGGTTGTGTTTCTGTTGTGATTACATGAAACATAGTTCAATCAAAACTACATGTTGTTAGCAGAGTGCAAATTTATGAACACCTTGATCCCATAAAAAGAGGGTATGTAGGCAGTCTAGGTGATGAAAAATATCCCCAATACCCATGCGTCTTGGATATAGTTAAGCATAACCAACACTATCTAACATATTTGATACTAAAAAATGTACCTGTACCTAGTTAGATGCACAAAAACTGAGAAAGGGTACATGACTTAAGTAATTCTTAGTGATCTTGCACCTAATTGTATGCCAAAAATCTAAGGAAGGGTGCATATCTAGAATTTATTATTTAATAAACCTTGCAGAGACCCTTGGCACAATTCTTGGGTAGTTTGTCATATCTATGGATAGGTACTCAGTACCCATATTGGTCTTGTGAGTGTAAAGTCTTTGATAAGAGCATTTAGTTATTCTTCTCCTTATGAGAACCCATCTTGTATGGATGGAGACATGGTCTGAAAATCACTTACTCATTTCATATCCCATATGGATAGAGGTATGATTAAAAAAACCATGTATTCAGTCCTATCATGTATGGATAAAGGTATGGTTTGGGTGACTACTTAATCCCAGGATAAAAGAGCACGAAATAGCTAAGTGATTTACGTCCCTTATGGACCTTCTTTTGAAATTGTAAATGTATCTCGTGAGTAATAATTATGTAGCATCGAAAAGTAAACAAAAAAACAAATAGCCTTGCATTATGAGGTAAAAGTTACAATTGACTTCTTATGATCTGTTATTTTATACTTAGGATAAGATGGTCCTTACATCTGGTGTCAAAAAATTTGGTTCACACATTTTTCCTGAAGGCCTACTACTGTGCATTTGATTATATGAAAATGTATATCAAGACCAAATACTTTTGTAAAGTCTATTGAACAAAAATAAAGATGTTATTGAACTACATACTTGTTGTGTTTTAAGATACCTTTACTATTTGAAGCATAGTAAATTAGGAGATTGTAATTTAAAATTATTTTTCTGATGTGTTGTTATATATAACTAAGGAAAATATGGCTAGAGCAAGGAAACAACGAGGAAAGAAACTAGTTGCCCATCCCCAAAATCAAAACCCAATTGAAAATGCTAACGATGGAATAGAAGAAATCTCAATTTATTAACAAAACAAAGAGATAAATTATTAACCTAGAACAAACAATTAAGGATTTGAGGGTCGGGTAAGGGAATATGGAGAACATCCTAGAGACTCCAGAAGAAAATTTGAATCATAATCTTCATGGAGTTACACTAGAAACTACTCCACTAGTGCACCCATCACCTAAGCAGACCACCATGGATATGTCTACTCAACAAAGAGTTGTTGTAGATCTTTCCATAGACATAAAGAAGATTTCCCCACCTAAATTTGATGGAAAACATGTTGGGGATGCTGCAGAGGACTGCCTGACTAAAATAGAGAAATATTTTGAGTTGAGAGATTACCCCGAAAACATGAAGGTTGTATGAGGTGCTTATCAGCTAACAAGTGAAGCTGAGATTTGCTTGACTAACATCAAGAAATAATTAAATTATACCAAGGAGATTCTGAGTTGGGGGTAGTTCATTGAACATTTTTGAGAAAGATGGGTTCCACAATTACACTATGATGAGAAAATGATATAATTTATGAATTTAAAGCAAGACAATTTGTTCATGCAAAAATACTATGATCATTTTGCTAAGTGAATGAAATGTGTTCCTATTTACTAGAAAGATGAAAGGGCTTAGACAAGTAAATTTATTTTAAGGCTAAACACAAACATTAGAGCTGAAGTAGATATGTTCATTCTTAGAAGCATGAATCGGATTTTGGAGAAAGCCTATAAATAGGAAAAAAAACTTCATCCCTTAGCTATAGAAATGAAGAACTCTCAAGATAATAGACCCACTTTTAAAAGAAAGATGGAATCCACAGACTCTAGGGTGAAGATTAATAGTAGGAGAAGAGACTTTATTGAAGCAATGGTAACAGAAAGCCGGTATCAAAGAAATAACTATAGTGGACACACACAAAGGTCTGGTTGGAATACTCAACCTCAAGTCACAAAGGGTCCATTTAGAGGATGTTTTAAGTGTGGTGGCAATCATTTTGCTAGGGATTGTTCAAAAGGACAAGGATTAGTCTCCTCAACAAAGTCAAATCAATGTTGCAGTAAGGGATTGAAAAACTAGACATCAAAATGTTCCTATGCATTTAATATGTGATAGAACCAAGGACAACACTGCATCATAAAGAGGTGATAGTAGAAGCTACGCAACTGAATCACAAACCAATTGAAAGTACAATGGGACCAATACTCAGCTGAAAATGCTACATGGGAGGACACCATAAAAATGAAGAAACTTTATCCACATTTATTTTGAACTTTTCAATCTAGTTATAAACTCTGTTAAAATTGATAAACTTTATGAATGATTGAATCATGTTAGTATAGAATTTAACTCTGTTAATTGTAGGATGCTATTTTGATAAACCTTCCAAATGACTGAATCATGTTAGCATAGAGTTGATTTCACAATATATTGTAAATGTTTACGTTTAAGGAATTGAAATCTCTTGTATTTGACAATGATTCTATATATTCAGTTTCAATATGCATATCATGATTTTCTTATAAATTAAATGTTATTCTATAACTCTTATGCATCGGGACAATGCATTTTTAAGGGGGGGAAGGATGTCATAACCCCTCTATAGCCTAACCTTTACGATTCTCATATATTAACACATTACTTAACAAGTGTGTTAATGTGTTACCTTTATCATTATACATTACTTTAATTTAGTTCATTTTTTAAAAAGATTCTTTAGATGATGTTTATTGAAATAATTTGAGTTGAACTATTTTGTGTTTTATGGTATTAACTAGGCTCCCAATTTAAGTCAAATTCAAATATTATGAATAATAAATTACAAATTTAAAAATTAGACATTTAAATAATAATTATTAGATATAATTATAAAACAATAAAAGTAAACGAATAAGTATTAAAATAATATAAATAAAATAAATAATATAAATATTTATGGATGTCACGACCCTTTATAAGTTCACATGTACAATTTAATTATTTCTTGGCAAGTGTGTGAGTGTGATGTTTAGACAACGTTAAATAAAATTATTTCAAATTGAATTATTTGTACATTATAATAATGATTAGATTTCCAAATAAATATTTACAATGTTGAGTTAGATATTCAAATAATTAGTAAATAATATAATTATCAAATATTATATATTCTAAACAATATAAATAAATTAAACAATGTAATCATTAATAATATAAGAAAATATGGAGTATATTTTAAAATTTTGTTAGATGCGAGATTGTATTGTCTTGCAAAAGGACGGGTTAGGACCCTCTTGTATATTATGTTAGCATCTCTAGATTAAAAATTATAATTTTGTTAGTATTACCTACTTTAATATAAGGTAAGATGATTTCATTAGAGTATAACTTAAAATATTTATTAAATTAAATCTTTCAAGTAATATTTGTGATAATATATATATATATATATATATATATATATATATATATATATATATATATATATATATATATATATATATATATATATATATATATATATATATATATATATATATATATATATATATATATATATATATATATAAGTAAAAGAATTTATATATATAAAAAGATGATGAAAGTAAATAAAATATTTATATATAATATTTCATATATATAGTAATCATAAAAATACAATAATAGTACTCAAAAATAATAATAAATAATTCATACATAAAATGGTGTATAAGTAATACTAAATAAATTATAAAACATATTACTTCATTAAATATGGCTAATTCCATCTTAGCCAACTATAACTAAAATCAAATATAAGAAAAACCATAGTTGAAGAGAAGGCATTAAATTCTAACGCGGTTGTAGGGGAAGAGGAAGGAAACACAACTAGGGAATCGTGGCATGCGATGAACAAGATACAAATGCCAAGGGCATACATGGGATGCTAAGAATGCAGACAATCAAATTTGAAGTTAGTCTAAACATATTTTGGAGCAAGAACCACCTGGATTTTCATGACTAAGAGAAGAAATAAATAAAGAATCAAACCATAGTTAAAGGCACGATGATTTTAAAAAATAATCATTGACTACAAGGGCAATGACTGGGAGAAAAAAATGTAGCATAGGGTTACTAGGCATAGTTTTTCTTCTCCACTCAAGACCAAGTACACAGTTCATAAACCCTTGCTATTTTTATTTTTTGTAAAATGAGATTTATGAGTGTTTTATTTCAAAAAACCCTTGTTTTTATTTCTATTCCATTCTCATAAAAATCCTTAATTCAACTCCTTGTAGTAACATTCTTACAAAAAATCAAACCCTAGTTTGATTGGCATAAAATAAAAACTACTTCATCTTATAAATTTTTGTGGAAGTTCCACCTTGAAATTCTAAATTAGGCAAGAGAAAACCTAATGTGTTTGCATACCACCATTATAGACTTTTTAGAGATTATATAGTGCCATTTTTCATTTTAGAAAAAATATAAAATTTGTTACATTTCAATCAATGTAAGCACTACGGATATATTTTAAATAGTTGCCAACAATTTAAAGAAAATGTGCACTTTTATTTGTTTCAACAAAAAATAGTGGAGTTAGACTTAATAATATTTGAAAACCATATTGGATAAAAATATATTCTCTCATTTTTAAAAAGAAAATATTGTAGTTATACACCTTTTTGGTATGTAAAGTAAAAGTTTTTAAAGTGTTGTTTGAAGTCACTGAGTTGATGACATAAATTTTCTGAATGTTGATAAAATGCATAATTGTTTTGGGGCTTAATTTGTAACACTCTCTGTGTTTTGTTTTGATTACGTAAAATCAGGTTTTGAAAGGACCTGAAACCTTATACATTGAAATTACAACATAAGCATTAAAAGTCCAGCAAAAATAGTGCAACAACACAACAAAGAAACACCAAAAAATAGACAAGTCCTCCAAAAAAAAGAAAGAAGAGGACAACAAAAAGACAATAGGACAGCAAAAAGACAGCTAGATAGTTTTCATAAGTTCAGTCGCCTGATCAGCCAACATTTGCATATTTGCTGAGGAAACCTTTAGCTCCTCCAAATCTTTGTTCTTGTTGATCTCCAACTTTTTGAAGCTCGATATGGTCCTCTTACTAGGCCCTTAACCCTCCTTGACCTCCTTGGGCACATGCTCCCCTTTACCCTATTCCATCTTATCCACCAAGATTCTGACATGCTCAGCCGAGGCCTTAAGGATGGAGAAACTATGCTCAACAATATTGCCAATAGTCTTCTCCAGTCGCACAATGTTGCTCTCCATTTTATCCATCCTCTTAAGCACATTCCCTCCTTTCAAAGAAGTGTCCACCTCTTTCATTTTGTTCTCTATTATTTGGACTTTCTTCATCAGAATTAGAAACCCCTCAGTGCTGCCAATAACCTCCTTCAGCTCATCAATACTCTGTCCCATAGTCTTATCACCCAAATTCATCTTGCCAAGAGCCCCAACCTCCTGCTGAAAGTACTGAATTTGGTTTTTCATAGTATTGATGTCATTCTTCATTGAGCTTAGGTTATTGAAGAAAGTAGTGCAACCCAGATTATCAAAGGCCTTATTCACATAGGTCGTATCCTCCTTAGAGCTCCCTGCCCTACCCCTGTCATTGTCCGCTCTATCCTTCTTAATATTGGCCACATCCCATGCAATATCTTGCATGATATTCTCCTCCACCAACACATTTTGGTCTAAGTTATCATCATCCCCCATATTGGGTTCATTCTCCGACAGTTTTTCCTATGTTTTCTGAACATTCTCATGTGAAGAGGAATCTTCATCTGTGGAAATAACCACCCTCTTACCCACCTTCTTTTTCTTATTATTGGCTCTGGTGCGGCTCCCAATAGTCTCTATTTCTTTTTTACCCTTCCCCTTCAATTGTCATCCCTACTTTCCTCCTTTGTCTCCATTTCTGTGACAGAATCTTCAATCTTCGCCTTCCTTTTTTAATCTTGGACAAAGAGCCACAACATTTGGAGGGTTTTTTGGGTTGAATAGATTGAACCTCTTCATCTTCAATATCCTCCACATAGGCCTCCTCTGAGTCCTTGCCATCAATTTCATACTCCTCCAGAGCCTTCCTATTAAACTGGGACCTCTCAACCTTTTTGGATTTTAACACATCATAAATTAAAACCATTAAACCTTCATGACAAACATGGTCACTCTCAAGATCCTTCTACAAACTATTTATGGTAGTATCTAGGGAGCTCAAAATAGAGATTAGAAATTGGAATGCCTACCATCCTTCTGCAAACCATTAAACTCTTTGTGTTTTGTTAATGCGAGCATTAGTACCAATTTTGCATTGATATAAAATAGAGATTATAAATTGGAATGCCTATTTTCTATTGAAATTACTGGTTGAACTTCTTTAATTTATATGTATTTATCAATTTCCCTTGTACCTTCTAAACTTTAGAACAAAAATAAATTTTGAACTAGTTGTAGTGTGAGTACAAACAACACCTTTCAACCAATGCTAACTTCCAATCTTGATATTATTATAAATTGAAAGCATAGGTAGTTTCTATTAGATTACCATTGAATGCAAACCACAAGCACTTTCTCAAATTGGAACTCAAAACAACACAAGTTGCTTTCAATGAAACTCTTTCTATTAATCTTCAAGCAAAAGATTATAAATCTGAATTCACAAACTAGAAAGGGACTCAAGGCCTCTTCTACAACAACATGGCCTATTATACATCAGAAGATGTGCTCATACATGATTGGGTTGGGACCATGAAGGAAAATAATGAACAACTATGCAACTTATCTTCAATTAAGAGCTAACAATCTTCAATTGGGTGATCTATGGGATTTAGAAGTTTAGCCACTCCAAGTTGCAATTTTCATACATCTGCAAGCACATTTCTACTCTGTTGTACCTCACTGTAGTGGATGCCTCCTTGGATGAATACTCCAATTATCTTCTTCACTTCAACTTCACACTACTTGGTAGGTCCCAAATAAGTTGTTTTTTTAGGATTTTCAACTTAAATATGTTTTCATCAATTATAAATGATGCAACTTCCATTTGAATGCCAAGTTTAATGCTCTTGAGTTATTCTCCAAAATCCCACACCCAAATTTGAAAATAACATTATTTTATTGCTCAAAATGGTTTAAATAACTAGTTATGGCTCTAGAAAGGGAGTAACCAAGTGAGCCTAAATATAACTATTTACAGGTAAACTTAAAACATGTTCTTCAACCATAACTATATGGAAAAGAATTCAGGTATTTGTAGTAAATGATATAGGATCCACTAGACATGCCCAAGTGGGTGACATTTAGTGAAGAATTGACTAGGATTGACTAACACCCTAAAAGGGTTACGTTTCCATCACAATTACATGAAACATAGTTCAACCCAAACTACATATCATTAGTAGAGTGTCAATCTATGAACACCTTGATCCTGTGGATATAGGGTATGTAGGTACTCTAGGTGAGGAAGCATGTCCCCAATACCCAGGTGTTTTGGATATAGCTGAGAATGTAAACATTACATCGTTAATTAACATAACCATAACCTATGCTATCTAACATATATGATACTCAAGAAGGTACCTGTACTTGGTCAGGTGCCCAAAATTTGAGAAAGGGTACAAGAGTTAATTAATTCTCGATGGTTTTGCATTTGGTTATATGTCTAAAATCCAAGGAAGGGTGCAGATTTAGAATTTATTGTTTAATAAGCCTTGTAGAGATCCTTGGCATTATTCTTGGGTAGTTTGTGATATCTATTACTAGGTACTTAGGACCCATATTGGTTCGATGAGTATATAGTCTCTAATCAAAGCATTTATGTATTCATGTCTTTATGATAACCCATCATGTATGGATGGAGATATGGTTTGAAAAACACTTACTCATTTCCTATACCATATGGATAGAGGAATGATTCGAAAAACCACTTATTCAATCCTATTCCATATAGTTAGAGGTATGGTCTAAATAACCACTACCATTAGAGAACATAAGAGCCTGGAATGACTAAGTGATTTATGTCTTGTATGGACCTTCTTTTGAAATTGTATTGCATCTTGTGAATAATCAATATCTAGCATCATAAAGTAAACACAAAAAATAGCCTTGCATTCTGAGTTAAAAGTTATCATTAACTTCTTGTGATCTGTTATTTTGTACTTAGGATAGGATGGTCTTTACATATGGTATCAAAGCTTTTGGTTCAAACACTCCGCCTTAAGGCCTACTACCGTGCATTTCATTATATGCAAATGTGTATTAATATCATGTACTTTTGTAAAGTCTATGGAACAAAAATAAAGATGCTATTGAACTACATACTTGTATTTTAAGATAACTTTACTATTTGAAGCATATTAAATTAGAAGATTATAATTTAAAATTATTTTGTTGAAATGTTGTTATATATATAGCTAAGGAAAATTTGGCCAGAACAAAGAAACCACAAGAAAAAAATCAGCTTTCTAACTTCAAACTCAAAACTCAACAAAAAGTGCTAATGGGGAATTGGCTAGAACAAAGGAACCACGAGAAAAGAAGTCAGTTTTCCAACTTCACACTCAAAATCAAACAAAAAATGCTAATGATGGAATAAAAGTAATCATCAATTAATTAATAGAACAAAGACATAAAATTATTAACCTCTATAAATTAGATGATTAAGGAATTGAGGGTCATGCAAGGGAATTTGAAAAATATCCAAGAGACTCTAGAAGGAAATATGAATCATAATCTTCATGGAGCTAGACTAGAAACTACTTCACTAGTGCACCCATCACCTAATCAGACCACCATGGATATGTCTACTCAACAAGAAGTTGTTGTAGATCTTTCCAAAGACATCAACAAGATTGCCCCACCTAAATTTGATGGAAAACATGTTGGGTATGTTGTAGAGGACTGGCTGACTGAAATGAAGAAATATTTCGAGTTGAGAAATTACCTCGAAAATATGAAGGTTGTGCGAGGTACTTCTCAGCTAACAAGTGAAGTTGTTAGCTGGAGGACTAACATTTAGGAACAATTTAATTATACCAAGGAGAGTTTGAGCTGAGGATAGTTCATTGAACATTTTTGAGAAAATGGCTTCCATAATTATATTATGATGATAAAATGACATAATTTTTGAATTTAAAGTAAGACAATTAATTATCTATATAACAATATTGGGACCATTTTGCTAAAATTGATGAAATATGTTCCTATTTACCAAAAAGATGAAAGGTCTCAGGCAAGGAAATTCATTTTAGGACTACACAAAAACATTAGAGCTGAAGTAGATATGTTCATTCTTAGAAGCATGAATCAGGTTTTGGAGAAGGTTTGTGAACATGAAAGGAAACTTCAGTCCTTAGCTATATAGCAAGGAATAACTCTCAAGATAATTGGCCCACTTTTAAAAGAAAGATTGAATCTAGGGACTCTATGGAGCAGGTTAATAGTAGGAGAAGAGACTTTATTGAACCAAGGGTAACAAAAAATTGGTATCAAATAAATAGCTATAATGCAAATGCACAAAGGGCTGGTTGTAATAAAGAAACCTCAAGTTACCAAGGGGTCCATCTGAAGGATGTTTTAAGTGTGGTGGAAATCATTTTGTTAGGGATTGTTTAAAGGGACTAGGATTAGCCCCTAATTCACCTCCTTGGCAACATCAAAACTATGTTGTAGTAAGGAATTGACAAAATAGACATCAAAATATTCCTATGGAAGTAATAGGTGAAAGAACTAGGGACAATACCACATCATAGAGATGCGGTAGTACCAACTACGCAATTGAATGGTGAACCAATTTAAAGTATAATGAGACTAATACTTAGCTAAAAATGCTACATGGGTGGACACCATAAAAATGAAGAAACTTTATCTACATTTATTTTGAGCTTTTTGATCTAGTTATAAACTCTATTAATTTTGATAAACTTTACGAATGATTGAATCATGTTAGTATGGAATTTAACTTTGTTGCTTTTGTAGGATGTTATTTTGATAAACCTTACAAATGATTGAATCATGCTAGCATAGAGTTGATTTTACAATATGTTGTAAATGTTTAGTTTTAAGGATTCGAAATCTGTTGTATTTGACAATGATTCTATATGTTCAATTTCAATAGGCATATCATGATTTTCTTATTTTAAATATTATTCTATAACTCTTATGCATCAGGAAGATGCATTTTTTGTTGAGATTATGTGTGAGTTACTGAGAGGGGAGGGGTGAATCAGTAACCCTAATTTGTTTTTCAATTAAATCCTTGTAGATATGTAATTCATTAACTGACTATATCATCTGTATTCACCATACATTCAATAACATAACTAAAATGTAAATACTTGTAAACTAATCAAATATGCATACATGAAACTTCATACACATAACAAATGTATTTTGGTATCGCATAAACCCTTTGTTAGAACGTAAAAACTATGGTGGGGATGGAACCCACAAAGCTTCTCTATTGCAGTAAATAAAGTTGTCAATTAAGGCTATAAAGATTGATCACTTCTGGTGATCTTACCCTGTTAGGAGTAACAAAAAGATCAGCTAGATCTACCTAGTTAGAGGATTTTAGCAACACAATTAAGTGTGCACTCGGTTAAGATATTTTACATAAGACTATTAAGTCTACTATGTTAAGATATTTAAATCAGCTACAATAGTTAAAAAGCAATAGTGAAATTGATTTGTAGATGGCAACTAACTTTCCCTGATTTCATATCTAATATGTACTTATTTGTTATCACCAAGATGTGATTGATCCCATCTCTGAATACTATTCGACAGCCTTTAAACTATTTTTGATAAAATGAATACTCTTTCAAATCCTTTCAACATAACCCTGTCAGATCTGCAGATGTCTCCTAATGGCGGCTACTTCATGTGTGATACTTGTCAAAATGACATGTTTACAATTCTTATATCAAAATGATTTTACCTAATTAGGATTTTGACACTATCTTAGAAAACTTAATATCAACGACTCAAATGAATAACCTAGATCATCTTTACATAGAAATCATCAATCATCAAATGATTACATCTATATTTAATTTTGATCTCGATCTTGGTAAACCATTATCTAATCGGTGTAAACCATTTACCTTGTAGTTTGTGTCATTACAAACTGCTATGTTGTTTCCCGTTTACTCGGTATATAGTGCATTCATCACTTGGTATTTAATTAATGCTCGGTATATATGAATGCTTAGTGACTACTATACTCAGTAATCATCCGACTCGATGTAAGTACTCAGTCAAGACTATATTCAGTTAGTATAGTATTCTGCCTTGTATTCTGTTTGGTGTCTCTGCTCTCTATGTGTTGACCGACTAGCCTGTATTGTCTCATTTACCAACTATATGAATGATACTAATGACAACTCTTAATGCACTTAGGAGTAACATTCTCCCCCTTTGGCATTAGTATCAAAAACATATATGTGTATGCCAACTACAAATGTTTGGACTTCAAAATTTGTAAACCAAAAATGTGTGAACTCCCCCTTTGAACATGCTCTCAGTGTAAAGTACATACAAAAAGGATATATACATATATTTACCCCTTTTTTGAAAGTAATTCCAAAAATGTACTTACAATTTATCAAATATATTCTGATGGGTTTTCTTGAGAGTGGCCAAGAGGTTTTCCCATTCCTCTTTGAGATTGTCTAGAGCATTATGCTCTAAGCCGACTTGTGCATGCATATCAAAAATGTTTCCTATAATTGATATCTCGAGGGTGGCAAGCAATTCCTTTCCCTTGTTCACATTTTTTTTGCATGACCTTTAAGTGGGGTGGTAACTCCGCCTGTAGCTCGGTTACCTGTTCTCTTATTTTGTCCTCTTCCTTCCTCAATTCTACTCTTAACTGTTGAATTTGTGTAACTTTTGCATAATACTCATAAAATGCATTAGGCTCGGTTGTTAGACTATTTGTACTATTCTTTAAGTCTTCATCTAGTTTCTAAATCTTTTCACTAATCTCGATAGTGAAAGAGTCTATAGCGCATAATTTTTGCAAAATTGTAATAACCCTTTGAATAATACTTTCTAATTCGATTAATACCTCATAAAGTTTTACCTTATTAACTGCCACTTCTTGGCTGATTTTATTTGCAATCTTAAGTCGTATCTTTGTCTCAGCTCTCTCTTCAATTCTCTTTTCTACATCTACATTCAGAGAGTTGATGTGCCCGATTAGAGTTGCAAGTTGATCAATGATGGGAGTTGCCTCATCAACATTGATATCAGGTACTACCTGTATTAAAATCTCTCTAACATCTTTTAAGACTTGTATGTGCTTACTTTCTTGTCTTAGCTTTTCTTGTGCACAATTCACCATATCTTCTTAGTGCTTCCGGGTCTAGGGTTCTCATGTCACATGTAGGAATTTCAATAATTTCATCTAAAGTGACTAGACCCTCACCATGTTTCTTCTTCTTCTTCTGTGTGCTTGATGTGGGCGATTTCTTATATGGTACTAGAGCTTTAATCTTCAGATTATAATTTTCTTTCTCGGTTGAGACACTTTCTTCCTTGTCTTACCCTTTAATTGTACCCTCGGTCTGAGGTCCTTGGGCTTCTGGCCTAGTGTCAGTTGTAGAAACATCTACATTTGTCTCAGTTTTAGCTCCTTTATCTTCTGCCTCTTTTATCTCAGGCTCATTTGTTTGCTTATGTCCTTCTTCACCCTGTCCTCCAGTGGTGTCTATTTGTTGCTTGGGTATATGTTCCTCGGGTTGCCCTTGAGTGGAAATATCAATGGCTTGCACCAAGATAGGTAAGTAACCTGGTGTTATTGTTGTTGTTGCCTTAGTAGGTCTTTCTTCCTTGGTATTTTCTACAACAATGTTGATATCTTCATCATCTTTTACTTCATCATCAGGATCTCCATTGGTGATATCTTCAATTGTCACTTCAACATTCCCAGTTATAACTAGCTGCTCAGGAGTATCCTATTTTTCTTCCTCGGAATAGCCAGTCAGATAGAAGTCTTCGACGGATGTTTCGTCATCGAGCAGTTCAATATCAGATATGTGAATAGGCTCTTTAGTTTGTTTTGATGTAGCAAGATCTATATCATCTAAGTGTACCCCCTTTCCTTTACCTTTTACATCTTTCTCGGGGATTATTTCAAGTGCAATTTTGTCTGCTTCAGCCTTTGACTTCAAAAATTTTGTCCACAAAACTTTACTATCTTCATCCACTTCTTCTAGTTTCCCTTGCAATATTTAGTGCTCTGCCTTTCATCAAAAATCTATTGGCATATTGTTTCATGAAGTCTTCAATCTCGGTAACTGATAGAGTAGGCATTGCCAAAATTAATGAGTTTTCCCTCATTTTCTTTTTGGTATGAAAGGCATAAGTCCACCTTGCTGATACCTTCTTGTATAGCTCCTTGGGAATGTAACTTGCAAATTCAACAAGTAATCTTCTAAATTTGATCATCTTGTTGATGATTGCCTCTTCTAGTTTTTCTTGATCCTTGGTTGACATATGTACATACTAATTCATTTTAGGGTGACCTAATCTGCTTGTTTCCTTTATGTTCTTTACCAAGTCATCTATTGACTATCCTTTATTCACAACAACTTTAAATTGACTGTTATCATCTTCTTCTTCAGAATCAATGTCATCTTTACCTCTTATTAGATTCCTCCTCTTCTTCGATGGCTTGGTATAGGTTTGTGCACCTCTCTTCTTCTTTTGATATGTCTTTGTAGGTGTAGGCCTTGTGATTTTTGCAATTCCTCGTTTCAGAGGTGGGGAAACACCTGTAGAGGATCTTGTCCTCGCTCATGTGTGGAGCTTCTAATTCTTTATTTGACTTGATCTCCTCTTCATGCTCACTATTACCAATCATAAGTTGTTCCCTGGTTGCTTCTTCAACCTGCTTCCTCCTTCCTGCTTCTTCCTCTTCATCATCATCACCAAATTGCTTGGTCAAAGTATCCATCATTTTCTTGGATGTTCTTCCCACTTTTACTCCGATAAGACCATTTTGATTCTCAACTTAGCTTCTTCATAGGTTCCAAACCTAGTTTCCTTTTTATCTTTGGGCTTGGCCAGCAATGCCTTAATTGACCTAAAAGCTTGGTCAATGTCACATTCATAGCCCATAGGGGGTAGCCATGTTGTCCTTGGCTCAACTACCTTTATTAGGGTGGTGTCCGTGTCCACCAGAAAATAAATGTCATCTTTGTATTGCTCTACTAGCTATGAAGATATCTCACTCCTTTTATGCATTCTCTCTTTAAATTTTCCAAAGTAATCATCCATCACAACCTCAAAATTATGTCCTAAGTTCTTGATGAATTCACTGATTTGTATAATGACCGGTTTGTTGACATCCCATTGTACATTACCAACTGATGGAAATAAATTTTGCAAATAGAAAAAGATACAAACAAGTAGTGAACCAAACTTACATGTGTTGGTCTTAAAAACACAAATAGTCCTCATATTTTCCTCCAATTATTTCAACATCAACTCGACGAGGTCTAGCTGTAAACCCTTCTTTACAACCTTGTATGCAATATCAACTGCTCTACATGGGGCATTGTTGGGCCTGCTTGATTGAACTATCTTGTAAGCAATGACATAGGCTCCAAACCTAGTTTCCAGATCGGTGATTGTGTTGATCCTCATGTCTTTGTCATCCCACTCGACTCCTGTTAATTTCTCAGTCTCTGTTCTCGGTGGGTGTCTTAGAGCTTTTCCTTATCATTTGTTGGGTAATCGGTAGCCATGTGGATAACATCTTTAGTGATTTTAATCGGTTCATCTAACCACATCTTTCCCTTGTGTCTTAAACTCCTTTAGGAAATGAAGGGCATTTGTCAAACCTTTGATTTCCAGGTGTATGTGTTCATCTTCAGCTTTCCGTCCTAGCACAACTCTTGGTATGTGGATTGAAGCTCAAAATCTCCAATTTCGCTCATCTTGCAGTGAATATAAAATCATATATCCTGAACCAACAAAACCCTAGGCGGTATGCTTGAAAATGCGCCTTTGTCATCAACTTGTGATGCAACTTTGGGGTGTAATTTGTATCTTGGTTCTTTGTAGGTTGCTGACTTGATCAATGTGACCTTCTTGTCACTATTAGTCTTGGATTTCATAGTCTTTACTAAGGATGCCATTATTTTAACAGATTTAGGGCTTTGCAACAACTGTAAGAAAATAACTTGGTTCGTGTAGAACTTACTTGAAATGATATCAAATTGCTCATGATCTACTTAAATCTCTGTGAAATACTTGAAGAACTCTTTTCTCAAATTCGCTCAAATCACTCCGGTTTGCTTTGGTTAGTTGTGTGAAGAAATGAGTTACCTCGACGCTTATTTATACCTAAAAATCCTTTTCCCACTCAAAGTTTTACAATAAATGCTTCACCTACCACAGCTCGGTTAATACAAAGACGTTCGGTTATCTCTTTTGAAACTTCAGCTTCGTTAACACTAACATTGCTCGGTTGATTCCTCAAATCGGTTAACCTTAATACTTTTACCGACTAACAAACTTTCACTCAGTCACGCTTTTACTGACTAAACACATTTCATGCTCAAAACATATAACTACCTAGTGCAACTTATTTCATGTTGATTTGGTGTTCATGCAATAGATGTAAGGAATTGTTGTAAGATATAACTGATTGAAATTCAGTTCCATACTTACTTGTTTTGCTTTGGTGGAGGTGGTGAGATCACCTGACCCAAAGGATGAGGTGTCACCAATTGTTGTGCTTGTTCCAGCATTATCATTTGTTACTCTTCTCCACATTTGATTATTTATCCTCATGATTTCTTCAATGGTATTCTCACTTGTATTAACATTCACTTCTGGTGCTCGGTCTCTGTAGTCTCTGCTTAAATGACTGACCTTATGACAATGTAAACATGCCATTCCAGAATTTGTCTAGTTTTGAGATCTTCCTCTCTAGTGCATTGTCATGCAGTTTGATGCAATGTGACCATATCTACCACATGTTGTACAACTAGTCCAAGTGCTGTAATCCCAAGTATATGCATTACCTTGTCTTCTCAGTTGATATGTCTTGTTATGTCCTTTCAGTTTCCAGACTTGCTTCATCTTGTCCTGCATTCCCGTGATATATTTCCATGCATGTTGCAAGTACGACAATTCTTTTCCATATAGTGTTTCTTAGGTGACTTATTCAACTTTGATCTACACTCATGTGCTTGATGTCCATACTTATTACAGTTATAACAATAACCATCAAATTTAGGAGTAGATTTAGGAATACCTTTTGCTTTGCTTTTGCAGACATTTGATGTGTGTCCTGGTTTTCCACAGTGATAACATGAGAGCTTCTTTGGCCTTGGATTTGCATAGGCATTCTTTTGTTCAACTTGTTTTGATGACTCTCCCTGCTCAGTGTAACTTAAACCAGTAGTGTTGTCAAGTCTTCTTTGACTATTTAGAAATTCATCCATTCTTTTGGTACTTTCTTTAGCTTTCTTAATCATCTCATTATGTTGTTGTTGAATCTTCACTTCATTCTTCAGTATTTCATTTTCTTCCCTCAATTCACCAATGTCTTCCAATTTTCTAGTAAGCTCATTGTTCACTGGGATGACTTCCCAACTCATGACAACAATCTGATTGGAAATTTCAAAGTGATACTCGGTAAGTCTCAGTATTTCAGATTCCTTCTCTTCCAGCTTTTCAATCATTTGTCTTCTATCTTCAATAGCTAAATTCCTTTCTTGTTCAACTTGTCTTGCATTGTTCATGACATCAATCATTCTTACGATTTGAGTTTCTTGACCGATTTGTAGTGCTTTCACTTGTTCAGTAAGGTGTTGATTCTTTTCAGATAGGTCTGATATGGTTCCTTCATATGCATCAGATATACTTCCAGATCCAGATCTATCAAATAGTTCCTCTATCTTTTTTTCCTGATAATCAGTCTCATTATGCCGAAATGCCAATTCCTTCATTTTGATTAATAAATCTCTCAATTTTTCTTTGACTTCCTTAAATTGTTCCATGAGAATCTGCATTTGTAATTTCTGATTTTCAATAGTCTTATCAAGTTTATACCTTTCCATCCTTAAGATCTTTTCTCTTCAGTGATTAAACTTCCTCAACAAGAGAAGAAGCTCTGATACCAATTGTTGGGATTATGGAAAGGTGAGTTACTGAAAGGGGAGGGGTGAATCAGTAACCCTAATTTTTTTTTCAATTGAATCCTTGTAGATATGTAATTCATCAGCCGACTATATCATTTTTATTCACCATACATTCAATAACATAATTGAAATGTAAATACTTGTAAACTAATCAAATATGCATACATGAAACTTCATACACATAACACATGTATTTTGGTATCACAGAAACCCTTGTTAGAAGGTAAAAACTACAGTGGGGATGGAACCCACAAAGCTTCACTACTGTAGTAAATAAAGTTGTCGTTAAGGCTACAAAGATTGATCACTTCTGGTGATCTTACCTTGTTAAGAGTAACAAATCAGTTAGATCTACCTAGTTAGAGGATTTTAGCAACACAATTAAGCATGTGCACTCAGTTAAGAGATTTTACATAAGACTGTTAATTTTGCTCTATTAAGATATTTAAATCTACTATAATGGTTAAAAAGAAATAATGAAATTGATCTATAGATAGCAACTAACTTTGTCTGATTTCATATCTGATATGTACTTATCTGTTATCACCAAGATGTGATTGATCTCTTCTCTTAACACTGCTCCGTAGCCTTTAAACTAATCTGATAAACTGAATACTCTATCAAATCCTTTCAACATAACCCTGTCAGATCTTCACATGTCTCCCAATGTAGGCTACTTCATGTGTGATACTTGTCAAAATGACATCTTTATCATTCTTATATCAAAATGATTTGACCTAATTAGGGTTTTGACACTATCTTAGAAAACCTAAGATCAACAACTCAAATGAATAACCTAGATCATCTTTACATAGAAATCATCAATTATTAAATGATTACATCCATATAAATAATTTTCATCTCGATCTTGGTAAACTATTTTCTAATCGGTGTAAACCGCTTACTTTGTAGTTTGTGCCATTACAAATTGCTATGTTGTTTCTTGGTTTACTCAGTGTATACTACATTCATCACTCGGTATTTAACTGACACTCGGTATATATGAATGCTCGATGACTACTGTCGGTACTCGGTAATCATCTGACTTGGTGTGAGTACTCGATCAAGACTGTATTCAGTTAGTATAGTATTCTGCCTTGTATTATGTTCGGTGTCTCTACTCTATGTGTGTTGACTGACTAGCCTGTATTGTCTCCTTTACCGATTGTATGAATGATACTAATGACAACTCTTAATGCACTTAGGAGTAACATTTATAAGGGGGAGGGAGGAAGCCACAACCCCTCTATAGGCTAACCTTTATGATTCTCATATATTAACACATTATTTAACAAGCACATTAATGTGCTACCTTTTATCATTATACGTTATTTTAATTTAGTTCTTTTTTTTAAAGATTCTTTAGATGATGTTTATTGAAATAATTCAAGTTGAACTATTTTGTGTTCTATGACATTATTGAAATAATTCGAGTTGAACTATTTTGTGTTCTATGACATTAGCTAGACTCCCAGTTTAAGTCAATTTCAAATATTTATAAAATATTACAAATAATTAATTACAAATTTAAAACCTAGTCATTTAAATAATAATTATTAAACAATAAAAGTAAATAAATAAGTATTAAACTAATATAAAATAAATAATATAAACATTTATCGATGTGATGACCCTTTATGAGTTCACATGTACAATTTAATTATTTATTGACAAGTGCGTGAGTGTGATGTTTAGACAACACTAATCAAATTATTTCAAATTGATTTTTTTGTACATTATAATGATGATTAGATTTCAAAATAAATATTTACAATGTTATGTTAGATATTCAAAAAATTAGTAAATAATATAATTATTAAATATTATAAGTACTACGCAATGTAAATAAATTAAAAAATGAAATCATTAATAATATTAGAAAAAATAGAGTATATTTTAAAATGTTGTTAGCTACAAGATTGTATTGCAAAAAGACGAGTTAGGACTCTCTCGTATATTATGTTAGCATTAACTCTAGATTAAAAATTCTAATTTCGTTAGTATTACTGTATGCAAATTTTATGTATGTCTATAGAATCTAGTTACTAAATCACTAATTAGTTAAAAATCCTATCTAAATATGCAAACACAATGAAATATGAAAAAATAAGTATAAAAATGTAAACTTTACCTTACACTCACTCTTTTTAGCTTGTTTCCATTGTTCTCCTAGCTTTGAATTCTTGGTTTGAGCTCTCATATTTTAACCAACTTCACCAAGATGCCTTCAAAGTGTGGAATGTAGTGGTTATGCAAATGCAACTTAGAATGAACTCCTAAATGCTCTGAAAGATATGATGCAAGATAGATAAACAACTAAGATGATGCTAAGACATGATGATAGCACTACATACTAGATGATATGATTATTTTATAATCTTATTACAAATGCTTAAAATGCTCATAAAATTTCTAAATGCTCTAGAATGCTCAAGATCACTAATTCTCCAAGATTACCAATTGTTGTCACCAAAGTGAAAAGGTGCTCCTTTTATTGGTTTTTGTAACCCTCAAGCCTATGTGGCAAAATTAAACAACTGAGATTAAAAGGTGAACAATTCATGGCTAGGAGGGACTTAGTTGAAGATGTTCATGGGAATGTGGAAGTAGTTGGAAAGTGAGAGAAAGAATAAGAGGAATGTTCCTCCTACAATGGCAAGATGGAGGGTGATAAGGGAATGAGAGACACATGTTAAGTGTCTCCCTATGACTCTTGAGAGGAAGAAAGAAGGACCTTTTCCTCAATAGGACTCTTTGTACAAGTGTCCCTATGAGTCATCTTTGACCATATGAGGTGGCTAGACAAACCACTAATATATAGGCATAGTGGCAAAGACTAGGTCTTATGAGGACATGTGGTTATAAGACCAAGTCTTATAAGGGCACATACCCTTCATATCCCCTTAAGAATAAGACTCGTGGTTGAAAGAAAATAGGCTGATCAATAAATAAAATAAAATAATTATTTTAACTAAGAGTGAGGTGTTATATGAGGTGGACTAAAGTGACTTAGTCATGTGGTGATGAGGATGTTAGGTAATTTTTAGAAAATCACTTAATAGGAATAATCAGAAGACTTTGGTTTAGAAGAATAAGCTAAGTGAATTTAACTAAATAAATTAAATAATTTATTTAGCAATAGAGGAAAAAAATATTAATGAAATAATAAATATTTAATTAATTATTCAAGCCATTTTTAAGTGTATACAATTGTACCTACTTTAATATAAGGGAAGATGATTGCATTAAAATATACCTTAAAATATCTATTAAATTAAATCTTCCAAGTAATATTTGTGATATTAAAGTAAAAATAAATATATAAATAAGTAAAAGAATTTATATATAAAAAGATGATGAAAGTAAATAATATATTTATATATAATATTTAATATATATACCAATAATAATAATACATTAATAATAATTTAAAAATAACGATAAACTGGGGAACGCCCTGCAGTGTAGTGGTAAGTTGCAAGCCTCTCATTTGGGAGGTCTAGGGTTCGAGTCTACTCAAGCCCCATGATGATCTCGACTTCGGCCTATTACCCATAAAAAAAAACTAAATAAACAATTCATACATAATAATGTTGTATAAGTAATACTAAATAAATTATAAAACATATAACTTCATTAAATATGGCTAATTCCATCATAATCGACTATACCCAAAATCAAATATAAGACAAAGCATAGTTGAAGAGAAGGCATTATATTCTAACGTGGTTGCATGGGAAGAGGAAGGAAACATAACTAGGGAAGCATGGTGTGCAATGAATAACATACAAATGCCAAGGACATGCATGGGATGCTAAGAATGGAGACAATCAAATTTGAAGTTAGCCTATACATCATTTGGAGTAAGCACCCCCTGCATTATACCGACTTAGAGAAGAAATAAATATAGAATCAAACCATAGGTAGAGACACAATGATTTAAAAAGAAACAATGATTACAAGGGCAATGACTCAGAGAAAAAAACACAATATAGGATTACCAGACATAGTTTTTCTTTTGTACTCATACCAGGTACACAGTTCATAAACCAAGTTGTTTTTAATTTCCATAAAATGAGATTTCAAAGTATTTTATTTCAAAAAACCCTTGTTTTTCTTTCTATGCCATTCTCATAAAAATCCTTAGTTCAGTTCCTTGTTGTAGAACATTCTTACAAAAAATCAAACCCTTGTTTGATTGGCATAAAGGAAAAACTGATTCATCTTATAAATTTTTTGTGCAACTTCCATCTTGAAATTCTAAATTAGGCAAGAGAAAACCTACTATGTTTACATACCACCATTATAGACTTTTTATAAATTATATAGTGCCATTTTTCATTTTAGAAAAATATAGAAGTGGATATGATAAAATAATAGCTTTATAAGTCCACATAAAGTGGAAATGCTCCAACTACTACTATTCAATTCCCTTACTAAGCTTAAGCAAAGTGTAATTAGTACCTAGGTGTGAATTAATCAAGGTAAAATCTTTTAATTACACCAACAATAATAAATTTTTAAACTAGGGACAATTTTATTTATTTGTATTATATTGTTGTTAAGAAATTTGTGAGCAAATCAATTTTTGGTAAGAGTTAATTAAATACAAATCTAAAAAATTATTTGATAAAGATAATCCATTGGGGTTATTACATAGGCATTGTGACAAACCATTATATTAGATAATTTTTTTTATATTGGACTAATGGTAGTAGCCACCAAAGTAATGATATAAAGTTGTTGGACTAAAATTTGTTTATATTAAGCACCGTCTGATGAAGTTGGAGAAAATCAGATACTTGTGTGTTGCTTCTACTATCTACCTTTATTATACGAAGCTATGAAGTTGAGAACTTTGTCATTGATAACATGTCTGATGTTAGATAATGCACAATGATATTCCACTATCATATTGGCACTTTAATTAATATAAACATTCATGAGGAGGCATATGAACACCTTGTCCCTTTTCTTCTAATTGGTATATATAGATGTAAAACACAAAAAAAGAGAGCCCACTAGAATGACAACATGGATTACTTTAACTACTACTATGAAATTAGGGTGTGTAATTTTGTAACATCTCTAGGTTGACGTGACTTGTTTTTTGGCTTTTATGAATACATGCAAGGGGCTCACCTTGTTGGTGTGTAATGTTCTTAGATAATGGTGCATCAATTTTAAGTTGTCAAATTTCCAACTTAAACACAATGTGTTGGTTGTTGATCTAGGAAAAAATCAAATGGTTCCAAAGTGATATATAAATGCTTCTATTCAAGAACATCAAACCTCCAAAAATTCAAAATTTGCACACAAAAAGTCAAAATTCCCACATGAAGATAACTTAATTGTTAAAGATTAATTAGCTTACGTAAGAACAATTGATCAAGTGTAAATTACAAAAATTAAAAATATTTCTTTCAAAGGATAATAGAACATGTGAACCCCATGAAGTGATGCTAATTGTATGTATACCATCCTAAAAAGTAAGCACTTAATTTGTGTACATTTGGGACCATTTTTAGCTCACTTTAGTGTGTTTCTTATGGTAGGACCTCATATTGCACCTAAATGCATATTTAAATCAAATATAGGTCATCTTCCTTCAAACTCGAGGTCGGCTCTAATTTCTATGCATAATTTTCCATTTCTTCCATCCATTCACAATTCATTTTCCACTTCCGTTCCTTTACGTGCATTTTGGATTTTGGGATTTGCCTCGATTTCCCAGGCAAACTTTGAAAAAGTAAGCCTGGACAAGGTCAACTCAAGTCAGCCTTGTCCTGGACTAGGTTGACCCAAGTTGACCTTGTCCTAGGGCTTTCATTTTTAGTGGGCTTTGGGCCCGATGCAAGGGTGTTTCTTCTAGGTGCTTAATTGGGACTGACCTTTTGAAATATGAGCCTCGAAATGTATATAAAAGGAGACCTCTTCCTCTCATTTTGACATCATGATATTATTAAGAAAGATATTGTGCATTCAAGACATTCAAGTGCAATCAAGCATTCATTGAAGGCATTCATCATCAAGCATTCAAGTCCATTCATGCACGCAAGGCATTTTCTTCCATAGATCTAGCTCTTTTCCCCCATTGGAGGCCAAACAAAGGAGTTTGACATCAAGGAGATCTACATTCATCCATCAAGTCTTCCTTTTTCTCTCTCTCTCTCTCTCTCTCTCTATCTCTCTCTCTCTCTCTGCCTTACTTCTTCATTGAGGCTAATTAAAACATCTACTAAATGAGGTTTTGTCTTACATGATTTCCTTTTGGTTATTATGTTGAGTCAAAGCTATTGCATCAACATTCTTGATCACATATTTAGAGACAATTACATCTACATGGTATGATATACTCCATTGTTTAGATCTAATCTCTGCTACATGTCAACATTCTTTCAATTACATTTATTTCAATTCAGGGTTGATTCCTATACATGAGCTTGATTAAGGCAAGCCCCGACAAGCCCCTTTCCACAACCTTTTTCCCCTTCTTCTTGTGTGCAGGAACATATTCTAAAAGTTTTAGATCCAAATTTTGGTTGTTTTCGAACCAGTTGTAGATCTTTTATAGATTTCACCAGATTTAGAGTTTCCAAGACTAGATCAACTTTCTTGGACTAGGTCAACTTTGTTCGACATAGTTCTTTGGATCCAAAATTTTCATAGTTGGAGGTTATAGGTGTCATAGTGCTAGATCCAAAACTATTTCTGATTTTGATAGCTCTACGACAATCAAAACCAGATATGAAGTTCCACCCATCTTCTCCTAATTTTAAGGTGAGCTCATTGCATTTACTTTTCTTAGTCCTTTATCAGTTTTGCATATCATTGTCATTTTTATCATAAGGAATCACAAAATTCCTACATTGTGTGGATCGCAAATTTGTACCCCTATTCTCTTGGTTGTGCTAATCAGATTCACTTTGTTATGGGTTTTGTATTCCAATGCATGTGGAACTTGGTGGTCTACCATTAATCACCATTTTCAACATCACAATATGTAAGGCACACAAAAAATTAATGCCCACAAAGGAGAGAGATTGTTATTTTAAATGACTACAAAGTGCAATTCTCTACAAAGTAATAAAACAAACATACTTACATTGATATTTGCATACAAGACACTTGCATATTCCAAAGTGCTATCATTGATATTCACGTAACATTATGAAGCTAGTCTACCAAGAGGGTTGATTGAGGAGAACAACTTCCTTAAGGTATCTTTACAAAAAGCTAAATATTGCAGTTTGTGAGATATCACAAATTAAGACAACAAAGGTTGAATAAATCAATAATAAGATAGATTGATTTCATATGTTGTAGGTTGATCACACACATTAGCTCATCCTTGAGCACCTTACAATCTACTCCATAAGACATAAGTTTGTTCCGTAGAGAATTCCACATTTGTTCAACACTCGAATTAATGATTAAACTACAAATAATTTTTTTTTGATGCAACTAAATTCTATACAACATCAACATTTTCTAAAAGTAATTCTTGAAGTTAATTGTCACATCCCTTGTCTTTTAATACCCATTTATTAAATTTACTAATCCTCAACTAATTTATCTAAATATAATTAATTGTTCTTTACTTTTATGCATTTATTTAGCTAGCCGATATTTATAAAATAAGTTTTATTCTTTTCAAAATTATATTGACAACAATAAAAATGTCAAAGTGGGCCTTAATATATTAGTGAAGTAAAATGATCCAAAAAGAGTCCATAAGGCAAAAGTCTTATTCAATGTAACATTTGTGACACTTTAAAGAAAAAAGGTCAACTTGATGGGATAAATATCCTTTAATCTATAGACAATTTAAAGAAACAAGGCCAACTCGATGGAATAGATATCCTTTAATCCTTACTCTTAAAAAAGTTAGTTATTTTCATGGAATATATATTCTTTAATCTTTGACTCTTAAAGAAGTTAGTTGTTTTGACAAAATAGATACCTTCAATTCTTAACGAAAGAGAATAGATTATTCACACAAATTTATTGATTTTTACCCCAAGGGAAGCGTACTAATAACTGTCAAAGGTAACTTTGTGCCCCTATTTTGGCTATTATTTTGGCTTCTAGGTAGTAACGTGCACATTGTGGGATCTGTTATACGCACAGGGGTAAAAAAGTGGTCATTTCAAAGTGTTGCACGATACCTACTTAAAGATGCTCCAATAACTATA
Source organism: Chamaecyparis obtusa (assembly GCA_027943335.1). NCBI lineage: Eukaryota > Viridiplantae > Streptophyta > Pinopsida > Cupressales > Cupressaceae > Chamaecyparis > Chamaecyparis obtusa. The sequence goes on from BSBK01001507.1 coordinate 473,056, forward strand.
CACTACAACCACCTAAAAATTTGCCAATACTTATGCACAAATATCCTAGTAGCTATTCAAAATTTGCTATTACGAGAGCACAAGTAGATGACTATTGATACATGATATATTTATTAATGAACTTTTAATTATATTTTTTTTTGGTTTCTTTGAAATTAGTAATAAAAAAAATTAAGTGTACCAAAAATATGCAAGTTAGTAATTAAAAAATCAAGTGCACAAAAAATGTACAGCTATCAAAATGCTAACTACTTTTCCCCTATTTACAACATCAATAACATCAATAAGTAATAAAAGACCAACAAAATTATTTATCCTCATAACCAAAAAAAACAAAAATAATCAATAAATTAAAAAGACAATCAAAATTATTTATCCTCGTTAACAAGGAAAACAAAAACAAAAATACAAAATTAGTAAACGGAGTCGAGATATGCTATATAACCTTTTTGGACGGGTTATGTACGATGTGCAAGTTTGGGGGGAGAGGTCTTGTACGATATGAAATGCAAGTGGCAGCTTGATTGTTGCTGTCGATAAAGGCAAGCAACGCACAACCAACCGTATTAAAGAATTGCTTACAACCCTAAAAATATGAACAGTCAGGCATTCTGATTTGAGTTATCAGATGAAGTTCAACCTACTTTCTTAAACAAGCGAAATCGAAAATCGAGGCAGATTAAGTGTTTACCATTTTAAATCTGTAGAATCCAATTGTTTAGTTGACCTGATACGAAGACAGATGGATGAAGAACGGGTCCCACTGCTTCATTACATCTGGTTTCTGTGGAGAGGAACATGTCAGAAGCCGGGGAAAAAACAAACAGTAAGCAATCTCAAATTTGACGACAACGTTAATTGCCGGGAATATTAGGGTTTGCTGCTTCTTACTTTAATTTAAATGGACGCTTGTTCCATTGACGGAGCCGCACTTAATCACGAAATAAAAGTTCGCCAGATTTCTGATTTTGTCAGGAACCTTAGCTGACGCCAAGATCAAAGGCTTATCTGTGTTTTTTTCTATTAAAAAAGATTTTGCCGCTATGCTGAGAATTTGCTATTTTCGATTAAATGTTCTAAAACGGCGAGGTTTCCTGTGAGAAGCGGCCGAGGAAAATTTGCCGGCAATTGACGCAAAAACTGCGATGTTTAACTGTTGATATTGGGGAAAGCTGGCAAACGACGGGAAACAAATACGGTTGAGTAGAGTAGTACTTATGTCAATTGTGTGTCATTGTTCTCGGTTTAAATTTTGTTTGGAGTCCGAGTCGAGGGGATTCGGGGTTTGTATTATTTTCGATTTAATTTTTGTGAGGAGTCCGTTCTGTAGTAGGGTTTCATTTCGCGCGAATTTGAGTCTCATTTGGCGTAATTTGACCGGCGAGTGCAATAGCTGAGGGTTCGCCACGTGACCGTCCTATAGAGTGTTGTAGACCGCTTTTAGCGTGTAGGAATTTATGCGGAATGAAGCTGGTTTTGAAGTCCGCGCGCATTTTTTATTTTTGATCAAAATGTTTATTTTTATTTATTATTTTGATTTATATATTGTTTTTTAGGGGTCTTTCAGCTCACGAGTAAAGTAAGAAGCGTTTACCCAGTTATTTCGGTCGCATTTCGGTGAATTTGACTATCATGTAGCCCTAAATTTGGATTTCAGCTCTTGTTGAGATGAGCACCGGCGGATTTGCGCCGCGTGTCGATGATGGATTAAAAGCCCGTGGTTGAAGAGTAAAAACTCGATGTTAAAACAGGGGTTATATTTCTTGGTATTTACCCCTGGGCGAAGTATATTGTGGCTAATTTGCATTTCTGTTCGTCCATGGGGAGAGGCTCATTACAAGGCTATTATTTTGTGGACGCAGGCTTGGATTAGTAATAAGTAAGCCTGTTTAACAGCAAAACTCTCCATTTTGATCACTGTTATATGCTGTGGCGAATTGAGCCTTTTTCTAGCCTTCGATCGATGAGTTTTTCAGCCAAAACGGCGCATATTTGTTTGCAGAGGATTTGCTCGGGCTCTTTTCATGGTAGCAGGCCCTTCAAGTTTTCGTCTGCCTTGCCTTATTTGAACAGCTTGTTAGGCGAGAAGTTTCATGGAGGATCCTCTGGTTCGAGGCCTCAGAAGGACGCGCTGAGCTATTTATGCGAATCGTGGATATTATCGGTAGAATGCTGCAATATTTGACTGTAGGCTTGTAGGAAACCTCTGGCTTTGAGGCTTTCAGGAAACCTCTGGCTTTTGATGTCTGTAAAGGATGCGGCAGCTGTTGGATATGCATAGGAAAGGATTGTTGTTGTTAGAGAATTTAGGAAGGTGTGCAGAGACATTTTGGAGGGAGGACTCTGAGCTTTGAACTTTCAAGTGCTGGCTAGTTATTATGCAAAAGGATTGCAAAGTGTTTGAAAAGCCGTTCAGAAAACCATGGGCGCCAAGCGATTTGTGGAGTGGGAGGAGCAATTTGTTTCCCACGACCGTGGCAGCCGTATTGTACACTACTATCTTAAAGATCAGAGTGGGAATTCGGTTTTGGCGGTTGAAGGTACGGAGAGGAGCCTGAGGCATATGGTCTATGTCGTATCACAGGAGTTCCTTGATCTTCCTGGCCTTGCCAAGCCCTCCAACTCTTCGTTCAAGTGGAGATCGAGAAGAGAAGTCGTGGACTGGTTGACATCCATGCTATCAAAGGGCGATAATGCAACGAGTATTTACCGCTTCCCTTTCAATATTTCTTCATTTGATTGCTCTAGTTTGTGTTGAAGGTGCATCATATAGCCTTTGGTTGTATGCCTGACGTTATTTTGAGCATTTTTTCTTAGATTTTCGCTAATTCTTGAGTGCTTAGCCATTTAAAATGTACAATGATGGGGAATTTGTAATATTTGTCAAGCTATTTGCTTTCTGTTTGCCTTTTCAATGGGAACTTTGCTCGAGCCCGAAAAATTTGTGTAGAGCCTAATCATTGAAACCCTCTGTCAAATTTTACGACTTTGTGATCATCTACTTAACACATTCTAACTTTTATTTGTCGCTTGCGTAGCATTTTCTCTGTTTTCTGCTAAGAAGTTTTACATCGGCAGGCTTGGGATAGCTGCTCCGATTTCCTCATTTTCTCTTTAACTTTTAAGCTTTATAATGAAATGTTTGGGAGACTCAGCAGCCATATATCTCTTGCAAGCTTTGTGGTTGCAGTTGCCTCCGTGTGTTTTCATGCTACCTTTGTGGTTGCCGTCATGTGTTTTTCTGCAGCCTTTGTGCTTGCCGCCATTTCTATTGTGCAAGCTGTGTGGCTATTGACGTCACTGGTACACGTTTGTAATATAAACGGTTTCTGTACAACAAGGGGATGTGGAGGTCTTTGTAGCCATTATAGGTTCCTCAAGCAGGTTTAGCACCACTGCTTTGGATGAACTTGCATAACTCTACGTGTATTCTGTTTAGAGAAGAAAGCAGTCGACGTGTCTGAGTTAACACAGTTCCTTTTCCTGTCACTTCTGAAATGGCCTTCTTTAGCTCAGATCTTTCGATGGAGGAGGATTCTAAAGATGATATTGTAAATTTCCAAGAATCTCAGGTATATATCACATCTGCCAGGTGCAGCTTTTGTCCTTATCCTATGCCTGGACAGCAAGCTTTATTGGCATTTTAGTGTTATTAGATAATGATTGCATTTTGTGTAGTGCTCTGTAGCTATTAAGTGTTACTTGGTGATGGATTGTTGGGAAACTCTGAAATGCAGAGCAGAAGAAGGAATATAGAGTGACAGTCTATCGTCTAGTCAGATTATATGTAATCTCAAATAGGACTTTAGATTGAAACATGATAAGTGCAAGCCACAGGCAATTTCGGTTTGGATCTATTGGAATTTGCAAAACTCTACGTGTATTCTGTTTAGAGAAGAAAGCAGTCAACGTGTCTGAGTTAACACAGCTCCTCTTCCTGTCACTTCTGAAATGGCCTTCTTTAGTTCAGATCTTTCGATGGAGGAGGATTCTAAAGATGATATTGTAATTTTCCAAGAATCTCAGGTATATATCACATCTGCCAGGTGCAGCTTTTTGTCCTTATCCTATGCCTGGACACCAACCTTAATGGCATTTTAGTGTTATTAGATAATGATTGCATTTTGTGTAGTGCTCTGTAGCTATTAAGTGTTACTTGGTGATGGATTGTTGGGAAACTCTGAAATGCAGAGCAGAAGAAGGATTATAGAGTGACAGTCTACCGTCTAGTCAGATTATATGTAATCTCAAATAGGACTTTAGATTGAAACATGATAAGTGCAAGCCACAGGCAATGTCGGTTTGGATCTATTGGAATTTCGGTAAACATCAATTTGTTTAGTAAAAGATTCAGAGTCATTGTAAAGTATGTATGTTCATTTGCCTTCAAAAGCAACAGTCTTCCATGTAGTCAGGTTATATGTCATCTCACATAAGACTTTAGATTAAAACAAAGTAAGCATAAGCCTATTGTTTGGATCTAGCCTATTTTTGGAGAATAATAGGATTGGCCTTTGTTCTAAAGTATATTCCTTTGTTGTGGAAGAATGTTTTGGTGCAACGTTGTGACAGCAAACTGTTTGTGTGCTTGATATTGCTAAAATCTTCAAATGAATGTGAAATAATACTTTAATGATAAGTGCTAGGATTTTCTGAGCACATTTGATTGGATCATACTCCCACTATGTTAAAGGATTTGTTAATGAGTTGGGTAGAGATCAAATAGAAAGATCCAGTTGTATAGATTGCTTGATTATTTGTTTATGTGGAACTTTAGAAATTAGGCTACGCATTGGCGCTTTTTCACTGCACAAATGGAATTGAAGTTCTCACTTGTCTAGTGAGATAGTTCTCTATGTGTCAATGTTGTTGATTGCAATTGTAAGGGAAATTATTGTTAGATCTTGTAATATTCATTAAATCCACTGGTTTGTGGACTCTAATAGAGTGTCTTGATGATCTGTGCAATTGCGAAGACAATGCAGCATATGGACGTAGATTTCTCCTCTATGATGTTGTGTTTCAGTTTTACAGCCATCGTATTTGTATTTGTCTGTAGGAAAGGGAAGTGGTTTATTCATCTTGAATGTTTTAGGCCTTGTAAATTGTCTACCTAGCATTCCAGCTCTGGAATGGCTATAGATGACAAATTTTTGAGCTGGAGTTGGTGATCAGGTAGGAGCTTTTAGTTTGAAAAGTAAAATCATAACAGTATCATCATATTGTGTTGGCCCAAATATATTGGCCTTGCTTATGCAAGTTTGTGCTCTTGTTTCTACTCATCCGTGCATTCTACTTTTAGGATTCTTGTAATTGCTTGGATCTAGATAGTTAACAAAATGCACCGTATGAGTGGACCTAAACATGTTTTTTGTTCTGTCATCTATTATGGTAGTCTAAATATGAATTGGATATTTCCTTAAATATATTTATTTATTTGAATTGCCAAAAACAAATATAAGGAATTGTTGCAAAGATGTTTCTATCAATAGTCTATTCTAGTATGTTCTTAAACTTTGTAGATTTTCAAGTCTATTTTAGTTTCTTCATGACTCTAGAAAGAAGCCAGTAGAGTCAGTCTGACAGAGCTATATGCAAATTTGTTTTTAGATATTGCAATTTATATTTTTGTGACTTGTAAGTTAGGTTGGATGCAGTTTCTTAGCTTTCAGGCTTATTGTATGTATAGATGATTTGGATTTCTCATTCAAATGTTTGTACTGTCTTGCTTCAAAGATTTATAAGTTTGCATTTGTAATTGTGTGCCTTTTTTGGTTTGTATGGTTTTTTTCTCAATTTCAATGTCTTAAATAGGCATTGCATGTGCTTTTCTCTTCCAATTACTTTTCAATAAAGCCCCCCCTATCACAAACTACATAGTTTGATTATTAATGTTAATTTTATGTTTCATGTTCTCATGGCGTGATGCCATTGGGATAATAATAAGCTTTCATATCTGATGCCATTTGGATAACAATAGGTTCTCTCCTTAATAAATGGTTTCAAAGGAGGCAAAATTTAATCATTTTTTACTAATTCTTTCAGAATTTAAGCATGAGTCATCTCGAACTTCAGACACCGATCTTTCAAATGGGGAAGAAGTGGATGAGCTGGATAGCTATGTTAATAATTACAAGGTAACAGCTAAGAAACTGCATGCTTTTATTGTAATGTTATAGTGTTTGCTTACAGAAATGCTATTTTGTACTTCTTTCTCTTGAAGGTGCTGATTTGACTTATGTGGTTTGCAGGATAAATTTTCAAGGAAGATCAGAGCTACCAGCAAGGGTATTACATGGCTAGGCTCTTCTTGGACTTGTAGGAAGCGCTTAAGGCATTATGAGTCCTTTCGGCGTAGTGGTATTACCATTTCGGTAAGGAGTTACTTTGATATATTTTGTTGAAGTCTGAACATGTTTTGGCTATGATATTTTCTGGGATTACGCAGTTAATAATTTTACAATAAATTTGGCTTATATACTGATGGTTAATCATACTCAAGAACTGTTTCTTTGTTCTGTGTTTTGAAATTTTGCCTATTGTACATCGCTGTAGTGTTTGGGGGAAATTTGATTTGCGTAGAATGTAATGCCCTCTTTATGTTTGGTTATCAGGTTAATAACTATGTCTATGTCATGGCTGAAGAAAAAGTTCATCATATAGCATATTTGGAAGATATGTATGAAGACAAAAAATCTCAGAAGAAAGTCAGGGTACGCTGGTTTCACCGAACTAATGAAGTGATTGGACCTATCCCTCCTCCACAAGCTCATGAGTCAGAAGTTTTCATCACCCCATTTCGTCAAGTTCTAAGTGTTGAATGTGTTGATGGCCAGGCTACGATTCTTACACCCGAGCACTATGAGAAATGCTTGGCAAAATTCCCATCTGAGGCGATGGCTCAAATTCATGTCTGCTTTAGGCAGTTTGATAATGAGGGGATCAAGTCTTTTGATTTAAATGAGATGCAAGGTTATTGGCATCAAAGAATCCTTAAAAGTATTGATTTGACTGATCTGCAAGATTATTCTAAACATGAGCTTAGTGACAGCTTTGATCTGGATGAAGATACTGCCTCTGGGAAAGCACTACATAAATATCCAAGAAAAAACAGATGTACCAGAAGGCGTCTTGGTGCTTCTGATCGTGTCTATGGCAGAAAACCGGGAGAAAAAAACAAAATCATCTCAGGAAACATGTATAGACAAGTACTGGATGGTGGAGCAGACAGAAATTTAGACAACTGCATGTCTGAAAAAAGATACTCTTCCTTGGGCCTCAGTGAATGCAGGAAAATAGATAGTGCATGCGAGCAGCAATTCAAGTCCTTTGATATTGGTGAGATGATTGAATTACTGTGTCAAGACAGTGGCATTAGAGGTTGTTGGTTTAGATGCACAATAATAAAAAAGGTTCCTCATCGAATTAAGGTTTTGTACAAAGATGTGCTGAATGAAGATGGGAGTGGCAATCTAGAGGTTAGCTTCATGTTTTTTTTATTATAGCAAATTTTCTTTTGCCATGATATTATTATTATGGGCATGTTGATCATCTTAGACTTTAGTGAACTCATTATTTTTATCCTATGCTATTTTTGTTCTTGTAGGAATGGGTTCCTTCTTGTAGAATAGCCATTCAGGATAAGCTGGGTATGAGAGTAACTGGCCGGCCTACCGTTCGGCCATGCCCACCTGAAAATATACTTGGTGATTTTGAAGTTGGAACTGCAGTAGATGCTTGGTGGAACGATGGCTGGTGGGAAGGAATTTTGGTTATGGTCAAGGAACTGACTGATGAATTACATGTATTTTTTCCTGGTATGCATTTTGCTTAATTCTGGTAGTTTTGTTTTTATTGGACTACATTTATGAGTTCATAACAGATCTTTTTTAATTTTAGGTGAAAATATGTCTTCAATATTCAAGAAATGTGACTTGCGACCTTCGCGAGAGTGGGCAGATAACCAGTGGATTGATTTGAAAAAGAATGCAGATATGGCTGCAAAACTGGTTTTATCTGACAGTGGACAGGGACTTGACATTGTGGGTTTGTGTTCATCTCTATTGAGTGATGATTTTTCTGCATATGTGTATTCAGATGAGTTGCAACATCTGACTGACTCATCGGATAGGAAGCTATGTATAATTTCTCAAGTTGCAGCAAGAGAATCAAGAAAGTTAGAAATGGCTCAAAATGCTCAGAATGATGAAGAGAATACTGTGACAGTGGATGTGAAAGAAGAATTATTGTCAGATTATGCATGTAGTGATCATGATAATCTAGTCAATGCTTCAGCGAGTAAGAACATGAATTCACATGAATGTTTTGGCAATTTGGATGCATCTGGGATGTTGATCTCGTCACCAAAGGAGGGTGGTGTAGATGGTCCTTCAAAGCAGGGGAGCCCTGTGAACCTGGAAAGCAACAAGAAAGAAACTTATTGTCCACCTAAGAATAGGTTGCGTGGTGGCTTAAGATGGAAATCATCTAGGAGGCGGCAACGTGCTGGAGACTCTGCTTTATTAGCAAGATCCACAAGTTGTTGTGGAAAGGAGTCAAAAAGGATCAGAAAGCTGGTAGATAAACCTGACATAAACAATGGTAGGGAACCACTGTTAGAAAGCTCTGAAGCTATGCCAGGAAGACAGGAAGAAATAGTTGATGTGAAAACCTTGAAGCCAGGGCATGATAATCTGAAGCCCATTCATGGTTCATCTTTAAGTGACACTCTCTTCATGAGTTCAATGCCTGTTGCTAACCTTGTGATGTCAAGGTGATTGACTGTGTTGGTGATGGCCTTGTACTATTAATTAAGTGGATAGAGTTTTTTTATCCAGTGAAAGCTGGAAAGCTTGGCAGGCCAGATAACATTGTGGGAGTGAGTAAAGATTGTAAAGAGCACTCTGGAGTTGCTTTCTAAGGTTCGATGACTGCCTCTGTAAACTAGACTGGTGTTGTCAATCTTGTTCTGTTGACATGTAATGATGAATAGCATCTTGTAATTTCAAAAATCCATTTAACTGCAGAGGGAGAAGCTTGTTGGTTATCCATGCGTATTCATGTGCAGTTTTGTAGTCATCAAGACATAACATGCTAAAGTTATCAATGCTCCCTTTGTGTTGCATCTACGCATATGCAACATGTACTTAATACATTCACTCTTGTACAATAATATCATTGATTGACTTCTGAGGTGCAATTTGCACTTTCTAATTGGAATTTGATCTTGTAGAATGGAAAGTAAAAATTTCTTGCACTAATAATACCTGAGTTTCTGCAGTGAAGCCTGCGATTTGTTAGGAATGCTACCTTGGCCGGACAAGGACCAAGTTTTATTATGGAAAAGTGTATTTTCTTGATGCCATTTTCTCAAAATTTATTCTGCAACCTGTATTTTATTCTTGAATCATGAAGTTGGAATATAGTCTATAGAGATCATATCATTATTATTCTTGATTAAGTTATACATGAAAATCAATAAAACCATCTTCTATTTGGAACACACCTGACGGCAAACAAGTATATTCAAGATTGCTGTTCAAGCATGCAGGTTTTTTTTTCTGATGTTAGTTTCAAAGCTCTTTTTAGATACTACCTTAAGAAGGTAATTTTCAAAGATTATCTGGGCAGGCATGCAGTATGATGAAAGATAAGATTAAGTAATGTTAAATGTAAACTTAGCACAGCAAAATTTGCTTATTTCTTATAAAACATATTATATTATTTTACCTCCACATCCAATAGTAATATCTCAGATACAGTTCCTCTTGAGGATTTCATATGTAAATACTGATTTCTGTTGACTTATATAGGCTTTCTATAAAAAGTATCACCTTCATGTTGCTTTTTTCAGGCTTTCATGTTCATTTGTCAGTATCATGTTCATATTTGTGAGAAAAATTGTGCAGGTTGCAATCTCTGACAAATATGGGAACTCCAATGTTGGTGTTGCTTTGAACATTGTCTAGTGCATAGTTGTACAAATTATGTTTGAAATTTATAGGGTATGCTCTGTGGTACCTGATCAGGGACATTCAAAATTTCAAAGCCTTTTCAACATGATTGCCACCTTATCAATTGGATTGTGCTAGAGTCCAGGCACACAAGACTATGATGAAGCAAGCTTACAGTGTGTCAATCTTATCCTCGTGTTAATCTTGTATCAAGTCTTTGAATAAACATTCTTATTGAAGCCATATTCTCACTAAGTAAGTTAAAGCATTGGCATTTGTTGAACTTGATATTGTGCCCTATAAAAGAATGCGGGAAGCTACAAAAGAACTTTGGCCTCTACTATCCTGGGTAACTTAATAAGAAATTTAGCTCAGATGTTATCAAAATTCTGCCAGGGAATTGATAGATTTGTTAGTCTTAAATGGCTGTGAGGGCTTTAATGTTGGCATGCTCTTGGTTGAAAATTGGTGTATTCTGCTGTTTCAATTATGCTGGAATTATATTTGTTGATAATCTCTGTTCAATGATAATTTCTTGTAGGAATCTTAATTTAGAGTTTCATCTTCTGCAAGAGTTCGAGAGGCTGGAGAACATGATGAATGCCATAGCTTTCCAGTGTCCATTTCATTAAAATTAGGTATGTTTATCTGGATATTTCCCTTATTCCATCTTGTTTAGCTTTTCTTCTCAACATACATTGATCTGAGGCAACTTTCTTTTTTTGAATTAATGATAGTTTAAATGTTAGTTCTAAACAGCAAGGTTCAGATCAACAGACCATTAGGTCCCAGAATATAGAAAACTACAAACTTCTACTAGACGAGAAAAAGTACTACTAATGTACAGCTTCTGTGCCTATACAAAATGCAGCTCTTTCTACACCACTAGACAAGTACCTACAAAATCTGAAGTATGTTACTGTATCAGTATACAAAAGGGCACGAGTTATACATTGTATATAATCTTAAGCAAGTCAGTGGACATGGCATATTGTACTCTCAGAAGTTTTGGCTTCCACTGAAAGTCTCCCAGTCCCACCACACAATTGTAGGTGACACCACTGAGACCTCTTCATTAGATCTTACAGCCTCAATGCCAGAATCTCCATTGTTGAAATGGAGACATGCACTGTGTGCTTCCTTGTTGCGTCCTTGGTTTACAGCTGTTTTCTCATTGTAACTATTCTGGAACTCCATTTGTCGAAACTTCTTTTTAATGGAATACACTGTAATGCCCCCTTTTGGGATTTACCCTGTTTGTGCCCAAAATTAACAGATCCAACAATATAACAATAACGTACTAAAGTAAGCTCATCAATATTTTTAGAGATAATGTACAAGTACATAGAATAGTCAACAAGTATGTTATGATAAGCATAACAAACTATTATCCTATAACCAATCATAGCTTAGTCCAGTAGGAAACTTGAAAGGGCGCCAATAAACTGCCCAACCTAATGAAGCCCACAATCATCCAATCAGGGAAACTCACTTCTTATCCCACAAGCAGCAAGAATGTCCAACTATGACCAGTTCCATCCCTTGGGATAATATATTCACCTCTTGTGCCATGAGGGGCATTAACGTCCAACTATGACCAGTTCGATCCCTTTGGGTGGTCTATTTGACTTTCTTTGATTTGATGATTTGATATACTAGTGAATGATGATTGAATGTGGAATTCATAGAGTGATCAGTGATGCTTGATTGCTGAATTGTATGTTTTCTTGATGAAGTGATGATTGATGTGGGTTTGATGATTGTTTGCTTGATCTTGCTGATTGATTGTTTGCTTGATTTCTTGATGGATATTTTTTTGGATAGATTCATGAGTGATGATTCATATGTCCTAGAAATAATTTCCCCTAATAGAGAAATAATGAGAGATAAGATTGTAATGTCTCCAAATTGAATATGATTGTAATGTACCTGTTGATGTGAGTTTTGTGACCACTCCAACATGCAGAATAAAATACCAAGTTATTTATCCTCTCTTGAACAAGGAAACTTCAAATGCTAAACATATTAACGAATGTGTGATCAAATGAAGCAACCCCAAGGTTTACAATGTGTACATGTGACTTTATTTTGGATATAACTCAGTTTAATGATGTGATATGCTGGTAATACATATAACTCACGTTGGGACTTTCTCTATTCTTCCTGTACTTCATCAATTCTTCTCCTCAAAGTGACTAGAACTTGAAGCACTAACTTGACTTTAAATAAAGATAAAAAGGATTGAAGGGTTGGGAAATCTATTCTATTCCTAAGGACAATGATATCAATGGATGATGCCTTGATGGTTGAATTCCTATAACCAAGTTTTGCTTCTCCAAATGAAACTACTACACAAGGATGATGCTATCTCCAAAGGTAATGAAGGATTTTCACATTGTCAACATTCATGCAAATACCCAATACTAGCGCAATCCAATTGAACATTCACAATTGAACTTAGTGCTTAACAAGCCCATGCTAACCTTACATTGCGACTTGCAATCAACAAGCAACAAAAGAATATGGTTATGGACTTACAATCAACAAGCAACAAAAGCCCATACTATCATTCATCTTCACATTTCTCCATTTTAATCAATGAACTTTAACTAAACTATGAGAAGTAGAAACCTTGCAAAATGTAGAAATTCATACACAAAGATCCACCATGTCTTCAATGAAAATTGTATATTAACTTCAACATAATCTTGGCAAAACTTTCTAATCTCCTCCACCTACTCTACTCTAACTAATGAATTACAAATGAGGAGGCTTTGCCTTTTATAGACCTGCCAAATTCAACGATGGGCCCAAGTTGATTTGAATCAACGACCAAGGTAGTTCATTGAAACCCTAATTAGGGTTAGTTACAACAATGCCTTACAATCATTAAATGTCATCCAATGAAAAAATTACATTTTTTTGGAATACATATCTTAGGATGAGCTAATAAGAAAATTAATTGTGTTAATTTATTAAATGCCTCTCACATGCCTACTTGTAAATGAATTTGATTGGATGAACTTGGACATGTTGACTTAGAATCACTTGATTGGTTGAGAAGATGATTGGGCACCATCTCAACATGCACATCCTTATCCTTGATTCACAAAGAAGAGATATCTCTCTAACTTTGATTAACTCTTTTGAAACTATCTCCCTTGTATGATTGTGATGGCTCATATTCCCAAATTGCTTCATCTTCGTGAATGTTCTTCATCCTCTTCATTTTGGAAATCTTGTCCTTGAATTTGTTCTTGAAATTGCTCTTGTCTTGATATCTTGATCTTCTTGAAGTAATTAGGCTTCCTTCCAATTGATCTTGGACTTGTAGACCTTCATGTTGTTGGGTCCTTGTTGATCTTGGATTTCCTTCGGAAATCCAAAATTGTGAAATCTTCTTCAATTTTAGAAGTTGTTCATTTTCCTTGTATGAATTTATCTTGAATTGGATCTCCCATGCAATGGTTGACTCAAACCTTGGTATTTGCAATTCCCATCCCTTTTGTTAACATTTTCCTTGAAGCCCCCATGTTGTTGAAGTTGTGATGTCCTTCTTCCATGTTGTTTTTGATGTTGCAATGATCTCTCCTTCAAGCCTTGTCCTCAAACTCTCTTTCCTTAGTGCATTCACTTGATCATCACTTTCTACGATCATTTCCAATTCACCTCTATGCATTGATCCTTAAAAAACAAGAGCAAAAACTTATGCTACGTTTATGAAGTAAAATCACAAAATATTTTCATGATAAAACACCTTTAAGAACATGATTTCAACTTCCTTCAATTTCTGATTTTCCCCTGATGATGCCTTTATGCACACTTTCAGAAAATGCATATTCTTGACTTAATTCATACTATTTTAATCATCATTCCATCTTTATGCACGATCAAATTCCCTTCTTACTTGCTGTGACTTTCGAAAATCTCTGCTTTTTCAGAAGAACTTGCCCAGATTTCTGCTATAATTTGCAACTTCTTCTGCTTATAATTAGAATACTTCATCTTCTTTCTGATCTTAATCTTGTTTCATCTAATGATAAAGCAATCTTGGCCTCCTCTTTTGTTGCTGAATGCTTAGCTCCAATCCTCAAGTTCTGATTTTTGACTCTGCTGCTCTGCTTATGTTCACTTTGCTTTGGAATTGTGATTGAAAGCTTCCATTTGATCTCCCCTTATAGCCTCCAGTAGAAATTAGCGAAAGGTTGTTTTAGTTCGCCCAAGGAGGGCCAGCCTGGGCAAGTTATGTTTATTTTTTGCATCTAAAATCCCCAACACCAAGGTGGCCGACCTATGAAAGGTTTAACTTCAAACATTTGAATTTCTTTGCAATTTACTCCCCCAAACAGCCCTATGGTGGATTTCGGATTTCACATTAATTGTAGAGATTGTATTATTTAATTTCCTTGAAATTTATCTTCTAAAGGGGCTTGGAATTAGACCCTTATTAGGAATTTGCATGGAATGCATTATTTATAAGACCTTCAAAACAGGTTGGAAAGTCACCATTAGTTAGGAATTTCATCAAGGAATAAGGTCAGAAATTAGAGCTCTGTTTGGACAACCTCACCTATGCTGGTCGAAAATTTGACATCTGTTGGGAATTTGCAATGGAGATTTCACACTTGCAAGGACTATTCTCTGAAATGTGGTTGGAATTTCATCATTTGTTGGGATTTTTCACCAAGCTGAGCACTTAATCAATGTTTATAAACGATAAATGCTTTTCTAGGTTAGAAATTCATGCCTCATTAGGACAACTTCCAGATCAGAATTCTCATAGTTGTTGGGATTTCCTATTTAGGCATTGAGCACAAACATAACCTTGTTAAGGATTGCCTTCAAAAGCAGATCAGAAATCAGAGGCTTGTTTGGAATTTTCTCACTAGGAAGGTCAGAAATTTACTAAGTGTTTGGAATTTTTCTCAAAGACAAATTGGAAATCCAGCTTTTCTTAGGATTTTTCTCTGCATTGAGGTCGGAAATTCATTGCTTGTCAGGACAAATGCTCAGAAGGTGATTGAATCTTACCCTTGTTCAGACAACTTGCCTTACATAGGTCGGAAATTTGGCGCTCATTTGGAATTTCTTCTCAAGGCAGATTGGAATTTTGCCACGGATGAGGAATTTTCATTGTGTTAATTTCATAGCTATTTCCGGATCTAATCATTTAAATTATATCTTTAATTTAATTTAAATAAAATCGCAAATTGTATTTTTAAATACAATGGCTTGCAAACTCGGGCCCTCCCTTTGGTGCCTATTTGATTCCTAGGTTGGTCGGCCCACATAATATTTATTTCTACCTGGGTCGGCCCACATAATAATTGTTTCTCCTGGGTCGGCCCACATAGAATTAAATTAAGATCACATATATATATGGGTGGTGCTGGGGCATCAAAACATATTCATTTTTGCTGCTGTTCAAGTGCGAACTTATGAAGTGTTAGATGTGAACTGCTCTGCTTAAGAAGGTGATTACGATCTCTCTTGGAGAACCTACTGTCATATACTGTGGTGGAAGAGCATCTACCTCTGGTGTCCTTTGTGCATCTACTGCTGCAGCAACTACTGTAGAAGACTGTCTACCTTCACTATCAATCATCTCAGAAATTGATCTACCTCTGCTCCATTGGTGACTGGTTAAATGATGCATTCAGAACTGAATATATTCGAATCACAGTGAACTCCAGGTCAGACTTATCATTGAGGCTGTAAACTGTAAGTTGGATCCAAGCTTAATATTCATCTAATTGCTGGGTTTTCACCTCCACAGGGAGGTTTCTCAGGGTACATTCCGTGTTGTATCTTGTGTCCTATTTATCTGTTATTGTTTTAGTTATAATTTATCTGTAAATTGCTAGATCTGAAAATAAAATTAACACATTGCATATTCAATTGCATTTCCAAAATTGCTCAAAATGTTTGAGCTCACGTTAAAATTGTACAAGGATAAGCTCCTAGAATTGGTCGGAAATTTCATGCCCTTTAGGATAAACACGTCTTGTAGGTTGGAAATTTGCTTGGCTGTTAGGAATTTCTCCAAAAGATAGGTCAGAAATTAGACCCTTGTTAGGAATTTCATTGATCACTTGAAATTTGCTAACAATTCTTTGCCAAAGGTCGGAATTTCTAACCTTGTTAGGATTAACACCTGGAAAGCAGATCAGAAATCCAAAGTGTGTAAGGGCAACCCTCAAAGAGCAAGTTGGAAATCAGACGTGTTTGGGCTTTAGTGTGGTTGGATTTCCAACACGTGTTTGGATTTTGCACATAAGGTTGGTCAAAATGCAAGGGCTGTTAGGATTTTTTTCATTGAACACTTGATGTGATTTCCAATTCTGCTAAGGACAACTTGCAAAGGAGGTCAGAAATCAGGCTCACGTTAGGAATTTATAATTTATATCCAAGTGTGGTTGGGACTCTGGACAATGCTTGTTCATAAAGACTCAAAAGCTGGTCAGATTTCCTATGTGTATAAGGAACAACTCCTCAATACTGAGTGTAAATTAGACTTAGTAAAAGAAAATATGTGATCTTTTAAAAACTTTGATTTTTGACTTGGATCAGATTTCTTTGCTTTGCTGTTGAATTCAATTCCTTCCATCTTTCAAGGGCATCATAACTGTTAATCAGGCATCCCCCTTTTCACTGACTTGTTTGAAAACTGATCTTCTTTGCTTAAATCGCACCTTGCTTCTGCTCTGCTTGTGAATTATTTTGGACTGATGTTGAATTGATTGTCTGATCCTTCCTTTAATAGGTGTAGGAAAATTGAAAAGAAGTTAAAGGGCAAAGGTAGCTTCTTAAGGTCATTGCCACGTAATACTAGGTGTATGAGATTTCTTAAGATTGTTGCCAATGTCAGACATGGTTTTGACATACATGACCCTTAATGTAAGCTTTCTGCAAGGGGATTTTTCTCCATTTATACCTTACATTGTTTTGAACTCAACAATCCAGCACATATTTGGAGTCCAATTGATTCTTTTGTTGTGCACTTTGTTTTATTAGGACTAAACCAGGCTCTTATAAAATTTTAAGATCAATTTTTTTACTGAGCAGATTAAACTTTACTCATGCATTGGCTAAGGAAAGATCTAGTGGTTCTCAGATTCATTTTCCAGAGTGGAGGCATCTTTATACAAGTTCACAATAAGATACACAGCACAAGAAAAGTTGCAGATATAAGATGTCTTATACAGCACAGAATGAATTGAAATTAGCAGTGAAAATATTCAGAGGCCTATGACATCAGTAGACTTGGGAAGACATGAGATAGTGAAGGTAAAACTAATTTTCTTCATGGAATATAAGGGATCCCAGTTGCCCACTAATCGGTAACTTATATTTCATATCATTCAAAAATAGAAATATGTTGCCCTATTGTGAAATAAAATTGGTAATGGAGATAACTGTACACATGAACAATTTATTTTTTGGGAAAACAAATATTATAAATCAAATGACACTAGCAATGTAGGGTGTTTGATAATAGCTTGGAACATTCACAAGCTCACTCTTATCCAAGAATACAACTAAAACATGAGACATGATGGGGCTTTTAGACATGCTTCTGGAACAGGCCTTTATAATCTTGATATGGATTTTGTCATCTCAAACTATAAAGGGCAATGCATGGATGAGATCAACGAACTGAAAGTGAGAAAAAAGACAATTATTTTAATGTCCAAAAGTAGGTCAATAGGACTAAAGGTTACAACAATTAACAAAAAGTTCTCAGAAGTGAACCCTAGAATCAAAATGATAGTACATAGAAGTACATAAGATAACATAAATCATTGTGCCACTATTAAATAGCAACAAAGTGGCTGGATACATCTCTGCCCCTCCCCCAGCACACGCATGGATACAATACAGCATGGACACATATCAGATACCATATCCATGCATCTCCAAACCTTGATTTTTATACCGTGTCAGATACTGTGTGATTTGGTTGTTTTAAAATTTGATGTAAATCTTCCTAAATTTAATTAAAAAAAACTTCAATTGTACAATTTTTAAAAATTGGTATAAACAAAACCTCTATACCAAATGAAATGTTTTTCAGCTTCTAATGCAACTCTACTATTATTTTTTGCATATTGTAATTTGTTAAATTAACTTATAACTATTTATGTAGCAATTTTATGTCTATATCACTTTTAAAGTAATGGGAATCTTTTCTAATAACTTGAAAATTGTGTTAAATATATGTGCATGTGTTATCTATGGATGTTGTATCCAGTCACATCCATATTGGGGGTTTTAAAAAATGTATCCGCATCTGAGACTGCATCCATATCCGTAGCTGTAACTGTGTACATGCAATTTTGAATCATAATGAATGGGGAATAAGAGGCCCCAAAAGCCTGTACTGGTGAAGAAGGAAGTTTCATTGAACATTCCTTTCTGTGAAATGGAGTTATCTAAGCCTTGTTGGTCACTTTTAGAGATAATTTCAGCTGGAGAGGCTGGATGTACCAATTATTACGGTTGGAGATTTTTCTCAGTATGTCACACTATATCAGGACTGGAAAGTCTATAACACTATAGTTTGCTATGAAAAATTAGAGCAGTGTCATCCAGCAACTGGTTCTGCGTATAGTCCTTCCCATTGTAGGAAGAGCTTTGTGCAAGTAGATGGACGGTGTTCCATCAATGGTAGAAATGAGGACTGCCATTCAAACAATATGGTCTGTAGATATTATATGCTATCTTGTTTGTGGATTTCAAAAGTCAGCTTCTTTGTTCTAGCATGTAACTTCCTTTCAGATTTATGTTAGCTGTTGATTTAGTGTTTTTCTTTGATGGTGCAGGAAAGCCACAACTGCCAGATCTTGAGATTGTGTCCCAGTAGCATGCAATGCTTTCAACTTAAAACTGGACTAATTGGACTCTTGAGACTACGCTTGGTGGCGAGCAGCCAAAGACCCCATTGCTTAAAGATGCGGGGCTCAAATACCAAGGTACGTGTGCTGGTAATGGCTAATTATCTTGATGGGGATGTTGTTTGTGTTTTTGAGCAGGATTGGATTATTTGCACTTGGGCTGCAACCAGTCATTATTCAGAGACATTAACAGCTGTAACATCCTCCTTATTGACAGAATGGATATAGAAGATTTTTGATTGTCAAAGATGGGACTTTTGGATGGAGGTACACATGTATCCACATTTGTAAAGGGCACAGCCGGATATGTTGATCTTGAGTAATTGGGCTTAAACTTCTTTCTATTTAAACCCATGCAATCTTCAGTTTTAACTTAATTTTTTTAAAAAAAAGATCTCTTTTAAGATATGTACGTGTTATACTATGTGTTGACTTGGGAAAAGGCAATTTTTTAAGCTTTGGAATTCTTTTGAACATTTGGGCAACATGCTTTATTTGTAGACGCCTCAACTGGGGTGGAAGACCACATTGCTAGCTGGGAAATTCTAATAGTAATCCATATGACCCCTCAATGTCACAAGAACAATTACAACTGGGTAATCTAAATGATGAAAATTGTTGTTTATGGCAGATTGAGAAGCACTGTTAAAAGGAGACAGAGATAGCATAGCAGATACTAGTATAGTGAAAGTGTATAACAAGGAAGCAATGTGGAAAGTGGTAGAGATGGCCGCTGCCTGCACCTCATCGCATTCAATCAAGAGGCCCGTGATGGGCGAGGTTGTATTACAATTGAGAGAGGGAGCATTTCAATTCCAAACAAGTTTCTACGTAGAGATGGAGATCAAAAACTGCACAAAATATATTCCCTTGAAGAAGGCTTTCATGGCTTCAAAGTTGTTGGCTGGACAAACAAACTTTATAGGCTTTACAACCATTTGCATGAATGAGTGAGATATGTCTAGGATTGGTTGGGGAGACTCTGGTGGAGTTCTGGGGCACCGTAATGCCCGTGGACAAATCTGCATGTAGATATGTTTTCCCATTGGGTGAAAAATTTCGTGCAAATACATCCACCATACACAATCAAAAGATGTGATTAAAAGGATGATCACTAAAACAATCCTCTTTATAGGGACTGTAAATCATGCTCCATGGAGTTTCTCGCTGAGCGTGGACTTTGTTGATGGATACCTAAATGCTGGAAACCTCCGATGTTAAGAAATCTCAACTTAAATGGTTCTGAAAATTCAAATATTGGTCATTTACAGAGAATTAAATCCTTGCTAACATTTCTTCCTTTAAGGCTGCATATGTGCAACCACAGATTGCACATACACCCTTTGATGTTTAAAACATACAACTGCAGAAAGGGCAGTAAATTACACATCTTCAGAAGCTCTCAGGCCTTTAAAAAACTATAGAGATGGGTACAAGCCCTTCCCTGATATCTCAACTGGAGGCACAGATGCATGTGGGTCAGCGCACACTCAGAACATATGAAATGAAGTTGAACAAGCTGGAAGCAGATATTCAGAGCAAGGACACAGATGGCGTTGATCATGAAAGAGACGAGAAAATTGAATGCAGTTAATCTTAAACTGGACAAGAAAATGTAGGAGAAATCTAATGGTGTTTGAGCGCTTAGCTTTTTTTAGGACAATTCAGGAAGCATCCAGGGAATGCCTGGGATTCAACAAGCTCTTCACTGGTCTGAGGAAGTATGCAAACTAGGATTTGAATTCTACTGCCCATTCCATACGTACTGATATAAGTTATGCCAAAAGATTACATAAGAAATTTGCCTTTGAATCATATGTTTGCAATAATGTGTTTGGGAGTTTTGTGAGGGACAATTTTGTTTTTTCTTGTGGGGATGTCTCATGTCCTGATTACAAAAAAAGAAGCTTTCAAGTGCTATTTAGAGTTCCAGGACCTCGGGGCTGAGAACCCATATTCTGTCATAGAGTGTACTGCATAGTGTGCATCCTACTATTGAGAAGTCTATTTCAGGGATTTGGGGCAGAGGGTGTTAAAAATAGTGGGCATCAGGTGTCTGTCTTCTATCTGGCTTTCCTGAAGCTTGCCAAGTCAGTTTGGCTCATACAGAGGGTAACAATTTGGTTTGATCTGACTGTTATCACATTTCAAGTCAGGAAAGTGTTGTGCATGGGATAGTGTTTGGGATAGTGTTTGGGACGAAGGGTCTAGATGGCAGGAGGCTTAAACTGGGTTGGGAAGTCTGGTCCATTGACAAGCTTTATCTCACAATCACAAAATGTATTGACAAGCTGGCTGGATTTGTTTAGAAAGACCAATATTGTTAGTTTAAGATGAGGAATTGATGCTACAAATTATGGTCATGATAGTGCATATGGTAAGCACGGTAGGCCCTACATGGGTTTTAAGTTTCAGTTATTTTGGGTTTCAGAAGGGAGAAGACTTTGATTCGAATGTCATGTTTATTTCACAGGGGCACAATGCATAGATTAGTTGGTAGAATGGTTTTGGCAAAAACCATCATCTTTGTTTTTGAAGTATACATTGCTCCAAATTCTGGTCACAATGGTGTGGATGGTAGCATTGGTAGGCATAAAGTGGAATTCACAGTCATGCCAGGTTTAAAGATTGTAAAAATGGTCATTCAACCAAAGTTTATCTCAAGGAAAGGACTATATAAATTGTTTCAAGAGTGCCTAGAAAACTCTTCAATATTTTTTTATAATGAAAAAAATGATGCTGAAAATTTTCATCTAATTGACGAATTCATTGTTGCTGTACATAATTACTAAGTTCAAATGATTTGTTCCCATCACATTGGGTGTCCGTGAAAATAGAGGTTGATTTGGGATCCATTTTGATGTAATAAAAGAAGACATTTCGCTATAATTTGTCTTTTTTTGGCAGGATGCATGATACACATAACAGAAGGGATGAATACGAGATCTCTTTGGGCGTGCTTCCCTGATCCAGAGGGTTTTAGTCTATCTCTTTGGATGGCCAAATAAGGAATTGATACTGAAAGTTATGGGAGTTTAGTTTTTCAATTCATGTTCTTGTACAGTATTTAAAGTATTAATCTTGCATTTACAATGGAATTTGACACTTGTTTGGAAACATTGAACATATCAAACTGGTGTAGGAGCACCTAAGGTACAAGGCATACCAGGAGTTTGCGAGTCAAAATGTGAACAATCGTAATGTATTTGTTGTATCAAGAGTCATTTCAGTCATACTGATGTATTTGACTAAGCAATGTAATGGTTTGGGCAAAAGTTGTACAAAGTTGTCAACTAGGTCCCGATTTGGTCCATAAGGTCAAAATGATGTAAAGAGACCCATGGAAGGGTGAGAAAGTATGTAAAATGTCTATATGAGTCCATTTTGAAGTGATACTATTGTCCATGTAAAGTTTGGACAAGTCTGGAGTTCAAACATTAAAATTGTCAACTTGTATAAAGTTGTCAAAGCAAAAATGCATAAAGAGATGCAACTTAGGAGGTCCAAATTGGTTAAAGGGTAGTTATGAACGTTCTTAAGGATGAGAAACACTTTTAAATGATGTAATGTTGATCCAAACCAGAGAAATATGTACATTTTGATTAAGTTTGATAATCCAAATCTCTTCTTTTGTAGTTCTTAGAC
The DNA here is from genome assembly GCA_027943335.1 of Chamaecyparis obtusa. Classification (NCBI taxonomy): domain Eukaryota; kingdom Viridiplantae; phylum Streptophyta; class Pinopsida; order Cupressales; family Cupressaceae; genus Chamaecyparis; species Chamaecyparis obtusa. The sequence goes on from BSBK01001507.1 coordinate 495,548, forward strand.
AGTTTTTTCTTCTGATTCCAGGCTTTGTACGACCATGTATGGTCTGTAAATGGTGTATTATTAATTGCATATGATAAATTAGTCAATAAGCTTTCATTTGACTTTGGTTTAGATAATTTTGGTGAAGAATTGAATGAGTTATGAATGTTTTATAGATTGCAATTTCCAGAGTTATGAATCCGTGGTTATTTGAATACTTGAACTTTTATAAGCTTTTCAAATATTTACAATTATAACATGAAGTCATGGAAAAAATAATAAGAAATGCAAGAGGAATAAATTGCACAATATTTATAGTGGAAAACCCCTTAGTGTAAACAACCACTTTGAATCTGAACTTTTATTAGCCTCTTGGGCAAAATTTTTAGAGCTACAACTCTGGGAAGCACCAACACCTTGTTTTAGAGACACCTATCTCAAGGAACACCAATCCCTTTTATCTGAAGCACCCACTTCAAGAAGATTAAGAAGCACCAACTTCTAACATGAAAAAATGAATTACAAATCATAGGGTCATCTTTGTTACAATACAAATTATGAAATAATAATTCAACTCTAGGTTGAAAACACCAAGTAGGATATACTTCTCTTTTTGTTTACACCTTTGTTCCCTTTTACATCAAGAAAGTATATAACTCTTCTTCAAATGTACTTATCAGTTTATAAAATAAATAATCAGGTTGAAATCAAAATATTTGAATGCAAAAAGATGAGTTAGTTCAATATTCTCCAAATTGTTGATATTCTTGAAAGATAAAACACTAGTTTTCCTTCAATACATTAAAGATCCAAATATGCTTTCATATGCCATTGATTAATCTGATAAAAAAACTGATATAAATATCTTATGAATAAGTAAATAAGCCCTCATTATCTTTTGATAAACATTTGAAACAAAAATCAATTCATATAATGCACTTTTGAATCAAAATTCAATACCCTTCTTTAAGCTGCCATGTGGACCTTACCATTCCTCTTGAAGTTGATTGTTCTGATTAATAGGAAAACAAGATTTGAAAGGTCCTGAACCTTTTTACAAAAAGTAAGAAGAGATATACATTAAGCACAAAAGACAGCAAGAAACTGTTTGACCAGAGGGGATAGCTAAAAGATAGACAACCAGAGAAGACCACACAAGAAAAGCCCAACAAGGCTCAAAAAGGCTAACAGCCAACACGAGGGACCAAACAAAACCATTTGACCAAAGGAAATCATTCTTTATTAGCACGATTCCCAACAACACGAGGCCCCAAATCTTTATCTTTTTCCACTGTCCCTTCCCACGTGTCAGTGAGGGTATTGATCTGAACCACCACCTTCTGAAGAATACTACAACTCTGGTCCCCAAACTTAACGATCGCAGTCTCAAAATATGAGATTTTATCCTCAAAATCGAGGACCTTCATTTGCATGGCAGCCATACCCTCATCACAATTGGAGATTTGAACATTCATAGCTTCCAGATTGGAATCGTAAGCTTTGTTGATGGCTTCCCTAAGTTCACTCAAGAAAATAGGAAAGGGTTTGTCTCCAAGACCCATAGCTTCCAGAATGTCAATTCTTGCTTTGAGTCTATCATTGCTTTTTCTCAGATGACAAAGTTCCCTAAAAACCCAATAAAAGGCATCCTTAGCATGCTCAGCCTTGACCGAAAGAGCAGTCGGAGGAGGATTCAGCTTGTCCTTCCTACCACGAGTATCCTTGTTAGGGGAAATCAGAGGAGCATCCTTCTGGGCCTTAGAGGGGGCAACAGGGGAGGAATCCTTGCCCCATATTTTCTTGCTTTTCTTACCCTTACCTTGGTACCTCTCCACAGTGCAGTCCTTTTCATCCGTTGTATCCTCATCACTGCCCGACGCAAAGTCATCCAGAAAGGACTTTCTTTTCTGACCCATAGGGTTCTTGGAAGAGGAAGCATTGCCCTTCACCACACCTTTCCCTTTTTTGCTGAGGTTCAAGGTAGTATCTTGAGACGACTTGGAATCAAAATCCGGCTACGTATCCGAATCCTCACCATCGTCTTCATCCTCTTCGAAATCATCCCCACTAGAATCCGAGGGGATAGCTTTAAGGGGCTCCAGTGAATTCATAGTGAAATGATCATAAATAAGAAGCAAGAGACCCTCATGCATGGCCAGATAACCAAGATGATTTTCTTGAGCATCCTTAATGCTCGAATTAAGGGAATTCAATAGATAATAAGGAAAGGAGATCTTGTCCCCATAGCGGAAGTGATTAAGGATAACGAAGTGATACCCATAAATCGTAGAGAATCTGCTATCAAAAAGGACTCTACACGATACCTTCTTAATGACATTCATAGAACAGTAGGTCTTTTTCTTACTCTTAACCAGTTGAGCTTTCTCATCATCCTCTTTAGGGAATTTTTTGATAGCTGCATCATTAAGACGCCTATCTTTGTAAACTTTTCTTCCGTCTTTGGAAAGACCAGTAACATTCGCTATGATATCCTCAATGATTTTGATGGTTGAACCCCCAAGCACAATCTTTCCATTTCTCCAGTTCTTGATACAGTAGCTGGTGACCGCATAATCTTTCCCCCTGAGCTTCTCCAGGTACTTGTCAAGACCACCTTTCTTAAGCAGACACCAGACTTTTTCCTTGTTTTTCCAATTATCACAAGACGTAGGTTGCATTTTGTTCCTATTGCCACCCATTTTAGAGCACAAACACCCGTTCTCAGAAAAAACCTTGAAATTGGAAACAAGTGGATAGCAATATCCCTTAATCCAATATAAAGCCCATAAGATGACTAAACATACACAAAAAGAATGCCGAAAAGATTGCTAATAAATGCCCAGATGGTTGTTGATGTCATAATAGTAGTGCGCAAATAAATTCCTCGTGCTAGATGTCTTCATTAAAAATAGTAGCTTGAGCTCCGTGGGCACGATCATATATTAGCAACAACTTGATGTTGTACAGAATAGCCAACTCACTCCTCCATTCCATGCTTTCTCTTATGTTAACTGCTTCATTGGCTATAATCCATCGGCCACAACATTGATTTCACGATACCCATGGGATATATGACATGCCTCAAAATTATTAATAATCTCCTTAGCCATGAGAATGGCATTATTAATAGACCAGGAAGGGGTACTGACACCTTTAAGGCAGTTAATGATATTACTTGAATCACCTTTGATCCACACCTTTGAATAATTGCAATCTTTAACAAGCTTGATCGCATAGTATGCCGCCATCGCTTCAACCACGTGATTGGATTGGACACCAATGGGAGAAACAATAGCAACATTTAGAATCCCTTTATCATCACGGATAACTCCACCACATCTCGCCTTATTGGGGTTACCTTTTGAAGGACCGTCGAAATTGATGTTCACCTAGTCCCTAGATGGGAATCCCCAAGTAGCTTCCTCCCTAGGATTAGAGACCTTAACCCTAGTGACCTTAACCCTAGTGTCCTTCAAATTTAGCCTCTAGTGATAGCAAATCTCTTTTTCAATAAGAGATAAAGGCAGGGTGAGGTCCATTTGCACATTGATATTTTCAGAGACAACCCTTCTGATTTTGAATTCAACCACATTCGAGTGAAGTTCCAAATCATGAAAGATCCTGTTGTTCCTCTCTTTCCAAATGCCCCAGAGAGTATGAGGAAGGATGAAAGACCATATGATCTTTAAGGACTTCCCATTGAAAGTACAACACTAGCCCAAAAAAAGATCCTGAATGCTGACAGGAAAAATCCAACATAAAGAAAAGGAGGAAAGAATCTTCGTCCAGGCAGAGACAACAAAGGGACAGTGAATGAAGAGATGGTCCACCGTTTCGAGAGCATTCTTACATATAGAACATCTGTTGGTAAGATAGAAGCCCCTGCAACAAAGATTGTCAGTAGTCAAAATTATATTATGAAGAGAACACCAGAAGAATAAATTCACCTTAGGGGTAAGATTCTTGACCCAGGCACGGGCCCAACAAGGGATCGGATCCACCTTGGAGGATAACATAATGGCAGCCGAAGAGACAGAGAAAGAACCTGAAGGGTTGTCTTTCTAAATAAGAAGATCAAGTCTCTCTTCAGAAATGATCACAACTCTCAAAGCATCTTGAGTAGGGGCAAAAGAATTACTGATATCTTTGAGGTTCACCCACTTACCATTGCACCAATAATCATCAACCAGATAACCATAAGTATCCTTACAAAGTTGCACAAAAGAAGAAAGAGAAGGGATAAGATTAAGAGAAATGTTGAACAACCAGGGATCTCCCAAAAAGCAATACTTAGCCCATTCCCAACTCTCGAGGCAAGACCCTGAATAAAAGAATGACTGGGTTGGATCACATTATTCCAAATACTTGATCCTAGAGGAGGATCATGATTCTCCTTTAAGGAGATGAGAGAAGGATAGTTAATTAAATATTTATGGTGCCAAATAGAACTCCATTCCCCCTTATCATGAAAGACTCTCCAAATTTGTTTAGAAAGAAGGGCATTGTCATCATCCTTATCTTTTTAAGCCCCTGGCCACCCTAAGAGTAGGGGCTGTAGACTTTATCCTAGGCAATTAAAGAAAATCTTTGTTTATTCTCCACACTAGACCAAAGGAATATCTCTGAATCCTCTCAATAGCCTCAGCATACTTAGCAAGAATTTTAAAAAGGCTCAAGGCATAAATAGGAATGCTATGAAGAGAGGATTTTAACAATTGAAGCTTACCAGTCAAGCTTAAAAGAGCTTCTTTCCACCCTACCAGTTTCTTATTAAATTTGTCCACCAGAGAATTCCAAAAGTTCTCAAAAGGTTTGGGACCCAGGGGAAGGCCTAGGTAAAGAGAAGGGAGAGGGGAAACTTGGCAACCGAGAATAGCCACAATTCTTCTTTGTCTCATCTCTAGAGTATTGAAAAAGTAAAGAGAGCTTTTGTCCCAATTAATAAGCTGACCAGAGGCAGATCTATAACAATTAAGAGAAGATTTGAGCTCTTTAGCCTCTTTGATGGACGAAAGACCCATACAGATAGCATCGTCCACAAAACGTTCATGGGCACAAGTGAGATTAGAAGACGAGAGCCTGAGGCCTTTCAACTGACCCCACTCAATCAAGTTGTTAAGATATCTGCTTAAACTGTCTGCCATGATGATAACAAGGATAGGAGAAAGGGGATCACCTTGCCTTAGACCTCTAAAAGCTTTGAAAAAAGCTGACGGAGAACCATTAATTAAAACAGAGGTCACTGTAGAGATCAATTGAAGAACAAGATTGATAACTTTAGAATTGAACCCAAAAAAGGCAAGAACTCTTAAAAGAAAAGACCAGTCCACACAATCATAAGCCTTAGATGGATCGAGTTTCATCAAAAAACCCTGCTTCCTAGAGGAAGGAAGAGAGTGAATGTTCTCATGAAGAACTAGAACAGAGTCCAAAATTTGACACCCTAGAACAAAACCATTATGCTGCGGGGAGATTAAAGCTGGGAGGAGAGACAAAAGATGTAAAGTCAGAACTTTAGAAATGATCTGATAGAAAGAATTACATGAAAGGCTAATAGGTCTGAAAGAATTCAGAAGCTCCAACAAATTTTGGGATCAGGGCTAGGAAAGTCCCATTAATTTCCTTTAGAATATTACCAGCACAAAAAAATTACTGAACCACTTTAGTCACATCATACTCCATAATCTGCCAAAAGGATTGAAAAAAGAACACAGGGAAACCATCAGGCACAGACAATTTTTTACCTTCAAAGGATAAGATGTAACAATCCTAATTTCTTTAGCAGAAGGGATCACCACAAGGAAAGCATTCTGGTCGTCCTTCACCACAGAGGGAATACAATTCAGGAGAGAGTCCTGATTAGAGAGATTGAGGTTGGGATCACAAGTAAGGAGAGTAGAGAAAAATCTCCTAGTAGCCAACATGATATCCTCCTCTTTCTCAAGCCTAGAGTTGTTCGCAGATAAAAAGGAAATCCTGTTAACCGCTTTGTGCTTAAGGGCAATCATGTGGAAGAATCTGGTGTTCTTGTCTCCTGCTTTGAGCCAAATAGATCTGGATCTTTGTCTCCAGAATTCCTCTTCCCTAGAAATAATATTATGATACTTAGAGAGAGCAATGTTTTCATCATCTCTAGAGATAGAAGAAAAACCCTCCTCCTAGATTTTGTCTTGGATTTTATTAAGTTCTAAAATGGCTTCATTCTTCATAAGAAAAACATCCCCAAAGACCTCCTTATTCCAAATTCTGACCTTGTCTTTGATAGTTCTCAATTTCTTAGCAACTCTGAACATGGCAATACCTTTCACCTCATTATTCCACCAGTTCTTAATACACACTTCCAGATTAGGATGAAGGGTCCACATTTTTTCAAATCTGAAGGGGAAATTGCGCTTACCAGAGAGAAGATCAACTTTGAAAGATATAGGAGAGTGATCAGAACTAATACGACACAGAGCAGTCAAAGAGCAATGATAAAGGGATAGCCAATCGTTAGAGATGAGAGTTCTGTCGAGCTTGACTTGGATAAGCTCATCTCCACTACGTCTATTGGACCAAGTAAAATTCAAACCCTGAAGATCCATGTCATGGAGAGCTTGAGAATTGATGAAGTCCATGAGATCCAATCTACTATCCATCTAGGTAGGAATCCCCCCACTTTTCTCATTCTCCCTTAGGGGGGTATTAAAGTCTCCCATAATGATCCAACTATCATTATAATAATTTTTCCTAACCTTAGAGATCCTGTTCCAGAATTTACTTCTCCCCACTCTAGAGTTAGGAGCATAGAAATTAGCCAAAAACCAAGAGGTACCATCCCTAATGTGATTAAATTTAACTATGGCCAAATTATTCTCATGAAGGATAGGTATACGAACAACATGATCAAGGTTCTAGAAAATAACACTACCTCCAGAAGCCCCATCAGAGCTGCTTCCGTAACTACCACCATTCTTGTAGATTTTAATATTTTCAGCCTTAACTTTAGCTATCTTCATTTCTTCAATGATTAAAATGTTCGGTTTATGATCTCTACACAAGTTTCTAAGTACATCCTATTTGTGAGGACCATTGAGTCCTAGATATTATAGGAAATAACTTTCATGATCTCTTCAAAGAGAAGGCTTCATGGATGGTCAACTGTTCCATCCACAATGTTCCTGTGAGCTTCTTCTTCCCCGATTCTATTTACTGCTTTCCTTCCTGGAGACTTCACTTGGGCTCCCACATCTGCTTTGATTTTGTTTCTAGTGTTTAGTGAGGAGGGTGGAATGTTCTTAACCACATCTTTCTTAGATTGTTTCTTATTGATGACCAATGAAAAACCTTCCCCCTTAGGAGTAGATAAGCAATCTTCTTGATTCAAACTATCACCAGAGATCTCCTGCAAGATCGGAATAGGGTTCAAGGAGATCCTTTCCAATTTCAAATGAGAAGAAGGACTGCAATACAAGATATTACAAGCCTAAGAATATGGCATTTCATCCTGATGGGGAGTATTGGTCTCTTCATTAGACATATTTGGATTTGGGATGGGTTCAAGAATGAAATTTTAATCCTACTCCTTTTCAGAATTGCTCTGGCCCTGATTGTTGAGATTCTCGTCAATACATTCTTTAGAGTTCTCTGAAGGTCCATCGAGAGGAGAGACATCCTGGTTCGACTCTGGGAGGGATACATCCAACAATGACTCTTTGCTATCCTTACAATGATTTAGGGGAACCTCAGGCAAAACTTCAAAACCTTTATTCTTAACTTTCCATACTCTTTTAGGAGCCTCACTTGAAGGGTTAGAAGGAACATGTTAGGAATGGGAACACTGAGAGGGGGGGGGGGGGGGGGGGGGTGTTGAATCAGTGTTCACTGTATTTTATCTTTTCACTTAATCTTTAAACTAAACTTAAATGCTTAAGTATTGAAATGAACATACACATAAACATGAAACATGAAATCAACACATAACACCAATATGGTTACGGGGAAACCCAAATAGGTAAAAAACCCCGATGGGAATTGACACCCACTAATGTTCTGTACTAGTGTTTTATGATCCTTGTTAGAAGATCCTTAACCCTATTAGGAGTTGCTTTACAATGCATTAAGTACAATAGACCTTGTCAAGGGTCAGACCCTGTTAGGAGTCTTTTACAATAGTCCCTGTTAGGGGAGTGGACGCACTGTCCTAGAGCTCACTGCTCAAGTGGTGAAGGCTACAACCTTTTGATCTTAGATATACACTATATCTGCTGGATGAACTATCACTGTGACACTGCTTGTCAGGTCAGTTCCTTTGATGTGCTAATGCTTTGACCTTTTGCAAAGCTCTAATACATCTTATAGACTCTTCGCATACTTCTTCTCTGCTTATCACAACTCTCTATCAACTTCCATACTAATTACAATGGGCGCATCTCATATTTATATGCGCATACAAAAATAAACAACTAGGTCGGCCCTTAAACCTATTACATACAACACTTCCAAATGAATTGGCTCAAGTGTGTTTACAAACAAACATATATACATGTCAGAAACCTAATTACAATAGGTGCATAGCCTTTACATCATTAGAATATAATTGCAACTCAAAATAATAACAATCGGTTGCTTACTCTATTCTTCACTGGCTCATACTGGCTGTGTAACTTCAACTGACTTTATCTTTCCCATGCTTCATATCTGATCATGCACTCATAGACTAAGCATGAATATAGTCTAACCAACTTAACTTCCAGGGTGCACACCATAACTCGATCGTATGCACGTGCGCTGTTGCTTTGAGCTTCAAGAACTTTGTACATTGTCCTGTCTTCAACACTTAACTGATTTATGATCTTCTCATCAAGTGCGTTGACTCCAAACTACTATATGACTTTGTTGCCATAATGAGAACACTGTAACAAGAAATATACGCCAGTATAGCCAACTTTCCAACAATCTCCCCCTTTGTCATTGATGGCAACAAAAGAATATGGCCAAGTTGCTAACTATCCTTAATACAAAAAACTTTTATCTCCCTATACATATCTTTCTATCTTATATCTCCTTATACATATCTATTATCCATATTCTATACATACTCCCCCTTTGACATTAATGACAAAGGTGTGTCAAAACTGAATCTACAAAAACTTACTGTGGTAGGACATCTGGATATGCTATCTGCAGATTTTGGATCTCCTTTTTCCAAAATGTGATTAGTGAATTTGCAATCTGTAGATGGGTGCATAAAGCATACTGAAGCTTCTCCATCTTCTCCAGATCAGTGCTAGGACCTTGATCATATGTCACCATGGTGGCATTGATCTCCTTGATATTCTAATTTAGTATCTCTAATGAGGGTGCAAGAGCATTCCTTAGCTGAGTCTGCTTACCCCTTATCTTAGTCATCTCTTTTTCTGCCTTTTCAATTTTATCAATCTGACCTTGGTAGACATTATTGCACATGTTTCCATCCATAGATGGATCTTCCACTGATTTCCTGATGCTGTCTATCATAGCTTCTGCCTCTTGTACCTTTTTGTACAGATCACCAGTCAACTTGTCTTGGTTCATACATTCATCAATGATCTTTCTTCCCTTTGCTGCAAACTCCTTTAGGGATGCTTGACTAGCCTTTAGTGAGATTAGGTCAAGTGAATAGTTGCTAACCAATTCATTGAGCCTTTTCTTCATATACTTCTCATCTGCAACTAAGGATGCTGATTCTTCTAGGCTAGAGAAGTTTCCCTTGAACTGTGAAATTACTGAACTGACATCATCAACTGAGTGTACTTTGGACACTTTCTTGTCTGTAGGTAACAAGTTGTTTAGGATGTTTACTGACTCTACAAGGAGCATATTTATCATTACTTGTTTCTCCTTGGCCTTCTGCATGGCTAAGACACTGAACTTTATCAGGTCTTCTTCTCCCCATGAATCCAAACTAGTTGTGTCAGGTGTCAAACTTGACAACAATGCTGTTGAGGGAGTGATGGGAGTGCTATCCATCACTTCTTGTTTTACCTTGAATAGTTCAACTGATGGTTCATTACTCTCTACTTCTTTTTCTATTTCTATTTTTTCTTTTTCTTGTTCTTTCTTCTCTTCCATCTTTTATTCTTCTTTCTCATCTTCAATCAATACTTCTTCTTGATGAGTGGGAGGTGTGTTACTGCATAAAATTTCAGCTTCTTGTGTGCTCACAAAAGCTTCTTCAAACTTATCCAATTCAGTGTCAGTGGCCACCATGGCTATCTCTACATTATCAATGATAATGGTGCTATCCTTTAGTGACTTTGTCATGGGCGTAGAGTTGTCTACCTCTGTTTGAGTTTCCACTGCAAGCACTGAATCCTGAGGACTTGTCACTAATGCATTAGTGGGCTCTACCACCTTGACTTCCTTTGAGGGTACTTGATCTTTGGACGCAGTATGTGGATACATGTGCATGTTCATAAAGACATTTTCAAAGGCTTTCTCTATTTCTTTGGCAACTAATTCAAATTTTTTATCCATTATATTCAATGTTCTTATCTTGGTCCTGAGGTGAGGCTTCACCAGATCTAACAATAACTTTTTCTCTTCTAGCTCGCATACAGGAAGGGTTTCATCTAAAATCTTCTCTCTTATCCTTAGATCTTCTTCAATGGCTTGTCTTTTTTGGAATTCTAGGATGTTCCACACATTGTCAGGGATCATAGTCTTAAGTTCCAAGACTGTCTTCTTGAACTTCAGCATGTGTTTGACTATCATTCCATCTATCTTAGATTTGTCTATCTCACTATATTTTTCATAAAACTTCCCTACTTGATCAATTCTTCCCTCATCAATTATTCTTGCACTTAGCACAGTGAGACTAGGTTTGAAACTTACTTTAGGAGGTGCTTGTGAGTTCTTTCTGTTCCTTGTCACTCTTGAAGATGGATGACTAGTGCTGGTCTCTTTCTTCCTCTTTGGCATTACCTTATATTTAGGAGGAGCAGTAAGGTCAATGGTTTCTTTGGGTGCAAAAAGAGTATCATCCGTTTTATCCTTCTGTTCATCAGTTTTTCTATCTTCACCTTCTTCAACTTAGGATCATTTGATTCTGCCTTTGCTGCATCTACGTTCTCTAATTCCAAAGCAATCTTTTGTTCCCTTGCTTTGTCTAGGTCTGCTTGAGATACTCCATGTATTCTCAAGATCTCAGAGGTAACCTTGGAAACCTTCCTCTTTGTTGTTGCGTTGTTCAGTTTATCATCTATCTCTCTTGTCTTCTCCTCATATGTTCCCCATCTTGGCTCATTGGGGTCTTTAGGTGCTGCTAACAGAACTTGAGCATAAGCCTCTAGAATAGGCTCTTCCACTTCATATCCTAGTGGATGAATCTACTTTGTTCTTGGTTCAACTACCTCCATGCATGTTGTGTCTGTCTCAACCATAAAACAAATAGTATCCTTGTATTTCTCAACAATGTTCTCTAGTATCTTGTACCTCATCTGCATTTTGACCCTGAATGTCTTCAACTCTAGTGTCATCTAGTCTCTTAGAGTGCTCTCTGTAGATTCTTTGGAAGATATCCGAGGCATGGTAGGAATAGTCTTGTCTAGGTATGAATATGACACCTTTCCAACAATATGGAAGTACATATAGATAATTAGGGACCCAAACCTGAATATCTTAGTTTTATCATGCTTGATTGCCCTGATGTTGTCAATTAGCTGTGCGCGCAAGATCTCACACAGGTTGAACTCTCCATTTTCATTAACAATTCTTATGGCTGCAGACACATTATTTACCCTGCTGGTGTGTTGAAACCTGTATCCAAGTATCATATACATCAATTTGATGTCATCTTGCTCAATAGGCTCTACAGTCATTCCGCTCCTAGCACTCCTTGACTTGCAAGTTTTCTCAACAATCTTCCTCACATCTTTTCCCACTGGAAGGATGACGCTTGTCTTTGGGAGGCTAGTCATCTCATGAATTAAGTCACCAGTGATTCTTACTGGCACTTCACCTATCCAAAATAGGTCATCATGAATTCTGCTTAGTAGAATCTTGATCCATTATGATTCATAAAATCATATGCCATAGCATACTCCACTATAGGGTGATTATCCCACCGCACATATTCATCCATGAAGGTTTTGTCTGGTTTTAACATAGTTTCCATGTGCGCCCTTAGTCTGTCCAATCCTACTAGTTCTTTCTTACAGTAGATATATGCCCTAATGTCCTCAACATGCATAACGCCCATAGACGTGCGGGAGAATACCCCTTCTAGGTCATCTAGTGTAGACTTAAATGGATGCCTCTTAAACACATATATTTTCTTCTCTGCAACATCAAATACTATAGGAGTAGCCATCACTTACTTGAATATTGCTTTCACAAAGGTTTCCAAGAGATTCTGAATCGACACGATGAACTAGGGTTTTCGCAACTGATCAAATGCACAACAAATCACTTGATGAATCAAACTGCAATCCTTCTCAATCAACTGCTAAGACTCTTCTGCTCTTCAATCGATCTTAATTCAAATGCAATGAGAGATCTTCTAACTTCTGTGTACTTTAAAGTAGAATTTCTGCCATTAATGCTTGTTGTGTAAACTAGGCTGTCACTTGGAAATTTCTATCTTTCATTCTGCAAACAATCAGCTAGTGCGCTCTTGCATGAAGGTTTCTATAGTCTCCAAAAGCTTAAGTCCAAAGGCACATACTCTGATAGTAAGTATACCAGCCACACAAGGGTCTAGAGCTAAATTAGCTCCCCCTATGACCCTGAGGGCCATTCATCCAGATGTAGAGGGTGCGTCCACTGTGGAAGCATCCAATACATACTCATCAGCCTTATCCTTCTTTGCTTTTGACCAAATCAAGCTCGCATCCTCTGAAGCTTTCACAAAATTGACTTCTCCTTCGGGATCCAAAACTGGTTCTTCAGGATTTTTGGGGCTTTCTTGACCTTGCGTCCTTGATCTGCAAAACTTTGAGATGTGTCCAACTTTGTTACAAGAGTGACAAATGACTGGAGGCCTTATATTCCTTGGCGCATTGACATGGGTCACCATTTTACATTGTTTAGTTGAGTGACCATTATAGTTACATATCTGACATGTAACATTCTAAGAAATTCTTTCATTTGACTGATTCTGATTTCTCTGATTATACTGAGTCCTGTTCTTTTGACTTGTCTTGCAATTCATAGCTCTATGACCAAATTTATTGCATGAATAATAGTAACCATTAAAAGGTCTTACCTCTGTACAATTCCTTGCTATGTGTCCATGCTTGTTACATGCATAACAAGTGCGGTCTACTGGCTTGTGCTCATTCTTAGGTGGTTCAATATGATCCTTAGTCTGACTTCTAGTCTCCTTAGCATTTGAGGTGCCTTCTGGTGCTTTCATTCTTGCTCGCATGTTATCAATCTGATTTTGTGCTTCACTATATCCAATGCAGTTAGTATCTCCTTTATCTCTTCTTGCATACAACTGAGATTATATCAAATTAGAACTAGTGTGAAGTTTGTCAATACAATTCTTTTCTTCTTTCAATTCAGATTCCAAGTTTTCTTTGCTGTTTCTTAGCTCCAAGATTTCCATGTTTGCTTGCCTTAATTCTTCATTAAGTTAAAGGTTCTCTTTGACCTATTCTTCATAGACTTCTTGATTGTTAATCAACTTATCATCAATTTCTTCAAGTTGTTCTTTTAAAGATGCATTTTCTTCATTCAGCTTCTTGACCATTGTCCCTAGATCACTGGTAGAGCATTCTTTCAAATCCTTTCTTAGCCTTTTTATGACCAATTGAGCATCATTGAGTTTTTCTCTTAGTTCTTTAGTTTCCCTTTCAGATTTGTCTAGGTCTTCAAGAGCAGCTTCTAGATTTCTTTTCACATTTTTCATTTCTGCTTTGTCCATTATCTCCTCAAGTGGTTAAAATTATTTGTTGAGGACCATAGCTTTGATACCAATTGTTAGGAATAGGAACATTGAGAGAGAGGGGGGGGGGGTGAATCAATGTTCACTGTATTTTATCTTTTCACTTAATATTTAAACTGAACTTAAATGCTTAAGTATTGAAATGAACATCCACATAAACATGAAGCATGAAATCAACACATAACACCAATATGGTTATGTGGAAACCCAAATAGGTAAAAAACCCCAGTGGGAATTGACACCCACTAATATTATGTACTAGTGTTTTATGATCCTTGTTAGAAGATCCTTAACCATGTTAGGAGTTTCTTTACAATGCACTAAGTATAGTAGACCTTGTCAAGGGTCAGACCCTATTAGGAGTCTTTTACAATAGTCCCTAATAGGGGAGTGGACGCACTGTCCTAGAGCTCACTGCTCAAGTGGTGAAGGCTACAACCTTCTGATCTCAGATATACACTATATCTACTGGATGAATTGTCATTGTGACACTGCTTGTCAGATCAGTTCCTTTGATGTGTTGATGCTGTGACCTCTTGCAAATCTCTAATACATCTTATATACTCTTTGCATACTTTTGCTCTGCTTATCACAACTCTCTATCAACTTCCATACTAATTACAATGGCCGCATCTCATATTTATATGCGCATACAAAAATAAACAACTAGGTCGGCCCTTAAACCTATTACATACAATTCTTCCAAATGAATTGGATCAAGAGTGTTTACAAACAAACATATATACATGTTGGAAACCTAATTACAATAGGTGCATAGCCTTTACATCATTAGAATATAACCGCAACTCAAAATGATAACAGTCAGTTGCTTACTCTGTTCTTCTTTGGCTCATACTAGCTGTGTAACTTCAACTGACTGTATCTTTCCCATACTTGCATATCTGATCATGAACTCATAGAATAAGCATGAATATAGTCTAACCAACTTAACTTCTAGGGCACACACCATAAATCGGTCATACGCACGTGCGCTGATGCTCTGAGCTTCAAGAAGTCTATACACTGTCCAGTCTTCAACACTTAACTGATTTCTGATCTTCTCATCAAGTGTGCTGACTCCAAACTACTATATGACTTTGTTGCCATAATGACAACACTATAACAAGTCATATACACCAGTATAGCCAACTTGCCAATAGAACATTCACCATTTTGATTTTAGAGGGCTTATGGGGACAATTCTTCACCTAGTGACCAGCCTTCTTACAGTAAAAGAATGCAAAGGGGTACTTTCATAAGTGATCTCCCGAGTCCATTTTCCAAGCTTAGATATATTATCTATATAAGTAGGCATATTTGATTCATGTTCAGCTCCAACATAGATTCTGGCATAGGTTAGTCTACGTTATCAACAATAACTGGATCGATAGAGAGAAGCTCACCAAAGGAACTCACAATACCAACAAAAATGTCTTCTAACCAAAACTCCAAAGGGAGACTCAGGAGTCTCACCTAGACCGAGGTTTGGATAAAGAAAGAAGAGTCCGTCAACTCCATCTTAGGAGTCCAATTCTAAAGGATCGGAGTGGTTTAACCAAATAACCAAGGTCCAGCATAGAGGATGCTTTCCATATCCTCATGACAAGAGAAAGAAAAGGCCATAAACCCTTTATGCATAACTCAAATGTCCTTTCAGTAACCTCTTGCGTCTAGAAAAAGCTCTGAAAACATCTATATTAGGTTTGGGACCTAGGAATTTCCCAACCAGAGACAAGACCATTGAAGAAATATTGTGCTTGATAACCTCATCATGGATAGCAACGACAAAAGTCCCAGTAATAGAGTCAGAACTGTTGCGGATAGGAGGGAAAGAGGACTTACTGGAGGGTTTTTTGCCAAAAATAGAAGATGAAGCATTTGAAAGTAGGACATTGGGAAGGTCCACCAAGTTGAGATTAGGAGGGTTGGACCCACCTTCCAAAATAGGTCCTAGAGAAGAGTTGACTGTCTCACCACAATCATCCAGAGGTTTGTCAATCCCATCCTCAGAAATCATAAACTGTTGTCCTGCACCAGATCCCTTCGAAGAACCAGGGGTAGAATTCCTGCCTTGGGCATTTGAAATTACCCCGTTCACACCGCTCCCACTCCCACTCACCATTCATAGATCCCTCTTGAAGTTGATTGTTATTATACCCAAAAACCTGCAAAATTTTTACAAACACCTATTCCACCATATGACATTATGAGTCCCCTTTTTATAAAAGTGCTTTTTAGTTTTAGAACTAATCAAAAACCTTTTCAAAAACCCATTTGACTAAAAACTGTCAAATTATCATAAATAGTTATAAATATGTCTAAAATAGTTTTGGTCAACAATAGATTTCATCCTCCATACATGTGGTTTGCAGAAACTAACAAATACCCATTTTAGATCTCAAAGTTACCTTTCCGAAAAGGTATTATTGTTGCAGTCTATCTTAACAAATGATATGTTCAAATTATTTTATAGCGAAAAGAGGTAGTTATGGGATTATAGGCTTCATAATAAATATTAACAATATTAAGTGTTATACACTTAACACTTTATCTCATGAATTAATAATTATTATATCAATGTAAGAGAACATTCAAAATTACTTCAACCTCGTTTGAACCATACCAACTTAGTCTCATATCAATTTGCATATTGTGTACCATTATCATAACTGATTATCTGAGATACTTGAATATCATATCTTGTTGGCATCAATGACAAAATCAATGACCAAATTACCAAAGGTTCAACAATTGTAAGATGAAGAGAAGCAAGAAGATCAAGATTCCTCAAGCACAAGGTAGGGTTTTAAAGTTTTTACAAATTTCTTTATTTTATTTTCAGTTTTTCATTTTTTTTTTCTAAAAGACTAAAACTAAATGTTGATTATTTAATGCATTGTTTGAGTTTCATATTCTTGTTGAAAGTATTTTAATTTTTGTAACTTGTTGTTTGAACTTTGGTTCTTTGAATGCATTGTTTTTTTAAAATAATTTAAAAATATAATAGTTTAAATTTTGAAATCTTGAATGCATTTTTATTTTAAATTTTTTGTTATTTAGGGTGAAACGTATTTCAATTTTTTAAACTAGGTTGAAAGTTGTTATTTAATAATTTATTTTTAATTTTTAAATTAGTAATTAGGCTAACATTTATTATTTTGTGAAATGCGGTGTCTAAATGGCCTCTAGTCACAGTGGAGAAGACATGGAATTGCATTTTGAGGGTGCTAATTTATCAGAGTATAAGCCCGAGCATGAGGAAAGTGACCCTGGGGCTAATCTAGAAGCCCAATCTATTGATTGTCCCTCTGATATTTTGACACCATTTACTAGGGGTTCTTATGATCCAAAGTCTCCTCTAAAATAATTTGCAATAAGAGTTTCACCCCCAACACCTACAAGTAGTGGCATACGAAAATGGAAATGTAATTTTTTGTGGCACAAAATGGTTTGGGAGTAGTACTAGATTTAATTCACACCTTCTCTTTTGTACTAGAAATGGTGTGAGTGCATGCAAATTATTTTCCCTTGCTGAGAATGTCAAATTTAGAATTGAAATAAAAAACTGTGGGGCATTCTTGATGATAGTGTAGTTCCAGTGCCTAAGTCTTTGGTTGGTAGGCAACAGGTTCAGACAATTCAACAATTACATGGGTAGAGATACACTTCTTTGTGTATCTTGCATCATAGATCAAGGACTATGTTAGAATCAACGTATGGACCTTCATCCATTCAAAGTTTAGCATGGGAGGGCATCAGGGGGAAACACAAGACACAAAGTTCTAGTAATCCCATTGCTGATTTGTTTAATGTGCACATGAAGGATCATTTATACAATGCCATTGGTACATTATTCTTCGCCAATGGCATCCCATTGCATGAAAATCAATCTCCTTATTATAAGGAGAGGATGTCCTTGGTGGTGAAGGAGGGAGGGCTATCATTTGCACCACTAGGTGAGCACAAATTGAGGACCACGATCCTAGATAGGCAGTTTAACAAGATCAAGGTTTTGATGGAGTTGATGAAGGTATGTTGGATGGAGTCGGGTTGCAAGCTTATTATGGATGAGTGGGAAGTACATTAGACATCATCCACTCATCAACATCATGATCATATCCTTAAGGTGGCCATTGAGGAGGTTAGGCCACAAAATGTGGACCAAGTGGTGACAAATGCAACACGTGTACAAAGCTACAGGGAGGCTTGTTGAGGTAATCTATAGACATATTTGGTGGACTCCATGTTGTGTGCATGCCATGAACAATGTACTCAAGGGCATGGGAAAGATTGACTTGACTAAATGAGTGGTTAATGATGTGAGAGATGTGTAGATGTTTATCTGCAATCACCACACCTCACATGAACTCTTCAGGAGATTCACAAAGGAGTTTCTGAAACTAGTTGAGACCAAGTATGCATCATATTATATTCTCTTGGAGATAATGGTTGGGTTGCAAGAGCCACTGCAACTCATGGTTATGAAACAAGAATGGAATCAGTGGGACGAGTCCAGAATAGAGCATGGGAAGAAGGTGAAGGAGACAATGAAGAGTGATCGGTTTTGAAGATGCAAAATACAATCTCCTTCATTACTCCAATTTTCCAGGTCATCAGATATGGTGATGGGGATGCACCTACTCTTGGAGATCTTTATGAGTGCATCAATTCCATGCTTGGTTAGATGAGGAGTGGGTGACCCCACAGTAGTGGGTTACACTTTTTTAGACATGTTAATTTTTGCTGAAATAACACATTTTTAATAAAATATGATGATATAATCCTTGAGAGGTTCTCTTTGAAGGAAATAATTACAAATGGTTAGCTCAAAGCCTCTTAGATTAAAAAAACACTGATATAACATTTATACTCCTCATTCATACCTATAATGGAATCTCCTTCGCACCTATTAAAATGCTGACAAAAAATCACTTCGAGTTTATGTTTTGGTAGATCAAATGAATCCATTTGAAAAACCTATCTATGTAGTATGATGCTATTCAGAACAAGCTTTCTAATGAATATAATTTTAATACATATTGAGTTCATTATGACTTTTAAATATTACTTTAACTAAACATAGGTTGTTTGGTCATTCAACAACCTGTCTCTTCAAGACTTCGGAAAAAATAGTAAATTACAAAAAACAAATTATGAAAAATATGTAGGAAAAGAGTATTTGTGTTACCTTTCTATAAAAAAAAAAGAAAAAATAAATTTCGATATACACAAATCAAGTTAGAGCGATCCAAGTGACCTTATGTCTAAATTACAGTTACTGTCACTTTAGAACTTAATAAACTATGAAATATTGACCCAACATGAATGAAACCAATTACATCCTTTAGATATTGAAGTTATAAATATAATCTTGAAAGAATTACATCGTTATCATATTTAAAAAAAATGTTATACTGATCCAAGTGACAGTTTCTCCTTAAAAACACAAATTTTTCACACAAACCACTTTTCGAAGGAGAAGGAAAAATGAATTTAAATATTTTTGAAAAATATATTTAGAAACTAGAAAGAAAATTCTAAAATACTCAAGTTTACATAATCTTCAAATTCCTAAAAGTTTTGCGGCAACAGGTGTTCGAAAGTGAAGTTTTTTCTCAGAATGTCGATCTCTGTGTCAAAGTTGGCCAAAAAGTGGGACACACTATTGTGGGACCACTCGGGTGTTGTGCGTGAAAGGGACCCCACTTTAGCATTGTACACTGAGCACATTCAGCCTATCATTCATCACATATGGGAGAAGATGAACACTCCTCTGCACATGGCTAGCTATGCATTGAATCGTAAGTGGTACATGCCTAGGCCTTGTAGAGTTACACCACTGCAAGATGATGAGGTGAAGGCCATGTTCTTTAGGTGCAGTGGTAATATGTATGATGCTGAGATTGCTAGTGAGATTCACTATGAGTGGACATAATTTTCCACTCTTACAAATAATTGCTAATTCAATATTCATTATTAATATTTACTATCTAGAGTTTAGTAACTTTAGTTTTACTATTGGGTATGTTTATGACATTATGTTACAACTTATTATGTTCCTGGTTATTTGGATTTGGCTAAGATGGACATTAGAACTATGGCACAAAAGCACCCAATTTTGTGATGGAAATGTCATGGATCATAGAGGGCAAAAATTACCACACTAGCCATTCGATTGTTATTACAGGTTTCTAGTTCCTCATCTTTAGAACCTATTCAAGTTTTTAATTTTTGTTATTTTTTAATTTTAAAATTTTAAGTGAACTTAAGAGTTTTACTTTTCTGATTTTCTCACAAGGACCATTTGTTTTCTATCTTAGGTTTCTAGTTCCTTAGTTGTAGAGAGGAACTTGTCTACTTATAGCTTCATCCACTCTGTTAAGAGGAACAAACTTACCTCTAAGATAGCAGAGAAGCTAATTAGTGTAAACAGTGTCTTGGGTATTGTAGATCGCAAGTCACGTGTACAAAGAGAGCCCAACAACACAATGAGAGGTAGAGCTAGAGGATCAAGCTCATATTGATGAGAATGAGACTGCAATAGAAGTCGATGTAGGGCTAGTTGGTGTTCCTTTGGCAGAACTTGACCATGAGGAGTCCAGTAGTTCTAGTGATGGTGAATTTAGCTTGGGGGATGATTAGAGACCTCCCTTTCTTACATTTTGACATGATTTTGTACTCATTTTGATATCGATCATGATTCATTATTTCATATCATGCTACTCTTCTCATTGTAATCATGATCATCTTTATGATATATCATATTTCATATTTAAATAAATAATTTTGAATCTTTGATAGAACTAGGTTACTAATATAATTTTATCATTATGTTACTAATAACTATGAATGTTACTAATAGCTGGACTACTTTCTTTGGCAGTGTTTTTTCGTGAGGGGTTTAGGGTGTCTAGGTTTTTGTATTGGCTGGACTGTTGTTTCTTTGGAACTCTTATAGTTTTATCTTAAGTTTTAGTATTGTAAAGGGTTTCAGGGCCCCTTCAAAACCTGTTGTTACCTTAATACTACTACTACTACTACTACTACTAATAATAAACTATGAATGTTACTATTTTACATTGTTACTATGTTGAATGTTCAATGCTTCTAGTTCGTGTTGCAATTTTTCTATGTTAAAGTATTACTATATTTGCCTATCTGGTATGTGTATGCACCCTAAAATGGTCGCCTAGACTTTGAGCCCCATTTATTCAATTATCAAAAATTAATCCCTGAATCAATGCTTTGCAACATATTCGAATCAAACTTCTTGATCAAATTGTAACTATTTCAATTATTTCAATTTTCCCCTAAGGTTTGAATATTTCATTAACTTTATTTAATCAAAAGAAATAAATCCCTTTTAAATAAATACAATAATGTTATTTAATTAAAATTAATATTCCTTAAATGAAATAATGTTATTTAATTAAAGTCCATTTTTAATTAAATGATTTTATTTTATTTAATTAATATTCATCTCTAAATTATATAATCTTATTTTATTTAATTAAGAGAGATATTATTCTTTTAAATTAAATAAATAAAATATTCTCTCAAAATATCTTGTGATGGAAAAGGAAACAAATCAATTAATAAAAAATGAAATAAATGAAATTCCATTTTCCTACAAACCTTCTAAAAATGACATTTGTTTCCTCTTTTCCATTTATCCCACATTGCTTCTAGATTTGCATTCAAATCCACATTTTACTATAAAATGAGCCCTCTCGCTCTCAGTTGAGGATCCCGAATGTTCACATCATTATTATGCTACAAATTTTCTTGAGCTTTATCATTTGAGATTGCACATTAGTTAATTTCATAAGCATTTTAGTTTAATAGCATATAGTTTAATCTCATTGCATTGTAGCTTAATCCACTTCATTGCTTTAGTTTGATTTTCACATATATTAATTAGCAAAGTAGTTGCATTGTAATCATATAGTTTAAATTAATTTATTTTGCATTTGCAATCACTTAGAATAGTTTTCATTTGCATGCATGAACAAGATTCATGCAGATTAGCATGCTTGCTATTCATCTTTGAATCTCTCATTTTGAGTTTGTACTTGCATGGGTAACTTGGTCAATCTGAGGGCCTCAATATCGATCCCTGCACTTCTCGGATAGAGAGCTGTGAGTTGGCTTGTGAGGGCTCATTCTTGAGTCTCCTTGCATATAAGGATTCACAGAAGTGTCATCAGTTTTGGTGTACACAGTATGTTATATTGAAAGTTGAAATAACATTTCATAATTAGCATCTCAATTTATATATGTATAGTATGCAACCCCCCACTATCATGAAATTGAGGCCCTTTTTTTTCCACACCTAAAACTCATCCCAACGTAACCCCGTGTCAATGTTACACTTGAAATTAAATAAAATAAACAATTGAGAGCCTCACAATTTGCAGGAAAGCAACACGATAATTAGTTTTGTTTAAACTTCAACTCATGATAAGATTATAAGCTAATTCACAATGAAGAAGCTATATGGGATCAAGCATTCCACTTTCTAAAAACTTTTAGGCTTGTTGAGTTGTATTGTGATTACCTTGGAAAGTTTTTCAGTGATTTTTTTTGATCTCTTTGATCGTTGACATATAGGAATGGTTAAGTGTACACTCACATGGAATCCCAACACATGCACTTAATAGGCCAATAGAATGGGACATCAAATGAAAATGGGATTTCTTGTTTTATTGTCAATGATGCAAAATTCACCATACACAGAAGTCATATATTGTTGCTATGTTTAGTTAATACAATTTTTTTTGTAAATGAATATTGTACTCAATAACATATGATGACACAAATTACATTTATTTAGTTTATTTATTGACAATGATATATGACCACTCAAATTACCTTTTTGTTTTAGAAATTTTGTATTCATCGACAACATAGAGACAAAAAAATTCATATGTTTATTTTGTTAGAAAGACCAGGAATGACTCAAAAGGGGAGGGCTCAAGCTTGTAATGACTTTGCCATGGAGGAAAGTAGGACAAGACTAACAGGAAGCGAGACTAGAAAATAGTACTTCCCTGATCAATCATCATAGAACAACAACATGGAGAAAACACAAACAAAAGAGAATAACAAAAGTCAACAATGCTTTTGGTGGATCATGTAATTAGATTCTAGTTATGGAAGGACAAAACTATCAACACAGTTAGGCGGTTTAAGTCCACATTTCACTAAAGGATTGAAGGGAGAGGTGGGGTTGGAATGGAAAGACCTACCACTTTTGCAAGGAGAGAACTCAATATTAGATTTCCTTTTACTATTGTTGGGGACATAGTTGAAAAATTCACAAGGCTTGAATTTTTTTTCTGGCAAAAACTTGACAAAAAATTTAGCAACTTAAAATTTTGCTTAAATTTAATTAGAAATGCTTTTTTTTCAAAACTAAATGAGGTCACGCATTTAGTGAGTCAATAAGTTAGTGAGTCAATAAGTTGGTGCGTAAAAGAAACAAGCTGATTCTAGATATATTTAATTGATTTAAATACAAATTGGGTACAAATTGATATTCTCATGTGGAATGCTAATGGTTGGTAGTAAAATAAGTCAAAAATGAAATTAGAATGAGTTATTTTTACATCCTAGACATTATATTCTTTTTTTGTCGAGTTTTGGTGCAAATTCGATGAGTTTTTGCCCAAATCTAAACTTGAGTGAGTTTTTTTGTGAGTTTACAGGTTACCAAGAAAAATTTGCCTCACCAAATTTTTGGTGAGTATTGAAACTATGGCAGGGGGCATCTTTTGCTTTAATAGTGTTTTCTTTTGATAGCATCCACCTCTTGTCCATGAAATGTTATGAACATGATAGTTGATGGAAGTGTCGACCTTGTTTGAATCCAAAATCATCTCCTTTTCTTCGTGTAGAAGACACCGCATCATTGGAATGAAAATTATCATGGAAGTAAAGGTAGATCTAGAAACATCTAGCATTGTAGAAGTGATATAATCTCAGAGTAAAGTTCAAAAGAGTTGCCAAAATACGAACCGGATTCAACCAAGAAAAAAAAATCTAGTGAAAGACTGAAAATCACACATAAGAGACACGTAAGCTCTAGATCAGAAAAACCCAGAAAGTAAAAAAACATAACAAGTCTGAAAGTAAATAAAGACTTTTCCATAACATATATTTCATTTCCATTCAAGAGATTACATCATTATGAAAATAAAGTTGAATATCCTTGCCATAAAATATGAAGGTTCGACCAAACTGTCGAAATACACAACAAGAGTAAAATAATACAAGGAATATGTCGACCATACTGTTGAACATAAAATGTCAATGCACAAATATACACATACAATAAAGCACATGACCCTAAGGTCAAAGAAGTACAAGATATCCAAATACATGCCATCAGACTATCAGTCGTCCATCTGCATGTTCCTATCTCCTATGCCGTCAAGTAGTCTATCATCCATCTACATAACTTGAGATGGAAATGTGATCCAGGTGTTTATTCCACCCTACCACGGAGTGGTTAGCTCCCCTGGGGCTCATCCTGAAATGAAGATCTCGCCGACCCTACGCTAGTGATCTATCAACTCGACACAGATGGATTGTAAAGGAATCTGGAGCAAGCTGTGATCTAGCTACTTTATCACACATAAAGTAGAACAAACACATATATGGTAGAGAGAAAGTACATAACCAACACAAATTCATTTATGTGTTTACAAGCTTAGGCCTAAGCATAAAAGACCAGATTTCTACTGGCAAGTAAAAGAAAACTACATTTTACGCTTCTCTGTTACCCATATTCGACACCCTTTCCCAACTGATATCTTACTCAAAATAAATGAATATACATGAATAAACATAGTAATTCTATAGTATGAATCAAACTCACTAAATCAGAATAATATTGTAGCAAAAATTAAGCACTTAACACAAAAGATCAATAGATTCTCTTATCTCCGGTAAACTTTCAAACAACACACTCAGCAATTACTTAAATTCTGAAAAAAATAAATAAAATATAAATAAATACAATGTTCTTTGTCAATAGCAGTGCTTTCTATAGAAGGAAAAATAAGACATACTTCAGCCACTAAATTATACACAAGTCACATATGATACAACTCAAGAAACACGATGCAATGCCCTATCAATACACGATATACAATCATGTGCTCAACCTGGAAGAATAGTCTGTTTGTGGAATACAAAGGGACACAATGTTACAAAACAAGGAAATGATGGCAGTTACTCATATAGACATTTTGTATTTCTGTAATCTAGAGAATTCCACGTGGTCTCAAATTCCATTAGTCCTTTGACAAATCAGAAAAAGAATAATAAATGAGCACTAAGAAACATAATTTTGATCATTCACGGTAGGCACATGAGAAAAGGGCTAACCATAATCAACAAGGATTTTTGCACTTAAATCTTTAAAACATGGGCGGTGACAGTTATGAGGAAAAACTGATTCACCTACAAAAGAATACATGGCTTTTGAAACAAAATAGAAACAATGAATAGAAAATAAGATACAATAGCATCTCCACTGGAAATACGAAACAGTTCATTCCGAGATAGAAAGTGAACACTGAAGGTTCAATATAGGTATGAATGATTTCTTCTGCAGCTACCATATCATTAACAACTTGAACTCAAGAATTTGATAATAGTCTCAAAACAAAGTATTACAAAATTAAATGTATTAAATACTAAGACCTTATGACAAAAGATGCAATGTTTAAAGGTCTGGAAAAGACTCTCAGTCCTAACATGGCTACAATAGGTCATCTTTGGAAATGGGATGAAACCGGGCTCATGTTCCGAATGAATTTGGTGGCTTCCGTAATGGATAGCTACACATGAATGAGTTTGTATAAACCCCTCTATCAAAAAAAATATAGATCATCTTAGGAAATGATTGTGAGATGACATAATTCCATTTGTTTTACTATGATTTTGCATATCTGAGAGTAGAAGAGCAATTACTTTGCTTTTGTAGAATAAGACTGTTCCATTGCTTTGTTGAAGGTTTCTAGCAACAATAATCTAGGAACAAAAAATAGGTTGAAACTTAGTTTTCACTGATGACCAATATAGATTAATGTGACTATAACAACAAAGCTAGCTCATAATAGACAAGAGAAGTGATCAGTGTATCTCCAAGGCCCGAAAGGAACTTCGACATTCCATGATAACATCTGGATCTCAGTTTCTAGAACAAAAGTACATATATGCAATTGTTTAGGCATTGTGGGAAAAGAAAGACTTGAAAAACATAAACAACGAAGAAGAGTTTCGGGTTCTAAAGCCCAATTTATGATTTTGGTTTATTAGCTATTATGTAGACTCTAAGGGAACCTACACAAGGTAAGAGCCAAAAATTTACCATGTAAAATGCAACGTTTCTTAGAACTAAAAGATTTACTCACAGATTTAAAAGGAATTTAAGGATATTAGATTTAGTAAGTTTTTCAATGAAAATCTAAACAGTCCTTGATTTAGATTTCTATTTTAAACTAGACTTAGTTCATTTCCCTCACTGTAATAGAAAGAAGAAAACATGAACTTGGTTTTTGAAGCAGTCTGAGTAGACCAGGAACCCAATTCAAAAGGTCACTACAGCTTCCGTCTCCTTTCCCTAATTTTTCCTTTTTTATTCTTGTACGCTTTTCCCCCAATCTTCCGTAAATGTGCTCTACCAGAATGATAAGATAAGATTTTCTCAGATGTTACCCTATTTCCCTTAATAATGAGTAAATTAACTCCGCTTAAATGCATAAACCAACTGTCTGACTTAAGGCACACGTTCCATCATTCATCATCCACCACTCCCTGTTGCAAATAAAAACACTTGCAGTGTCGCTCATGGAGATAAATCCTCCAGTTTTAGACAGTCAACTAAGGAATCATATACTTAGTCTTTCCTTGAAATCCAGAATCAACAATAAAAAAAGTCTTTTATTAATTAAAAGAGATCACTTCCGGTAATGGTTAATCAAATGACTCTTTGTCAATTAAACAAATATATATCTATTAAATTCTGGCGTAGATTAAGGAGTCAATGAAAATGGTTGTGACATCTAGCCAAGAGGAAACTAGATCTAGACTTAGTGACATTATCAATGGAAATAAATTGATTGAAAGATTGAGGAATTCCTTGAATGATACAATTATCCAAAAATACCAAATGAAGCTTTGGGTCAGCTCTGGGAGATGAACTTGAATGGGAATCATGTTGACCTTTTTAGCATAAAAAATGACACAAAGTTTTGTAGATGAAGATTAACGTTACCTGGAAACCAAGAACTGTTGAAGAATAAAAATGCTACCCTCTAAGGAATGAAAATAGAATAGGAGGAAACCATTTATCACGTTTATCATGGCCGCAACACGAATATTAGAAATCTATGAAATATCAAAATCCCAGCTATGGATAATGTCTATGTTTGGTGTATGATAATTTTGTTTACCAATGAGGGAAGAATGCATATTGGCAAAAGCTCTTTTCACCCATATCTCAGGAATACTTAGAGTAGTCTTAGGAACTTGATAAATTACAAGAGGTCTTACAAAAGGAGACTCCACATCTAAAGAGGGCATGTGCACTAAGATGGTGAACAAAAAAGTGGCTATTTACCCAATTTTTTTTCAAAAAAAGCATCTAACGTGATCAGGTTATTTAAAAATTTAAATAGCTCGAACACTTTGTGGCTCAAAAAATCTGTATACATGATTTTTAAAATAAAATAACAATCACATTAGTCTTATCAAAAACCGCAATTGGGTTTAAAAATTAAACATAACGCGATCACATTTTGTTAACCATCATTTTTTAAAAGTGGCCGACAACAAACTCCACATCCAAGGAGGGCATGTGCACTAAGATGGTGAACAAAAATGTGGCTACTTACCAAAAAAATCCACACATCTTACGTGATCAGGTTATTTAAAAATTCAAATAGTCCAAACACTTTATGTCTTGAAAAATTTGTATACATAATTTTTAAAATAAAATAGCAATCAGGTTAATCATATTGAAAACCACAATTGGAAAAATTAACATAACTCGATCACATTTTTATGACCATGATTTTTTAAAAGTGGTTGACAACAAAAAACAACATCCTAAAAAAATCATAAGAAACCTAATCGTGTTTTTGTTGCTATCAACCAAATCAAGATGCCATGATGTTGAAGAGTTAACAAACCCTCTCACAAACTAACTCCACGAAGATGTAGGTCTTGCAATTATTCTTCTCCTGTAGGTCAACAAATCAAATTCATGAAAATGGGGTAGTCCTAATGAACCTAAGACAATCTAACATGATTGCATAAGTTGACGAGACAAATAATTGCAATGGAATTAATTTTTTCTGGTGATATGGCTATATATAGTTGCACAACCAATGAACTTTCCAATCAATGAGTTGTGTAACTTTGAATATTATGAAAATATTAGGTGAACCAAGTAGAAAGAAATTTAGTGCATTACAAAAGAGTGTCCAAAGCCTTAAGAGTGCTCCAAAAGGCACATTATACAACAATGCCAATTTATTTTTTAAAAATCATATATCAACATTTTATTGTGTCAATTGAAGGGTTGTTAGTTTCTCATGTCCCTGGAAAGAAATGTGAATAAAGCTTGGTAGTTGGCTTCAATGAGAGACTTAATTTTAAATGTGGAAATTGGTGGGCAATGCTTCCCTCAGAATGTTCTCAAGATAAATACTTAAATATTTCACAAAACTATGCAGCTATCAAATGCAGTTTATTTTTTTGACATCCAAAAATCAGCTTTCATTTTAACCATAGAGATGTAGAGGTGAAATTATTTTTGTGCATAGTGGGCTTTTTCCCTTTTGTGTTTATTCTTTATATTTTCAGTGTTACAAAGGAGGAAGGCAATTTGGCTATGCACATCCCTTTTCACTGTATTATTTTTGAGAACTTTTATTGATTTCAATGCTTAGATATTTCTCAAAGGTGTTAGACATTGTAAATGGAAATTTCTATGTAGAGAATTTTATAGTGTTCCCATTTAAGTTTTTCTTTTAAAGGGTTTTTCAATTTCTACGGTATAGCTTATGAGATGGAGGAAATAATTTTTATTCATAAAAGAGGGTTCCAACGAAAAAGATAATTATTATCTTTTGTGGCAAATATTTGTGCTCGCAACATATGGAAATGGTAAGTATGCTCACATGCAACCCCAACACATGTGCTAAGTAGGCCAATAGAGTAGGATATCAAATGGAAAAGGGAATTTCTTGTTTTATTTGTCGATGATGCAAAATTTACCATACACTAAATTCATATATTGTTGCTATGTTTAGTTAATACAAAATTTCTTATTACTGAATTTTGCATTCAATAACATATGACAACACAAATTACATTTATTTATTTTAATCATTAACAATATATGACCACACAATTCACCTTTTTATTTTAGAAATTTTGTATTAATCGACAACAAAACAACAAATAAATTCAAATGTTTGTTTTTGTTAAAAAGAGCGAGAAGGGCTCAAACTTGTTACGACTCAGCCGTGGAGACAAGTAGGAAAAATCTAACAGGAGGTGAGACTAGGAAAGAACAACAAGAGACAACTCTCCCAAGGAGAGAGACATGAAACAAATGAAAAAAAGAGAATAACAAAAGTCGACAATGCTTTTGATGGATTATGTAAGTGGCTAGGGGAGAGGAGCCAATACATGTTCACCCTAACCTCGTGCTTCTCAAAATCTTATGTGAGAATTTCAAATTACTCTAAATTTTTTACAACTATTTATTTATCAAGTTCCCTACTTAAAAATAAAATTTCAAGTCCAAATGGTCAAATATGATGCCACATTAGCATACTTTCTATGAAGGTGTCCAAATGATCCCAAAAAGTGATAAGACCAATAGGTATGCATTAAGTCATGTATAATGGTGCATTGATGTGGCACCACACAAGTGATTGGTTTTTGAAATTCAGAGGCATCTTTTAGGGGATATGCATTGATGGGACATTTTTAGTGCACCAATATAGGTCTATTTTGTTCACCTTCTATATCACCTATTGGACCCCACTCATGTATTGGCTCCTCTCCCCTACTAGTTATGGAAGGACAAAAACCACCAACACAATTAGGACGGTTCAAGTCCACATTTCAAAAAAGGCCTCAAGGGAGAGGTAGGGTTGGAATGGAAAGGCCTTTCACTTTTCAAAGGAGAGAATTTGACTTTAGATATCCTTTTAATATTGTAGGGGGTATAATTGAAAAATTCGCAAGGTTTGGAAAAAAATCAGCAAAAACTTGACAAAAAACTTAGCAACTTAAAAATTTGGTTAAATTTAATTAGAACTTTTTTTTTTGCACAAAACTCAATGAGGTCATGCATCCAACGAGTCAATAAATAAGTGCATAAAAGAAAAAAGACTAGTCTAGATATATTTAATTGATTTAAATACGAATTGGGTAGAAAATGACATCCTCATGTGGAATGGTAGCTTGTTAGTTTGAAGTTAAATTAAAATAGCAAATTATTTTTGTAAAATTAAAGTTAAATACAATATCAAAACATTTTACATCTTACTTTTCATAGATCTAGTAAAAACTAAGCTAGAATAAAATTAGAAGGTCTAGTTCTAGGATTCAGTTGTAGTTGTGCCTTCGTGTTCAGTACAACAGACTATAACTCGACCTCCATTCTAGATGTAGATATCATTGGTACTGGTGATGAATCCTTGTCATCCTCAACCTTCTTTTTCAATGTCATCCAATGTTAATCCAAATCCAGCACCCTCCTCCATAGCCTACCTCTCTAAATTATAGATCTATCATCCTTGATAAACAACATAGGTTGCTCTCGTGTTGTGCAATCACTATAATGACCTATATCATTCAAATCAATTATATTTATTACCTTCTTTGTGCATAATTGAAGATTATATTGTACAAAGACAAGGCCATTGATACATTTTTGATCTAATTTATTCTTCTTTGTGTGGATAGCCTCAAACAAGATACAATTGCATTTACAATTGGATGAACTACAAATATTCACCTCTTGGAGAAAAATCATTGCAAATGACATTGTAAAAAATTGGGAGGGTGCTTTTTAAGTGGAGGAGCAAAAGAAATAAGTCAAAAATGAAATTAGAATGAGTTTTGTTTTCATCCTAGACATTATGGCCCCGTTTGGTTAGCGGAATTGGGGCGGAATTGGGTGTGGAACTTCCACTTTTTTGTCAAATCCTCCGTTTGGGACGCTAAACTACAATTCGAGTTTCAGAGATCTAAATCCGATTTAGGCACCAAAATAGATGACACTATCTTCCCACCCAAAAGGTGGAATTTGAAATCATCTTCTGGAATTTGAAGATTGTAGTGCGAGGCATTATGGATTTCAATGATTCGTTGGGCATTTATTTTG
This sequence comes from Chamaecyparis obtusa, assembly GCA_027943335.1. NCBI lineage: Eukaryota > Viridiplantae > Streptophyta > Pinopsida > Cupressales > Cupressaceae > Chamaecyparis > Chamaecyparis obtusa. Next base: position 526,852 of record BSBK01001507.1, read on the forward strand.
AAAAACACAAACAATAATTTTGTGTGTCGTTTGGCGAAAGAATGTGAGACCTTTAATCCTAAAGAAAATAATTTGAAGGAAACATTGATTAAAATTAACATCTTTGGTTAGATGGTAACTTTGGAATATGGTGCTTGGTCGTTTTGAATTTTTAAGCATTTCTCCCAACTTGGTCATCTTGAATATTTGAAGCGCACAATGTATATTAATATTTGAATCATGGATATTTTCAACATTTGAGAAATGGTCTCTGCAGTCTAACTTTGAATCGAAAGCCTCTTAATTCAATGCATATTATATTTGAAATTTGTATAGAAGTAATTGATTTCTTAATGTGAAAAAATAAATAAAAAGAATTGAAGTAATATTGTATTTTATTTTGGTGTAAATTAGTGTATGTAGAATTGGGCAACATCTAAAAAGAAAACTAAAATGCGTATCTTACCAAGGGGACACTTAGTTTTTATTTCAATCGTCTTTACATATGTTACATTTTAGTTGGCTATTTAGCCAATACCGTAAAATTGATTAGTGATTCGCTCATTGGAAACTAGACCATACTTTCAAAGAATTGCACATTTGAATTGGGATTCACATAGAATGTTCAGTTACATGGAGTTGAAGACGATAACAAGGAATTTCAAATATAAGCTTGGGCGTGGAGTGTTGGAGATTTTCCAGCAAGCCAGTGTTGACTGCATGTTTGTCATTGATGGAAACATATGGTAAGTAGCATGCGTGGTAGTTTTATGTAGTGAGTCCTGAGCATATGTTGTATGGTTATGTTATCAACATGATATCATAGATGCAAAGGTTGATTCTGAGTATAGACCTTGTAACAGTAATGTTCTTGACAGTGTTACAGGCAGAGTTTTGTATGATATTCTCAGTATGGTTATGTTGGAGCCTTGCACATTTATATTTGTGTTGTAGACATGTTTGTGAAGCTATGTTCATGGATGTAGAGTCAGTTGTGCAGTTGAAGTTGAGTAATGATGTTTCTATTTGTCAGTTACAATTTCTTGAATTTATTTGATGGAGCCGATAGTGGTTATTTTGTTTTAGTAGTTGCGCCTATCATTTTGATATGCGTGTTTGGTTTCATATTTGGTGATGAGTTAAGCATGTCTTGTTAAAAGTGCATAACGTATTTCATCTTGTAAGTAAAGTTTCAATTAATTTGGTGGAGTCGACTGTGTGAAGTGACACTTCTACTCATATTGAGGTACGTGGTCCTATTTGTGTTGCGTGCTTAGTTTAGCCATTGGAGATGTTATTTAAGAGTTATATTGTCTCTCTAATATGATTTCATGAAGGTTCTAATAGGCTAACTTGATTATATCATTTGGAGTAAGATACTTATAGCCAATAAATTTTGATTTCTAAGTGTGATTGAGAGAGCAGAGAAGAATATGCGAATGTACTGAGACAGTCAATCATCAGTTGAAGATCTATGTGAAGAAGAAGAAAGTATAAGCTACTCATTGGAATTGATCAAGACAATAGGTCTACTTTCCAGTTCACCAAGATCCATATATAGTGTATATCCATTATGCAGAAGGTTGCAACCTTCACCATTTGAGTAGTGTGCTCCCAGACAGTGTGTCCTCACCTCTAACAAGGTTATATGTAAAACACTCCTAACAGGGTCCGACCTTTGACTAGGTCATTGTACTTCATGCATTGTAAAGATCAACTCCTAACAGTGTTGTAAGATCTTCTAACATGGATCATTATACTCTAGTGTAGTTTATAGTGGGTGCTAATTCCCACCAGAGTTTTTATGTATTTGGGTTTCCCCGTAACCAAAATTGTGGTGTTGTGTTAAGTGTTATCTCATTGTGTATGTGCTTAATGTTATTTTGTACTTAATTGGATAAAGAATTGAATCTTGTAGATAAATGATTCACCCCCCCCTCTTAGTTATCTCTTGGGACTATTCCTAATAGTTGGTATTAGAGCCAAGTGCCTCAGAGAGAAATTTTAATAGCTTGAGGTTGATCATATGACATTCTTTAGAAAAGAAAGTCCTAAGTTTGATGGAGATAATTATCTAGATTGGAAGAAAAAAATGACAACACATTTGCAGTGCATTGCTTTTGAGATTTTAGAAGTAGCTACTAGAGAAGTTTAGATTACCTCTTGTCAGATCTTACAAAAGAAGATGTAACTCTTAAGAAAAAGGATATATTCACTCAAAATGCTATTGCCAAAGAAGCCCTTGTCGGCACCTTGTCCGACAGTGAGTTTTCAGAGATCAAGAAAGTAGATAAAGCCTACAAGATATGGAAGTATCTAGAAGACATGTTTGAAGGAGATATCCAAGCTAAGAATGCATGCAGAAAGACATGGAAGAAAAAGTACAATACATTGGAGATGATACCTGAAGAGAACATCAGAGCCTACCATCAAATAATTAATGAAGCAGTTGCAGGAATTAGGAACAATGGTGGAGAAATTGCAGAAGAAGACATAATGGATAAGTTGATGACTACTCTGACAACAAAATATGAGAGCAAGATAAACATCCTAGATGAGACTATGCAGTTTTAAAAAGAATTCAGAAGAGAGACCTTAATAAGCAAGATTTCAGCATTTGAGATTTCAAGTTTGAAGATAGAGCCTAAAACTAAAACAACCTTCAAAGATTCAGTCCATGGTAAGAAATCCTTGAAAACTTCTGGTAACTTTGATGATGATGAGGATAACGGACTAGATGATTTCATTGCTATGATTGCTGAGAAAGAAAGGAAAGGAAAATGAAAATATGAAGGTTAGTTACCATTCAAATGTTTTTCATGTAACAAGATTGGTCACTTTGCATCTAAGTGTCCTACAAGAGTCAAGAAGTTCAAAACTAATTACAAGCCTAAGTATACAAAAGAATGTTACTATGTTGAAGATGGAGTATCAGATGAAGATTCGGTAGAAGATGAAATTGGATTCATTGCTATTGAAGATATGGAGAAAATGTTTAATGAAATGGATATTGAAGATGAAAAGAAACCACAAGAGTTAGCATTAATTTAACAAGCAGACATCAGAACATACTAGATCATTGACAACGGTTGTTCACATCACATAACATGAGACAAAGATAGATTTGTACATCTGGATAAGTACAAAGGTGGCATGGTTAGATTTGGAGACAACACTCCTAAACCTATCATTGGTAGAGGAGCTATCACCTTGGATGGAAAGAATAACACTGATGATGTTCTATATGTTGATGGTTTGCAACATAACCTACTAAGTGTTGGACAGTTGCTTGAAAAAGGATATTAGTTGGAATTCAAAGACAATAAGTGCATCATTAATAACAAAGAGGGAGTAATGATTGCATCAGGTTCAAAGACAAAAGGTAATGTTTTTCATCTTAATTCAGAAGTAATTTGTTTTGTTGCTAAAGTAGATGACAGTTGGTTATGGAACAAAAGACTATGTCACATCAATTTTGACAATATAGTAAAGATAAGCAATGTAAAGGCAGTAAGAGACCTCCCTAGTATTGCAAAACCAATTGATACAATATGCATGGAATGTGTGATGGGAAAACATGTGAGGAATTCATTCAGAAGAAACCATAATTCGACAGAGAACAAATTGGATCTAGTGCATACAGACTTATGTGGACCAACTCAAACAAGATCATACTATGGTGAAAGGTACTTTATTTTATTTGTTGATGATTATTATAGAATGATGTGGGTTGCATTCTTAAAAGATAAATCTTAAGCATTTGATAAGTTCAAGATATTCAAAGCTAAAGTTAAAAATGAGTTTGGATTAAAGATAAAATGTCTGAGATCAAATAGAGGAGGAGAATTCACCTCTAATAGATTTTATGAGTGTTGCGAAGAACATGGGATAAAGAGACAACTAAGTGCACCTAGAACCCCTCAACAAAATGGAATTACAGAAAGAAGAAATAAGATCATACTTGACACAACGTACACTATCATGATTGAAGGTAAAGTTGCACAAGCCTATTGGAGATATGCAATCAATACTGTAGTCTATACTATGAATAGAATTCAATTAAGGCCAGGTGCAGAAAAGACACCTTATGAGCTATGGTTTGGGAATGTACCTATAGTAAAATACTTCAAAATCTTTGGAAGCAAGTGCTACATCAAGAGAGATGAAGCTATTGACAAGTTTGATGCAAGAAGCGATGAAGGTATTTTTCTTGGTTACTCTACTAAAAGAAAATCTTATAGATGTTTTAACTTAAGATTAAAGAAGATAATTGAAAGTGCTCATATAAAGATTAATGAAAAGTTTATGATTCAAGAGAGATATCATGATTATGCACCTATGATTGAAGAAGAACCTAGTCCTATCAGTAGAGAAATAATTGTTGAAGAAATATTTGACAGCATTGATGTATTATTCAATGATCCTAAAACAAGTGAAGAAGAATCACAAAAGATAGATGAAAGAGTCACACCTCATGTTGCTAAATTCACATCTAGATACCATTGAAAAGAAGATATCATTGGAGATTAGAACAGAAAAGTCATGACAAGATCAAAGGCAAAAATTTCAACAGTTGATGAAGTGGTACGTTTACTTTCACAAATTGAACCCTTAAGTGTTGAAGATGCATGTAATGATTTAGATTGGCATGAAGCAATGAAATAAGAACTAGACCAGATAGTTAAGAATGATACATAGGAATTGGTCCCTAGACCTAGTGACAGGAATGTGATTGGAACCAAGTGGATATTAAAAAATAAGATGAATGAAGATGGTACAGTAGTAAGAAACACAACAAGACTAGTATGTAAAGGATATGCATAGAGAGAAGTAATTGATTATTCTGATACATTTTCCCCTATAAGAAGATTGGAAGCCATAAAGTTATTTCTAGCCTATGCAACATTCAAAGACTTTAAAGTATATTAGATGGATGTCAAGTGAGCATTCCTGAATGGAGAGTTGAAGGAAGAAGTCTACATAGAGAAGCCTGAAGGATTTACTTTATCAAAAAAACCTAATATGATATGCAAACTGAAGAAATCCCTTTATAGACTTAAGCAAGCCCCTAGAGCATGGTATGAAAGACTAGATGGTTACTTGACAAAGATTAGATTCAAGAAAGGAGTAGCAGATTGTAACTTATTTATAAGAGAGACACCTGATAGATTATTACTAGTTGCTATTTTTGTTGATGACATTATTTTTGGTGGTAATGACAAGCTTAGCGTAGAATTTGCTAAAGAAATATAGAGAGAATTTGAAATGAGCATGGTTGGACCTATCAAGTTCTTTTTGGGATTGAATGTGCAACAAATAGACAAAGGTATTTCATTAATCAGTCTAAGTATGTGAAAGAGATATTGAAGAAGTTCAAGATGGATGATTGCAAGCTAGTAAGTACCCCTATGATAACATGAAGAAAGCTTTCAAAAGAAGATGATTCAACAACAGTAGACAAGACCCTATATAAGTCTATGATTGGAAAACTAATATATCTTACTCAATCTAGACCTGATATTTCTAATGCAATTGGTATTGTTGCAAGATTTGTAGTAGAACTGAAACAAAGTCATCTTATGGTAGTAAAGAGGATATTCAGATATTTGAAAGGAACTATAGACTATGGTTTATGGTATCCTAATTCGAAGAATATAGAACTTCATGTGTATACAGATGTAGATTGGGCAAGTTGTGTTGATGATAGAAAGAGTACCTTAGGAGGAGAAATATTTCTTGGAGATAGACTTGTTACTTGGACAAGAAAGAAGAAACATTGTATCTCTTAGTCCATAGCCGAAGCAGAGTATGTAACAAAAGCCGAAGCAGAGTATGTAACAAAAACATTAAATTGTTCTACAATTGTGTGGATCAAGAAAATGATAAATGATTTTGGAATTCAGATTGATTATCCTATTGTTATTCATTGTGACAACACTAGAACTATCAATATGTCAAAGAGCCCTATGATGCATGCAAAAACAAAACACATTGAGATAAAAAATCACTTCCTAAGAGAGAAAGTTGCAGAGAAAGAAGTAAAATTGGACTATGTGAGCACAAAAGAATAGCTAGCAGACATATTCACAAAGCCTTTACCAAAGGATACATTTGAGTATCTTAGGGGGAAGCTAGGAGTAATTCCCTTCCTTGTATCTGATTAGAGTTTGCAATAGTGCATCAATCCTTAGTGATTGATGAATGGTTGACTACTCTACTTCTGGAGTAGTACCTGTGCTTATTTGTTTTAGCTATTGGAGATTTGCCAGCAGGCCAATACTGACTGTATGTTTGTCATTGATGAAAACATATGGAAAGTAGCATGCATGGAAGTCTTATAGGGTAAGATTTCAATATATGTAGCATGGACATGATATTAGCATGATATCATGAGCGCAGATGTTAACTGTTAGTACATACAGTTATATAGCAGCTTGTGTCAACAATGTTCCTGACAGAGTAACATGCAGTATTCTATGTATGGTTGTTTGTATAGTTATCATGGAGCCTTGCACACTTGGATATATGTTGAAGACATGTTAGTGATGTTTCAGTCATGGATGCATAGTCTGATATTTAGTAGAAGTGAAGTTATGCAGTCGCTATTCACCAATAGCAGTTTCCTATGTTTATTCAGAAGAGTCGACAGAGATGTTATTGGTTCTATAGTTGCACCTATCATGTGGGTATGCACCCTTGGATTTAATCTTAGAGGAGAGTTATTGATGTTCAGTTAAAAGTGCATGAATTAATTCAGCTTGCGGAGAAAGATATAATTTCTTTGGTAGAGCTGACAGTGTGTAGCGTGCGTCTACAATTATCTTATTGGACAGGTCCCAGAATGTGTTGCATGCATAGTAGAGCTGATAAAATGTTTATTGGAGTTTGTTATGGTTTCTCTAATATGATTTCAAGGTGGTTCTACCATGCCAACTTGATTATATCATTTAGAGGAAATATATTTATAGGAAGTCATTTGTGATTGCTTGAGTATAGTTCATAGTTGATTAAGTAGAGAAGAGAAAAGTGTGTGAAGTGTTGAGCCATCAGAAGAAGGTCTATGTGACCAAGTAAAGTACTTGTGCTATACATTGGAATTGATCCATACATCAGGTCAAAGCACAGTTCACCAAGATCCATATATAGTGTGTATCTGTTAAACAAAAGGTTGTAGCCTTCACCCCTTTGAGCAGTGAGCTCTCAGACAGTGTGTCCTCTCCCCTAATAGGGACAATTGTAAAAGACTCCTAACAGGGTTCGACCCTTGACCAGGTCTACTGTACTAAACATGTTGTTAAGAAACTCCTAACAGGGTTAAGGATCTTCTAACAAGGATCATAATACACTAGTGCAGAATATTAGTGGGTGTTAATTCCCACTGGGGTTTTTACCTATTTGGGTTTCCCCGTAACCAAAATATTGGTGTTGTGTTCATGTGTTCTTTCATTGTGTTTATGCTTTATGTTTAAGTATACTTAATTGGATAAAGAATTGAAACTTGTAGATAACTGATTCACCCCCCCCGCCCCCTCTCAGTTATCTCTTGGGACTATTCCTAACATTGACACCCTTTTCCATTGATGTCAAAGGGGGAGTATATAGTCATGAAAAACAAAACAGTTGATTTATTCTAAAAAGGGGAGTATGTAGTAGTAAGGGGAAGTATATTGTAAGAAGATGCAACAACAGATATTTAGAGCATTCAACAGTAGATGGAGGATTCATCCTTGGGGGAGTTTCATTAAGGAAATGGAGAATGTTATAAAATAATTGTTCATTTGGATTGGTGGTGTTTTTTCATTCCATATGTTGCCATCAATGCCAAAGGGGGAGATTGTTGGAGATTTTCCAGCAAGCCAGTGTTGACTGTATGTTTATCATTGATGACAACATATGGTAAGCAGTGTGCATGGTATTTTTATGCAGTGAGCCCTAAGCATATGTTGTATGGATACATTATTAGCATGATATCATAGATGTAGAGGTTGATTCTGGGTATAGACAGTTGTGCAGTTGTTTGTAACAGTAATGTTCCTGATAGTGTTACAGGTAGAGTTTTTTATGAGATTCCCAGTATGGTTATGTTGGAGCCTTGCACATTTATATTGGTGTTGTAGACATGTTTGTGAAGCTATGATAATGGATGCAAAGTCAATTATGTAGTTGAAGTTGAGTAATGATGTTTCTATTTGTCAGTTACAGTTTCCTGAGTTTATCTAATAGAGCGGACAATGCTTATTTTGTTTTAGTAGTTGCGCCTATCATTTTGATATGCGTGTTTGGTTTCATGTTTGGTGAGGAGTTAAGAATGTCTTTTTAAGAGAGCATAATGTATTTTAGCTTGTAAGTGTAATACCCCAAAAATGGGCTATAAGTTCATTAACCTCCTATATCATCGACAAATTGAATAAAATCGACATCAAAGTCCTAATCTAAGGCACATCTAAACATCATCAAATCATAATTGATTATCTTAAATTTTGCATCAGGGAATATTCCTAGTAATATTCCTAATTATCTTAATTATCTTTAATTTAATGATTATTTGGCGATAAATCACATTTATCCTAAAAATTTGATTAATTGAATATTTTCATATTTAATTAATTAGATTTAATATTTGCCACTTAATTATGTAATTAAATTTAATTCTATCTATTATTAATTATATTATTTAATTTTGACAATAAATCAAAATTCCTATCTTTAATTGATTAAATTCTTATTTAATTAATTAAAGCATGTTGTCATTATTTAATAATATAATTTTTAATAAAATTTTGATTAAATAATTGATTAACCCATAAATCAATTGTTTTATTTTTAAAAGCAGTTAAGTTGGAAATAAATCACTTTATTATTAAATTAATTCATAAATAAAACATGCACAATCATAAAAGCAAACAACTATCAATTATCAATTAAAGCTAAACTCTATTTTGAGTTAAAACTTAGCTTTTGCATGTTTTTGTGAGTTAATTATCTTTTATTTAAAAATAACTCAAAAATCAACCTGAGTTATTTGAGTGATTTATGGCTTTTATTCATGCACCTCCAAAGCCCTGGATTTCTATAAATTAAGGGTTTAGCTCTTCACAAATCATCTCATATTTTGCACAATCACGCTGGAGAATTAGAGGCTGAGGAATCAACTTGCGAATTCAAAGCTTTGTGAGATCAATTTCAATTGCATAGTTTTTATATCTTAGCATATAATTTCATAGTTTTCATATCATTGTTAGAATCTTCATTGTTAGATCATTTAGCATTCATTTCATATCAAGTTTTTCATATTAGCATAGATTCATATCAAGTTTTCATTCTTATTGCATAGAAAATATCAAAAATATAGATTAATTGCATTCAATTTCATATCCATCTTTTGCATTCAAATCCTTCATTTAGGTGTCGTCTAGGTCACTGATCTCGATTACAATCTGAGAACATTAATCTCGCACCTATTAGAAGGCAGTAAATCGCTTGGTTAGATAGCTTTCAATTTTGCACGATTTTGATTATAGCTAACCTCTAATATTTTACTGAGTGTTGTGTCTACAAATCAGGTACAATTTTCACACACACATTTCTGGCGCCCACCGTGGGGCAACCCACCTTTGCATGCTGGTTTTGATTTTTTTGAGAGCTAAAACCCCAAAGTTTCAAAGATTTAATTTTATCTCCCAAACGGCTTGGAATTTTGGTCTGAAATTTTTTTTGCAGGTTGGTGAAGTGTCATGGAAGCTACAGTAAAAAATTTAGAATTTTCTGAGATGTTTTGAATTTTTAATAATTTTTTCTTGAAATTCCGGAAAAAATTAATATCTGACGCAAATCAGCATATTTTTCGAAAATTTTTATATTTTCGGAAAGCTCTTTAAATTATACAGGGGGTCCATTCTTTATGTTTTAAATTTGGACATGATATCATAGCTCAAATAGTCAATTTACAAAAACTGGTCTGTATTGATAAAATGGGTCTCTAGGGCACAAATGAAGAGGTTTTTCTAAAATTTTTGCATTTTTGGAAAGCTCTCTGTTTTTTAGCAGGGGTCTCTATTCTGAATTTCTATTTTTGTGGCCAAAATCATATCAAAAAAATTAGATCTTGTTGACTAGGTCAAATGCAGCAAAAAAAATAAAGTTTTGTGATGGGTATGCACTTATTTTTTTACATGGTTCAATGAATGATATGAGTTGTCATTTGGGTTGATTGCTGGTTATTATTACTGATAAAATTGATTTTTAGAGCTAAACCTATGGTTTTCATAAGTTGAATATATTTTGCATATCTTGTTTGCTTGTTTGCTTGTTGGAGAGTTCGTCACTTGCTTGCATGGAAAAGCTCAACAAAAATTGCTAAAAATCAAGTAAAATCTACTAAGCGCGTTGCAAGGATCCCAGGTATTCTCCTTCATCTAATAATCTTTTGATTTGGGACTTAAAATAAATCTCTTATGTGTCAAGCTTGTGTGCATCTTTTCATGCTTTTGATCTATTTCTACACACTTGCATAATTGATACTAGGTTGTGAACCCTTAAGGATTCATTAAGTAGTCTTAGAATACTTGTGATTGATCTTGATTGCTATCTTGGGTTATTGGACTCGCTAATCCGCCGGCCCCTCATTTCCGCCCCGTGGTTGCAATCTCAGCGCCATAAAGGGGAGGGGTCAACAGGACAGAAGCGTTAAATGTTCCACTTGGCAACCCTTTTGTGCTTTTAGGAACTCCCTTGTTTTCTAAGTGGTGGACTCATTTTTAGCTTGTGTGAGGTGTTAAGTGTTCCACCTTGTGGACTCATCTCATATTCGCTTTAAACGTTAAGTGTTCCTCTTTCTACTTTTTGGATGCTTTTGGTAGATTTGCTTTCGGAACATACATCTGTGCTCACATAGTAATTAGGCCCTATGAACACTATTTGTGATTCTTGAGAGATTGGATTCCTAGCGAAATCCTTCTTGACGATAGAATCCTTGTAGGTAGGGAGGATACTTAGTGTGTTTCACATTCAACTTAGTTAGTGAGTCTTCTCTTATTGATCGACACATTCTCTCTCTGGAGAGGTTGATAGATCACGTGGGGTTGATATCACGAGCTTTGGTGAATCAAAATTGGTTAGTGCGTCTTCTCTTATTGATTGATACATTCTCTCCCCGGAGAGGTTGATAGATCACGTGGAGTTGATATCACAGACCTTGGTGGAACAAAACTTTGTCTTAGCGTGTCGGATTAATCTGCTTGCTTTGTTTGGGTTAAAAGTGAAGAGGTGTCAAAACCTTGAATCTGGAGCCAAGTCCCCTTGTGGTATACTATTGTGAGTCATCTTTAGAGAGGGTTAACCGTAGCGGACAATCCCTTCACAGGGCAAACTGCATTGACGGAACCTCAAGCGGTAATAGCCATTTTCGCCATGGTAGTGACAACCGCTATATAAATGTCCTTGTGGAAGAAATCTCCACGGGTATGGTTCATTGTTGGGTTGTCAGATCTCCCTAGCAGCTCTTGAAGATTAAGTTCTCGGACTGTGTCAAAACCCTGGTGCGCCGGGATTGGAGTTCACCCCTTTGAATCATAAAAGTTGCAGAGTCAAACCATTACTAAAAACCCTAGAGAGGCCAATTTTTCATTCTCAGGTATATGTGTGTTATTGCAAAACTTTTCAGAACATACACAATTAGTACTCTCAGGGATTAGCACAATTTGGTCACTTGATTGTTCATGCGCAAGGTTGCTTTTGCCCTTGTTCATTGTTTTCAGACGTGCTTGGAATCACTTGCTTGCTGTTCTGCATGCTTATTTATCTACTTGGCTATTAAAAATGATCAAATCTGGTATAACCTTCAAAATTTGGACAATACAATTTGCAAACAATCCAAAACTGCAGACCTTACATTTTGCAAAAATTGACGTAAAATCTTTTCTAGAGTCAAAAGTCATTTCAGGAAGTTAAAAGTCGTACGAGTTTTGTCAAGTGTCATTTCAGTATTACCCAACTGTCGTATGAGTTTAGCAACTGTCATTTCATAGACTACCCAACTGTCGTACGAGTCTGCAGAGTGTCGTTTGGAAAAATTTGAGAGAGTTGTCAGAAATTGTCAAATTGCAAGATATCCAATGTTTCCAGCCTAGTTCCAGAATCTGTCAAAAATATCATTGTGTCAAGAACAAATCAGTAGCTATTGAGAATTAGTACACATGTCTCAAAGAATCAGTACACATGAGGAAGAAATTCTGATCACCGCTATAATGAAACAGATACATGCTATGCAAGTCCAGCTTGACAAATTTGAGAAAGAGAAGGAATCTAAAAAGTTCTCCATGGAATCTTTATACTCTTTTCCATTTGATAAATACTTGTACATGTCACCATGCCCCCGGAAAAAATTTGAGCAATATGATACCTCTTCCACAGAGAGTGACACATCTAGCTTTGGAGACTATGATGACTATGATGACAGACAATGTAATGATACCTATGACACCTCTGTTCCTAAGAGTCCTCCTCATCGTTCATTCCTGCTTACTACAAATGGGCCGTCACATTGGATAGATCGTGATGGTGATCCATATGATTCTGATTTTGAAAGAGATTTTGATGGCTTTTGTGGACAATACCTTGATGATGATTCATCTACTACTGCTGAGGACTATAAAATACATCGTGCTAGCTTGAAACGTCAATACTATAAGGATCTCTCCTCTCAGAACTCTCCAGCTGAAAATAAAGATTACACTCTCAAGCAAGATCATGTTAATGTTGGACCTTTGTCTTGTGATGGTTCCCTTCCATCCCCTACTTCCTCCAATACCCATACATTTCTTAAAGCTTTCGAGTCTTTCAAATCTTTCACAGAACCTTCATCTGACACAAGCCTTGATACTTTTCATGTGGTTCCCTATAGTTATCCTCCAGGGCTACCTCTTAAAGAAACTCAAGCTAACCTTCACTTGGCTACAAATACTTTCAATAATGATAAACCTAAAGAGCCTAAGCCTTCATATGCTATAATGCCTACTTCAGCTAGTCCTTCACCATCTCTTCCAAAATCATCCATACAATCCCAACATGCTTCCTTGTCCTTAGAAGTGGCTCCATGTCAAGAGGACTCTAAAAATGATAAAGAAAAGAACATAAGGAAAAATCAAGATCAAGAAGCCTCCATGTCATCCACTCCTTTTTCTGATGTCTCCTATCCACCTCAGGGTTCTTTTGATCCTGTACCCCCTTTTTCATGCATTCCACCATGTCTTAAGTCTTCGCCTAAGCAAGATCAAGCTACTACTTACACTAATGAGCTTATTGACAATCAAAATGACCTTACTACACTTGCGCTTTCCAAAGATGATACTTCCATTAAGGTTGGTAAAAATGGTGTTCCTTCCAATGTTAAGCCTATTGAAAAACAAGAGAAAAATTATGCGCTTATGCTATCCGAAGATCCTTGTCAAGATCAAAGTCTTCCATCTTCTTGTTCTACCACTCCATGTTCATTTTCACTTTCTACTCTTCCTAAGTCTTTGCAAGCTTTGAACAATCCTATCAAAGAAGGTGCTCATATTCAAGATGTCCATGATTCTATTGAAGATCCTAATGTTCACTCTAAAGATGTTGATATCCTTGGTTGTCATATAGATGCTGATGAACTTATTGATTATCCTTTTGCGTCTTCCACTTCCATCCTTGGACCTCTTCCACCACTACAAAGATCTTCACGCCTTCCTTCCATCTTGGGTCCTTATGTCCCTTCACTTTCCCCTCCTAACTCTCCTAATTTGCCATCCATCTTGGGTCCTTACATACCTCCATCTCCCATCTTTCCTCAAGATCAACATAGATGCATACCCTTGAATCCTTTTCATCCACCCACCCATCTAAACCAGTCGTATCCTCCTCCTTCTTCCACAAGTCCCAAGTCCTTTGGAAGTAACTTGAATGTTCAATACAAGAAAAAGAAGCAATACAAGAATCCATCAAAAAAAGATCACCATGTCTCCTCTAATAGACATGGAAACATAAAGTCAAAAGAGATATCTAAGAAAAAAACTACAAGACAAGTATGGGTTCCAAAATCCATCATTCAAGATATTCTCTCTAGATCATCAAAAGGAAATAAAAATCCTAAGGCTATATGGATTCCAAAGTCTCTCTTGAAAGAGTCTGGTGTTGAGCAAAAAGTGATGTTGACATTCAAGCTTCCAAAGGCTTCCACTTCATCTCCCTCCAAAAATATTCTTCCATTCCATGTGCCTAAACCACAACCTCTGCTATCCATTCGCCATATTCCTTCACGTATTCCTTCATTCACGTTTCCTCCACCCTCTCGCCACCCTTCAAGGTGTGTGTTTACGTTGATCTTGCCTTCCTTTCCATCTACCCTTTCACAATCCTTCCATTCATTAACCTTCTACCTTCTATCCTTTTTCCTCATTTGCCTATTCCTCCTATCTTCCAACCTCACTCGCTTTACATAAAATCATATCCTCCTTTTTTCTCTTCCATCTCCCTTTCCCTATCAGCATCTTTGAGTGTATCATTTTGAATCCTTGGCATATCATGGTTTATCCTTTCAAGGAGCATTATCTAAAAAGCTTGCCTTCTTCCAAAAAAAGAAATGAAAAATAAAATAAAATTGAAAATGTGCCTTGGTGAAAACCTGGAAACAGGCACCTTGGTAGCAAAAGTAAAGAGAAATAAATTCATCCTATGGTGAAAACCACTTCCTTGTGGCACCTTGGATAAGTACCATGATGAAAACCTGGCAATCAGGCATCATGCGTAGTTCTTCTACATATTTCATCCATTCTGTCTTCTCTCTTTGATCTTGACAATGTTGATCTATATACGAACATTTAAGTATTTTGTGAGCTATCTTACCATGATCTTGCTTTCATTCCTTCCATGTTTAGCCTTCATATCCATCTTCCTCCATTCATTTTCACCTATCGATATCCTTTTCCCCTTTGGTCTTGATCTAATAAAAAAAAAGAAAAAGTAAAACACAGTGCTATGAAGCCTCTTGACATGTCTACTCCTTTGGATTGCATCCTTTCCTGCTCTTGCATTATGATTTTGTGCTTATCCTATGCTAGCCTTTCATTGCTTGTCCAAATGTGCTTTACATGACAATTTTTCCCTAGCTTGAGTATTCTTGAGGAGTTTCCCCTTGAGGATTTCTTCCCTTCATTTTTCTTCATTCTCTTATCTTCCATCTTTTCAACCAGCTTGCTAATCCCTCTTGTTCTCTACCTTGCTAGACATTGGGACTGCACGATATGATTTTTCTTGGGAGTTTGCAATGGAAAAAGATGCTATCAAGTATACCAAGTATCAGAACAATTATCAAAATTAGTATCAGAATCAATATTAGAACCAGTATCAGAACAATTATCAGAATCAGTATTAGAATCAGTATTAGAACTAGTATCAGAACTAGTATCAGAACAAGTATCAGAATGGGCCTATAAGACTAGTATCAGAACGCCTACAGGGGCTACACCTTTCACTTTAGTTTATGGGTCTGAAGCGGTATTGCCTATTGAGGTTGAAATCCCATCACTCAGAATCAAAATGCATGGACTTGTCACTGATGAAGACTACAGAGTGTCGAGGTTACAAGAACTTGAACTAATAGATGAGTGCAGACAAGCAGCGTATGATCATCTCAGAGTGTATCAGAAAAGAATGTCTAGAGGCTACAACAAGAAAGTCAGACATAGAGAATTTCAGGTTGGCGATCTAGTGTTGAGAGAAAATCCTAAAAATCAATCACATCGAGAACGCAAGGGGAAGTTCGAACCCAACTGGCTGGGTCCCTTTGTAATCACTACTAATTTTGGCTCTGGTGCCTATCAACTCTCAACAACTGAAGGAGAACAGCTCCGAGAACCAATCAACGTTCTCCATCTAAAGAAATTCTACGCCTAAGGCATTCAGTGCTTGGTAAATGTCCTGAAAAAATCTTAAAAATCAGAAAAAGTCCTGAAAAAATGAACATCTTGGTGAATACCTAGCAATAGGCACCTTGATGATTCACAAAAAAATCAAAAAATATCAAAAGTACAAAAAAATTGAAAAAATGAAAAATACAAAAAAATGAAAAAAGAAAGAAAAAGTGCCTTGGTGAAAACCTGGAAACAGGCACCTTGGTAGCAAAAATAGAATCTCTACCAAGATGGTGAAAACCTGGCAAACAGGAGCCACTTGTTCCAAAATGCTCCATCTATCAGCACAATCTTGGTCTTTCCCAGCTTTCAGTCTTGCTTTAGTTTGTACATATCTCCCGGTTTGTTTCTGCATATCCTGGTTTCAATAAGTCAGTCTGTACACCAATCAGCTCAAGTGTTTGCATCCTATCAATGTTCACACTTGGGGGCAATCAATGTCATATCCTATGGTCTCCCATGTGTCTTAGACGTGTCATATCCACTCAGAGTCCTTTGAAGCTTCATGTGAGTGAGTGAGTCAGTCTTGTCTCCAGAAAGGATTTTGCATCTACAACAACGCAATCAAACATCAAAACTCAACTGAAAACAATCTGTGCTTTTCATGCTTTTATCTCCTTGTATGCTTACTGATTCGCATTGAGATTTTTGCATATTGTGTCCCTTCGAGCTCTTCAATGATGTCCTTTATAGGATTTAGAGAGTGATGACTGGGGGCATAATCTTTTCTTTGTCTTCTGCTTGTATGTGAAAATCTAACATCTTTGGAACTTCTGGATTGAAATGGTGTCCGACTGTAAGAGCCTCTATCTCAAATTGGATGGCCATGTGTACCTCGACCATTGATACCCAGACAATTCAAGGAAGTTTGCTCTAACTATTATCTTTTTGAGTAAGTTCTTTCTCCTACTGTGGAACGCAATCTTGCCTAAGGATGTGAATGATAAAGGGTCACTACGGGTAATTCACATTGGATTTAGAATGATCTCTTGACTGTTTGATGTGTATGCTTGTACAAATTGCTATATCAAAATGGACATGATATTCAGGTCATCCTGGCATTTGTGCCTTGATGCTTATATTTAATCCAACATTTTGAAAATAAAGTCAATATTCATATATCCATGGTTGTTGTCCAGTGGGTGTTGTATTGATTCTTGCGCATACAAATCGATATTCATATGTCTATGGTTTCATGGCTAGTGGGCATTGTATTGATTTATCCGATTACCTAAAAGTTCAATGATGATAACAAATCGACACATGATCAGTGACTAGGTCCTAGGTCTTAGGTTGCATTTCATTTTTGCATGTCTCATTGCATTTTGCATGTTTGCATGATCTCACAATGATTAAACGAACTCCAATGCTTAAACGATTCTTCAAATTGCATCTTCCAGTCTAACAAGAGCTGAATCTCACATGAAGGTTCCTCCAATGAAATAGCAAGTAGAATCCTTTTTCGGGATCAAAATTCAAATCTGAGATCATTCATATTATTAACTACTTGCATATTTGACCTTCAATCATCACAGAAATCTAGTATTCAACTTAACTGATTATCTTACATCAAACTATCAAAATTTCAACTTGGTCAACCATGGTCAACTCATGGTCAAACCTAGTCAAACTTGGTCTTTTGGGACCTTGTAATGATGCAGAATGCATTCTCGGATGTAAATAACCACTTCTCAGATCAATTAACATGCTTCTAAACTATCAACGCTGACTTTTCTTGTCAGATTTCAATTTTCATCCCGAAGGGGGCATGCTATTGCACATCATTCAAAGTCTGTAACTCAAATTCTATCGATCAAGTCTATCAATATCTTTCATCAGTGATCAAGACAAACAATCACGTCTAGTCACTGATTCATCAAAAGTCCTCATCGCTCGGGGCAAATCTATCATCACTTGGGGCATATCAGATTCATCGATCCATATCAATCTGGTATTCTCTTAATCTTGTAATCTGTATCAGTTTTTGCAACCATCAGATCATAGTGTTATTTCCTTGGTTCTTCGGCAACTAAAGGATTTGGATGTGATACCTGCTAGTTCTGCTAAGACAATCGAGTCTAGAACGGGTCACTCACTTCTTATCAATCCTAAGGTTCAGAATCAGGCATTTTGACACTTTTTCGCAATAATAGGTTCATTTGCTTCTACAGTGAACATTATCTTTGGTCATTCAAGACCTATTATCTCCATATCAATTCAATATCAATCAGCTTCTATCTCATATCAATTATCAATTTCAAACATCAGTTTCATATCTTTATCAAACACAGACTATCTTTGAACCACTGCGCTTCGCACAGTAATTCAAAGAGGGGCAAAATGTAATACCCCAAAAATGGGCTATAAGTTCATTAACCTCCTATATCATCGACAAATTAAATAAAATCGACATCAAAGTCCTAATCTAAGGCACATCTAAACATCATCAAATCATAATTGATTATCTTAAATTTTGCATCAGGGAATATTCCTAGTAATATTCCTAATTATCTTAATTATCTTTAATTTAATGATTATTTGGCGATAAATCACATTTATCCTAAAAATTTGATTAATTGAATATTTTCATATTTAATTAATTAGATTTAATATTTGCCACTTAATTATGTAATTAAATTTAATTCTATCTATTATTAATTGTATTATTTAATTTTGACAATAAATCAAAATTCCTATCTTTAATTGATTAAATTCTTATTTAATTAATTAAAGCATGTTGTCATTATTTAATAATATAATTTTTAATAAAATTTTGATTAAATAATTGATTAACCCATAAATCAATTGTTTTATTTTTAAAAGTAGTTAAGTTGGAAATAAATCACTTTATTATTAAATTAATTCATAAATAAAACATGCACAATCATAAAAGCAAACAACTATCAATTATCAATTAAAGCTAAACTCTATTTTGAGTTAAAACTTAGCTTTTGCATGTTTTTGTGAGTTAATTATCTTTTATTTAAAAATAACTCAAAAATCAACCTGAGTTATTTGAGTGATTTATGGCTTTTATTCATGCACCTCCAAAGCCCTGGATTTCTATAAATTAAGGGTTTAGCTCTTCACAAATCATCTCATATTTTGCACAATCACGCTGGAGAATTAGAGGCTGAGGAATCAACTTGCGAATTCAAAGCTTTGTGAGATCAATTTCAATTGCATAGTTTTTATATCTTAGCATATAATTTCATAGTTTTCATATCATTGTTAGAATCTTCATTGTTAGATCATTTAGCATTCATTTCATATCAAGTTTTTCATATTAGCATAGATTCATATCAAGTTTTCATTCTTATTGCATAGAAAATATCAAAAATATAGATTAATTGCATTCAATTTCATATCCATCTTTTGCATTCAAATCCTTCATTTAGGTGTCGTCTAGGTCACTGATCTCGATTACAATCTGAGAACATTAATCTCGCACCTATTAGAAGGCAGTAAATCGCTTGGTTAGATAGCTTTCAATTTTGCACGATTTTGATTATAGCTAACCTCTAATGTTTTACTGAGTGTTGTGTCTACAAATCAGGTACAATTTTCACACACACAGTAAGTAAAATTTCAATTAATTTGGTGGAGCCGACTGTGTGAAGTGACACGTCTACTCATATTGAGTTGCGCGATCCTATTTGTGTTGTGTGCTTGGTTTAGCCATTAGAGATGTTATTTAAGAGTTATATTGTTTCTCTAATATGATTTCAAGAAGGTTCTAATAGGCTGACTTGATTATATCATTTGGAGTAAGATACTTATAGACAATCAATTGTGATTGCTAAATGTGATTGAGAGAGAAGAGAAAAAGATGCAAATGTACTAAGTTAGTCAATCATCAGTTGAAGATCTATGTGAAGAAGAAGAAAGTATAAGCTACTCATTGGAACTGATCAAGACATCAAGTCTACTTTCTAGTTCACCAAGATCCAGATATAGTGTATATCTATTATGCAGAAGGTTGCATCCTTCACCATTTGAGTAGTGTGCTCTGAGACAGTGTGTCCTCACCTCTAACAAGGTTATCTGTAAAAGACTCCTAACAGGGTCTGACCTTTGAACAGGTCACTGTACTTCATGCATTGTAAAGATCAAATCCTAACAGTGTTGTAAGATGTTCTAACAGGGATCATTATACTCTAGTGCAGTTTATAGTGGGTGCTAATTCCCACTAGGGTTTTGACCTATTTGGGTTTCCCCATAATCAAAATTGTGGCATTGTGTTAAGCGTTATCTCATTGTGTATGTGCTTAATATTATTATGTACTTAATTGGATAAAGAATTGAATCTTTTAGATAATTGATTCACCCCCCCTCTCACTTATCTCTTGGGACTATTCTTAACATGGAGGTTTTAGGTCAGTTTTCAAAGGCACTCTAACAGACACTACACCTGTGGCTATGAAGAAGTTACAGTGTTCAAGACTTGCTGAAATATAATTTCAAGCTGAAATTAGTTCCATCAGAGATTTTCATCATGTTAATTTGATCAGGATTATAGGATTTTGTGCACAAGGAAAGCACTGGTTGCTTGTTTTCGATTGCATGCCCAATGGCTCTTTGAATTATTTCCTCTTCAACAGTAATTCTGAAAGCCCGAAGAAGACACTTGGTTGGAAAACTCGATTTGGTATCACAATAGGTATTGCAAGGGCCTTACATAACACATAAATATGAATTTCTCAGTTCTAATTCTAATTTGGAAATTGGCAACCAAACACAGAAGATGGATTGTCTCAGTAATCTTACAGGTCAACCAAACGGTCCAAATTATCTTTAGAATACACAAAACTTGAATTTCAAAACCTTATTTTGAGATAATCAAGTTTGGAGTCAAATTCTAATTCCTCAACCAAATAGTTCCTATATTCTTTTCGGTACAAACTCAACGAATTTTTGACAAAAACTAAACTCGAGGGAGTTTTTTTTTGACAGTTTTACAAATTGCCTAGAAAAACTCACCTCATCAAGTTTTCAGTGAGTATTGCAACTATGGAAGGGGCATATTTGGATTTAATAGTATTGTCTTTTGATAGCAACCACCTCTTGTCCACATAAGTTTATGAAGATGATTGTTGATGAAAGTGTCGACCTTGTTTGAATCCAAAATTGTCTCCTTTTCTTAGTGTACAATGTACCACATTATTGGAATGAAAATTATCATGGAATTCAATGTAGATCCAGAAGCAAACTCCGAACCAGATTCAACCAAGACAAAAAAATCTAGCCAAGAGGAAACTAGATCTAGAGACTTAGTGAGATTATCAATGGAAATAAATTGATAAATAGATAAAACAATTCCTTGAATGATACAATTATCCAAAAAGACCAAAGGAAGCTTTGGGTCATCTCTGGGAGATGAACCTGAATGGGAATCATGTTGACTTTTTTAGCATAAAAAATAATAGTGCAAAGTTTTTTAGATGAAGATTAACGTTACCTAGAAACCAAGAACCTTTGAAGAATATGAATGCATACCTCTAAGGAATGAAAATAAAATAGGAGGAAACCATTTATCATGGACACAACATGAATATTAGAAATCTGCGAACTATAAAAAACCCAACAATAGATAATGTCTATGTTTGGTGTATGATAATTTTTTTACCAATGAGGGAGCATGCATATTGCAAAATCTCTTTTCACCCATATCTCTGGAACACTTAGAGTAGTCTTTGACACTACAAAAACAACAAGAGGTCCTACAAAAAGAGACTCCATATCCAAAGAGGGCATGTACAACAAGATGGTGAACAGAAAAGTGACCACTATAAAAAAAACTCAAGAAACATACTTAAAATGATCAAGTTATTTAAAAATTCAAATATCTCGTACACTATGGCTTGAAAAATCTGTATACATGATTTTTAAAATAAAATAAAAATCACATTAATCATATCAAAAATTGTAATTGGGTTTAAAAAATAAACATTATACGATCACATTTTAATGGCCATTTTAAAAAAGCAGCCAATAAAAAAGAAACAACAAACATTCTAAAAAAATCATAAGAAACCTGATCATGTTTTTGTTGCTATCAACCAAATCAAGATGCCACGATGTTGAAGAGTTAACACCTCAACTCTAAAAAACTAATTGCACGAAGATGCATATCTTGCAATTCTTCTTCTCCTGTAGGTCAACAAGTAACATTCATGAAACTTGGGCAGTCCTAATGAGCCAAAGACAATCTAACATGATTGCATAAGTTGGCAAGACATATGATTGCAATGGAATTGATTTTCTTGGCAATATGGCTATATATAGTCGCACAACTAGTGAAATTTACAATCAATGTGTTGTGTAGCTTTGAATATTATGAGAACATTAGGTGAACCAAGTAGAAATAAACTTAGTGCATTAAAAAAGAGTAGCTCCATAGCTTTGTTTCACACAAGTAATGGTTGTACATGTTTTTCACACTGCAACCATTGCATGCGGGCAGTGAATTTGCGAACTCATCTTTAGGGACCAAAAATACAAATGGTTTAAGGAAACTTAACTCATTTCTATTATGGGTCACTAAACTTTAGTGTTATAGTTTTAGGGAAGAGAGGTTGGGGAGAGAGGGAGAGGGAGATGGATAGAGTGGATAGTGGGGAGAGAGGGAAAGAGAAATCATGGAGATAATGGAGAGGGGGAAAGAGAGAGAGAGAGAGAGGAGGGGAGAAAGAGGAGAAGAGAGAGAAGGGGGAAATGGAGATGGGTGATAGAGGGGGAGATGGATAAGGGGATAAATAAGACTTTCTTAGCATATCTTTAATATTTCAAGGCTTATAATTCAAGCAACAAAACAACTCCTATAATTTTTTTCATGACGAATGAGAGAGGGATTGAGAAGACCTAGTTACAATTGGCCTTGGTTATAGAAGTTATGAAACATGTGATGAATATGGCACTTGATTATGCTTGAAATAACTAAAGATTGTGATACCAAATCTAATTCATTAAGCAACAATTTAATTTTTTGAAAAAATTATCATTGTTGTTTCAAATTTACTATTTTTATCTTCACTTGTACACCATTTTAGATGATATAGGATTTTTTTCTAGTGTGAACATATTTAAATGACATGGAGAGAGAGAGAGAAAGTGGAAGAGAGATGGAAGGTTGCGGGGGGGGGGGGGGGGGGAGGAGACAAATATGCTGGTTGGTAAGGGAGAAGGGTAGGAAGAGGGAGAGATGGAGGGCGACTTAAACATAATGGTAAGTAGGAATTCCTTGCCACTTCAATGGTGTTGCTGCCACATTATGAGGAACACCCACATACTTCCACAACATTGATATTCATATGTATTTTTCTCAAATATGCCTCGTATAGATTTCTCCATAGATTATAGGTTTCTTGGTGGCCAATGACCTACAATAATAGAAAATATTTTCTTGATTATCTTTTCTAGAATATATATATGGTTGTCGTTACCCTTATCACACCTTGTAGCTAAATCTAGTAAGAGTTTCAATCTGAGAGAGAGAGAGGAGAGAGAAAGAAAGAGAGTGGTGAGACACCACAACATTATGAGGAATTCCTCACTGCTTCAATGGTGCTTCCATGACATTATGGGAAATGCTAAAATATAGTTTTAACAAATTCAAACAAAAATATGTTTCTTGTACATTAAAGTAAGGATGATTTGAAAAGTTTCAAAAGATAATGCCCACATACTTCTACAACATCTTTAGATGTATTCCCATCAAATCCAATGTTAACAAATTCTAAAAAAATTCTGTAAATGAAACCTTGAATGTTCTTAGGTGTAAAAGGTTATTTTTGTTGGTTAGTGATTCATATGGGAATCCATTGCAAACTTACTATTTGTTATATGTTATACATGGGTAAGGGATTCATAGAATGAAAATTTTGAGAGGAGATGGGGAGGGGGGAAGAGAGAGAGAGGAGAAGTGAGAGGCAAGTGTGTCTAGATATGTCTACCACTCGGATCCAAAGGTTAGGATGCCAAGTGAATTTGACCTTTGTAGAAGCTTTTTTGAATGCCTATTTCTTTGAAATAGTTAAAACATGACCTATCCTGATGTGATGTCCCTTCCTATTAAGAACCCAAATTTCAATATGTTAGAATAAGATGGAAAAACTTATGTAAACTTTATTCTAAATTATGTATCTTGCAATCATAAGAAAATATTAACATAATATTCCTTATGAAAATTAAACACATATTTAATGGTGTATATTATGGTTTGGAAGAGTGAGCCATCTATGCATCTAACTTCTAATGAGTTTGACAATGAGAGGAGGTAGTTTAGCCACACAATTCCCTACTAAGCCCAAGAGTGGAGCGTTGACCCTCTTGGCATTGGTAGTAGTCTCAAATGCATGTTGGATTCAGGTGTGGAAAGGCAAGTACTGAGAGGGGAGGGGTGAATCAATAATGTAAAACACTTTTAATCTTATTTGAAATTTATTCACATTCATTCACTGATTCCTCAAAATTTGCATGCATCACATGAAATTTATAAAACATGTAATAATCAAGACATAACACAATAATTTGGTATCACAAAAATCCTTGTTAGAGGATAAAAACTGTGGTGGGGATGACACCCACAATACTTCACTACTATAGATTAAAGTTGCTCAGTTAGAGCTACAATGTTTAGCTATTTCTAATAGCTTACCCTGTTAAGATTATTAACCTAGTTAAGAGTCTAAATACCATTAAGTCTACTCTGTTAAGAGATTTCACAACTCTAATCTAAGAATTGCACCTGGTTAAAGGATTTATAATTACGATCTGCAAGGATATGCTCTGTTAAGACTTATACAATTTTGATTAATCTATAATCAATAACAATAAATGTATGTCAAACTTTCATCAAAAAATTCTATTCAGAGTGTTCAATAACTCTTTACCTCATACTGTGTCGCCTTCACACTATCAATTCAGTACTCGGTAGCTCTCAATTTCTAACTATTCCTCAATACTCTGTTACTCGACATCTTCATTTCTTATTACCTTCTGCTTCAATCTTCTTTATGCATGTAATCTCCAATTTCTCTTCACGCATGCATACTGATCTTCATACTCTGATCCTCTTATATATAATTGTGAAGCGGTGCTAGATGTTCTAGAATCTTCATTTCAGGTGGTGCTAGCATTGGGTACACTTCCAATGCATATTTCATCCTTAATTTTCATTAGCTAATCTCACCTTGTAATAATGTTTAATCATTATATTTCAATCTCCAATGTTATGTTATATGATCTCCTCGAGATTGGTAAACCATTTTCTAATCGGTGTCCAAGTTCAATGTACTTAGAATTCTTCTGGCATCGACCTATTCTACTCGGTAACACATTTTCTTTAACTTA
Organism: Chamaecyparis obtusa; assembly: GCA_027943335.1. Taxonomy (NCBI): domain Eukaryota; kingdom Viridiplantae; phylum Streptophyta; class Pinopsida; order Cupressales; family Cupressaceae; genus Chamaecyparis; species Chamaecyparis obtusa. The sequence goes on from BSBK01001507.1 coordinate 552,123, forward strand.
GTAACTGTCTTCTCTTCTCGGTTTGGTGCTTGGTATAACTTGGTTCTCGGTGCTCAGTTCTACCTCGCTTGGTGCCTATACCTACTTCTTCTTTAGCAAAATTCTCTGTTTACTAATTCCTTACCAACTGACTTTCTCTACTTTACCGACTTATCTTTTCTCCTTACCGAATGACTTTGACAAACATAATAACTTCCTCATAACTAATGAAAACAAAATTAACTCTTAGGAGTATCAATCTCCATGTTTGGCATTAATTTGGTATGTTTGTTAAAAACCTTCAAAATCTTCAAAGTCATTAAAAATATCTTTAAAATTTGTCTCTTCCTCTATAATCATATTACTCCCACTAAAGTAATAACTCTGGTACATCTCCATATATATACATAATCATCTTCATACTTATTCATTTCTATATATACCCCCTTATAAATGTATTCCCCCTTTTTGGCAAAACAAAATCTTATATGTATTCCCCCCTTTTTAACAAAAATGCCAAAATATTTACTTACTTCTTATCCAGTTTGGGGATCTTGTAAAAAATGATTTTATACTTCTCCTATGCATCCTTGAATGATGACTTCTAGGTATCTTGTATTGTCTGCAACACTATTATCTGCTCACTTATATTAGCTATAAGACTAACCATACTATCCATAGCACTCACATATGGTGTGCTAACTATTAGAAGAAATAAAGGAATGAAAAACAAGATCAAAAAATAATCCAAGAAGTGAAGTGCAAGAAGAGATTTTACCATAAACCAAATGTAGGAGAGTGTAGCAAGATCAAACACCAAAACTAAGATAGTACTCCAAGAATCCAACAAGAGCCAAGAGATTTTTGTAAGGGGAAAAGAAAAGAAAAACCCCTTTGTGTATTATGAATGAGGCATGAAAAGCCTAAAGAGAGAGAAGAATATGAGCAAGAAGCTCAATACAATATGATAGAACTACTATGCAAGAGGAGAGAATTGTGAGAAATTAGTGTCAAGTGTGTGGAGAAATATCTCTTTAAGTAGAGATGAGTGAAGGATTTTGCATGTAACTCCCTATGTGCATGAGTGCCACATTCATACTTAGTGTGTGCCAAGTGTGAGCATCCTCATAAGGAGGAATAACCTATTTTCCTTATTAAAGGAATTACAAAATATGAGTTGTCCTCCCACTTGGACTAGAGGACAAAATTACATGTAGAGATTCCTTTAGGAATATCCTAAAATAAATAAAGGAGGATACCTTGGTTTATCCTCAAATTAAATAAAACAACCAAGGAAAAAAAACTAATTCTAACACCCCTCTTTAATCTTTACTTGGGGTGATTACATCAATTGGTATCAAACCCAAATTTTTGGAATGAAATTCAAATTTTTCTCTAGAAAGAGGCTTTGTTAAAATATCTGCAACTTGGTCTTCACCCTTGCAATAGATGAGGGACACTTGCTTTTCTTCAATTTATTCTCTAATGAAGTGGTGGTGGAGAGAAATGTGCTTTTACTTTTCATGGTAAACCAGATTCTTTGCCAAGGCTATTGCGCTTTGATTGTCACAATATAATGGCATAGGTTATTGTTGAGGTAGACCCAAATCTTTAAGTATTCTCCTAAGCCATAAAGCTTCTTTAGAGGCATGAGTACAACTTTTGTATTCAGCTTCGGTAGAACATAGAGAAACATATTGATCTATTTTACTTTTCCAAGATATAGTGCCTGAACCAAGAGAAAAACAATACCCAAAAGTAGATTTCCCATCATTGGGGTCTCCACCTAAATCTGAATTAGTAAAACCTTTTAAAGAAAAATCAGAATTTGCATCATAAAATAATCCTAAGTTAATAGTACCTTTAATGTATCATAATATTATTTTAGCAATTTTGAAGTGTGTTTGTTGAGGTTTGGACATGAATATTGAAACTAAACCAACACTGAAAGATAGATCAAGTCTAGTGAGAGTTAGATAATTTAAACTACCTACAAGTTCTCTATAAGGAGTAGCATCTATGAATGGAGATTCCATATCTATCATTAAATTAGTTCCTAATTCACATGGAATTGAAACATGATTAGCATCATTCATATGAAATCTATCTAGAAGATCTTTAGCATATTTACTTTGAGAAATAAAAATACCCTTAGGGGTTTGCCAAATTTGCATTCCTAGGAAATAATGTAAAAGTCCTAAATCAGTCATTTGAAATTTTTGGCTAAGTTGGAACTTAATATCATAAAATAAATGGTTAGAACTAGAAGTAAGAATCAAATCATCAACATAAAGAATGATAATAATAATGTAATCTTCACTATGCTTGATATACAAGTTAGGCTCATTTTTACTTCTTTCAAAACCTTGAGAAATAAAGAAAGCATTAATTTTGGAATACCACTCTCTAGGAGATTGCTTTAAACCATAAATAGATTTATTTAATTTTCATACTAGATGTTCATGACCTTCTTTAATAAAATCGGGAGGTTGGGACATATAAATTTCTTCATGCAAATCACCATTTAAAAAGGCACTTTTAACATCCATTTGGTGAATAGACCAATTCATTTTAGAATCCAAAGCAAGAATTACTTTAATGATAGGTATTTTTGCAATAGGGGAAAAGGTCTCATTATAGTATAATCCTTCAATTTAAGAGAAAGCTCTTGCTACTAACCTAGCTTTAAACTTACTAATTTCATTATTGGCATTCAACTTAGTTTTATATAACCATTTGCATGAAACTAGATTTTTACCATGAGGTAAGGGAACTAAATCCCATGTATTATTAGAAATTAAAGTGTCATATTCTTCTTGCATAGAATTTTTCCAATGAGGTTGATTTTTAGCTTGAGAAAAGGTTTGAGGATCATTAGAGTTCATAAGAGAAGACATTAAAGCATAGTTACAATAATTAACTCTCCTAGGTCTAAGACCACCCATTATAGCAATATAATCATCACCTTCATTAAGTAAATCTTTAAACCATTTAGGATTTCTCTTAGAATTAATAGAAATATCACTATGAGGAGTATCATTATATCATGACCAATATTATCACTATGAGGAGTAGATATATTATTATGATCATCATCATCATCATCATCATTAGTATTACTAGTAGGGATAGAAATAGATGCATTAGGAATAGGGTTTAGAATAGGAGGTTGGTCCTCCACAATCTCTGCAATGGTTCCTCCTTTAAATTCATCATCATTGACCTTGGAGCAATCATGGACTTCATTTTCTGCAATGCAAACATCTCTTGCAATGTGCACCTTGTTAGTAGTAGGATCATAAACTCTATAACCTTTAGTAAATTCATCATACCCAACAAAGATAAATGGAGAAGATTTAGAATCAAGTTTTTGCCTTTTTTGTTTGGGTGTATGAACATAAGCAATAGATCCAAAAATTCTCAAATGTTGTAAGTTTGGTTTTCTACCAGACCACGCTTCCTTGGGAGTTATATCTTGCAAAGCTTTAGTAGTTCTAATAAGAATATAAGTGGCACAAGCCATTGCTTCAACCCATAACTTGTAAGGAATATGTTTTGCATGCAACATACATCTAGCCATTTCCAAAATAGTGCTATGCTTCCTTTCCACCACACCATTTTGTTGTGGTGTATAAGGAACAATAAGCTCATGTTTTATATTGAAAGATCTCAAATAAGAATGAAATGCATTGTTAACATATTCAGTACCATTATCTGTTCTAAGAATTTGAAGTTTAGAACCTGATTGCCTTTCTGCAAACATATTAAATTCAAAAAATATATCAAGAACTTGAGCTTTACTATGCAAGAAATAGATCTAGATTCTTCTAGTAAAATCATCAACAAAGGTAAGAGCATACTTTGAACCCTGAATGGAGGTGATCTCCATTGGTACCAAAAGGTCACTATGAATCAAATGCAACTTATGAGATGCCCTCCATGAAGTACCATGAGGAAAGGGCTCCCTTTTCATTTCACCACTCATGCACCCCATGCATGTAATTTTAGATGGAACAATATGTGGTAATCCTTCAACCATGTTATATTTGAGCATCTAGAAATATAATTAGAATTCAAATGGCCAAGCCTTTCATGCCATACATTGAAATCAATATTAACTTTCAAAGAGTACCTTGATGAGGCAAACTCATTAAACTTAAACAAATTATCATGATCCAACTTAGCATTAGCAACAACATGATCATTCTTAGGATCAATAATGTAACACATGTCCTTATGAAATTTAACTTTGTAATCTTGAAATAATTGAGCAACTAAAAGAAGATTAGATTTAAACTCAGGAACATAAAGAACATTGTGTAATTTTTCATTTGGAACATTAACATCTCCAAATCCATCAACTTTGCAGTTCTATGATTATTAGATAATTGAATAGGAATGTTAGTTTTATCAGGTTGCAAAGAATCAAACACTTCTCTATGAGATGTAACATGGTGAGAAGCCCCACTATCAATAATCCATTCTAATGCATGAGAAGGTTTAAAACAAGTAGTAAAAGTATGATGAGATTGATTACCTTGAGATTTGAAATTATTTTCATTATTGTTATTCATACGCTTCTTATCATTTTGCTTTTTAAAACAAACATTAGTTAGGTGACCATATTTGCCACAATAACTACAATGAGGTTTCTTTTTTTGTTGATGATTATAAGTATTATTATTGTGATTAACACTATTGTTATATGAGGGCCTAGAATTAAATCTATTATTATTATGATTATTATTGTTATGAGGATTATTATTGTTATGATGATTATAATTATTATTACAAGAATTATGATTATTATGAGAAGAATTATGATTATGAGATCTATTATTTTGATTTTGATGTTTAGACACAAAAGTATGTTCAAAAGATCTAAGAGTACCAAATTGCAATAACTTAGCTTCCTCTTGACGTAAAAGATTTTAAAATATGCCACAAGTTAACTGAGGAGCTAAAGTAGGAATAGCAAGTTGCGAATGAATGTTAGTAATAAATTGTTGAAACTCTTTAGGAAGACACTTCTTGAGAATAATAGTAATTAGTCTAATATCACTTAAAGTAACACTCACACCATTTAATTGAGTCTTAATAGCATCAAATTTAAGCAAAAATTCATCCATGTTTTTAAAGTCAATATACCCGAGGTCTTCCAAGTTGTCTTGCAGCTGAATCTTACGTGATTCGGTGGAGCTATCATAGGTTTGTTGCAAAATGGTCCACACTTGATGGACTTTGGTGCAATGTCCAATCAATACATATAAGTTAGGAATAATTGAAAGACCAATTAGACCAAGAGCTTCTTCATTTTGAACTTTCCATGCATCTTTGATAGTTTGAGCAGCAGTGGTAGCTGGTTCAATAGTGACATCTGTAGCAACTTGAAGTAAATGTTTAAAATGAAATATAAATGAGATGTGTGTTTTCCATTGATGATAGTTAGAGCCATTTAACTTGATTTCCAGAATTATGGTAGACATGATTAAATTATTAAATGAATTTGAACAAAGTGAGATACAATTAATATCTAATGATAAAGAACAAGAAAAAAGATTTACTCAAGGTGAAAAATGTTATTGATTAAAACAAATTGAAAAAAATTAAAATTTTATTAAATATTTTAAAATAAAGGAGATAAATTGATTTAAAATTTGAATTAAGAGTGTAATTGTGAATAAACAAGTATTAGAGATAATGTATTGATGTTAATTAAGATTTGTTTATACAAATTAATAGAAACAATTTTTTTTAAAAATCAAATGCTATTGTTAAATAGAATGGATTTGACAAATTGAATTGAAACTTAACAGTATGTATTTAAATTAGTATCAATATAATAAACTAATTTAAAACCAAGATAGTATTTAAATATAAAATTAATTTAATTTTCAGATTTGAATAAATTAATTTAAAAAAACAAACAAATAAACTGAAAATAGCAAAGGAAGAGAATGGATTCCCTGCAAAAAATGTTATATAATGAATAATGATTAAAAACTCAGGAATCTAATGATAAAATAAAAAACTAATATTAGAGTTGCAATGATGAAATGAAGTAATGATGAAAACTGATATAAACCAGAAGAATGTTATGATGAAAAATCTCCAACAACAATTATGTTAGAAAGAAAAAGAAAATGTAGGCCGGAATAAACTGTCATGGAAAATATAGTCTTGGTGTGGGGGGCATATCTCTCAAATGAACTGTTGGATCAACCTAATTATCATATATGTTTGAGATAACCTAATTATCTCAAAGCTGACCGAAGCGATCTTCCTAATGTGTCTTCATTCAAACAATATGGGTGTCGGAGTAAGGTACTATCAAAATAGAGATTAATTTATAACATAGAGTAATATATCAGAGATTAATTTATAACAACAAATATATATCAGAGATAAACATAGAAGATGAAATAACATAGATTATATTTAAGAGCAGATTTAAAGGTTAGAATAGATATTATTAATAATAATCAAAGTAATCAGCAATTGAAATTACATTAGAAGGATAGAAAATAGATGTAAAATGAGAAATCAACAGATTAGAGAGTTATATACTGTCAAGATATAGAAAAGATTTATTTTAACCAGAAAAGAGAATGAAATAAACAATGAATTTGTTATTTGATGCAAATGAGAAATGCCTACAAAAAGAGTAAAATATCTGCATGCAAGGGATTAGAAATCTGAAAAAAATGAGCGAGGTCTGCAACAAGTGAAAAAACCTGTATGCACAAGATTTTAGAAAACTGAATATGAAAGGTTAGATAAAACCATAAACCAAATGAAATGAAGATTGGGTTTGGCGGTGAACCGACCAAACCCAAAAAAAATCTTAAAAAAAACTAAGATACTCTTTGGCGGCAAGCCTTCCAAAGAGGGTTAGAGAAAATAAACTTAATAAATAAACAAGTTAGAGTTGCAAAAAAAGTTAGATCTATAAGATAAAACTTGAAAAATCTTGCTCCTTTGAATGTCGCCTTCCTACAAAACACTTAAACACATATTAGTAGCTATCTTTGATACCATGTTAGAAGAAATAAAGGAATGAAAAACAAGATAAAAAAACAATCCAAGAAGTGAAGTGCAAGAAGAGATTTTACCATAAACCAAATGTAGGAGAGTGTAGCAAGATCAAACACCAAAACCAAGATAGTACTCCAAGAATCCAACAAGAGGCAAGAGATTTTTGTAAGGGGAAAATCAAAGAAAAACCTTTTTGTGTATTATGAATGAGGCATGAAAAGCCTAAAGAGAGAGAGAAGAATATGAGCAAGAAGCTCAATACAATATGATAGAACTACTATGCAAGAGGAGAGAATTGTGAGAAATTAGTGTCAAGTGTGTGGAGAAATATCTCTTTAAGTAGAGATGAGTGAATGAGTTTGCATGTAACTCCCTATGCGCATGAGTGCCACATTCATACTTAGTGTGTGCCAAGTGTGAGCATCCTCATGAGGAGGAATAACCTATTTTCCTTATTAAAAGAATTACAAAATATGAGTTGTTCTCCCACTTGGACTAGAGGACAAAATTACATGTAGAGATTCCTTTAGGAATACCCTAAAATAAATAAAGGAGGATACCTTGGTTTATCCTCAAATTAAATAAAACAACCAAGGAAAGATTACTAATTCTAACACTAACTAAGTCTGTAGCCTTTTGAATTTGCTTCTGCAGTCATTCTATGTTTGGTATCAAAACTATTTGAGTTCTAATAGATCCATCTTGATCTGATTATCCTCCTTTTTCAATTCAAATTGCACTCCCATCAAGTGCTTCAACTTCTCATAATATTCTGTTATTGTCTTTGGTTCGGTGGAAATCTTAGATAATAGCTCGGTGAGCTATTTTTCCACATTATTTTCTTTTTCTTTAATCTCCTTTGTAAAATTTGAAAACAAACAAATATTTTGAAATAAAGAAAGAATGGATTAAAGTTCTTGTTCTAATGTAGTGATTAACTTTGAAAGCATTACCTTGTCTAAAGTAACTAATTGAAGAACTTCTTCAATCACCTTGTTCTCCATATCCTTGTTATGAACTTTCAACATGTATTCAGTTGTGTCAGTTCCTGGCTGATTAATCTGACTGAAAATATCTTCTTCAATCACCTTGTTCTCCATATCCTTGTTATGAACTTTCAACATGTATTCAGTTGTGTCAGTTCCTGGCTGATTAATCTGACTGAATATGTCTTCTTTCTCATTGATTGTAGCCTTAGGGACAATCTCATTTAGAATATTCTTTATCTTCTCCAACACATCTATTTTCTGTTTCTTGGCTAGGAGCTTATCTTGTGTAGCTTTCCTTTTCAATAAGTCACTGAACTTAGAGAGTTCCTTAGGGCTCATGATTGTGTAATCAACCTTTGGTATAACAATTACCTCATTAACTACTGCAAAACCAACATGGTTGTAGATGGGCTTGCTAATATTGGAGTTACAAGTGAGGTCACCTGCAAGTGGTTTGGGACTTGTAACATTAATGATGACATTAACCAAATCATTTATTATGACAAGATTAACCAAAAGGAGGGAATCATACAGAGTAATAATGAAATTGAGTGATTTAACGTAGATCTTAAGAATTCATCAAATGAAAAGGCAAGTGAAGTGCAAGTCCATTATTAATTATCCTTTTAAACTCACTTTTTGGGTTCTCAAAAGGGTTATCATGTTGAAAGAGCTTTTGTCTGTGCTTTGTGTCTCTTGTTTCAAAAAGGCTGGTTCAAACTGGTTGAAGCTTAATTCTAAGAATTTTGTTCACAATATTAAGTGTATGATAGAAGAAATGGGAGGGGATCTGAAGAGATAAGAACCTACAGACTGTAAATGGATTAATGAGAAAGAAGTTTGGAAAAAATTTAAGGGAAAGATTAACAAATACCTTGCATGGAAATGACAAAACCATTACTGAAGATTTTTCCATTGGTTGGAACAATGGTGTGGTGCACATTGGGGGAAAATCCTTCCCTTTGACTCTTGATTTGATTGTAGAAATCCCTAGATTGCTGCATGAAGGTATGAATTACTTCAAAGATAGGAAATAAAGATTTTCCTAAGACAGTGGAAGAAAAGGCTATTCTTGTAAAAGCTAATGTTGAATATGTTAGTATTAAAAATATCAAGCTTATCTGGGCACATTTCTTGAGGGTGATTATGGAATATTTTACCTTAGAAAACATATTTACTAGGGTTTATAATTTTCATTTCATCCTGGTAAATCATTTTCACCATGAGACTAGGGTCTCCTTTCCTTATTTTCTGTTAAGCTCCTTAAACCAGAGTATTATGGACAATAGAATTAAGTCTAGTTCCCCGGTCCTTCATGAAGGTTTGATTCTTATTATTGTGGAGTATGCAAGAGATAAGGTCTATGAGCCTTTTCCTAAGCAGATAAGAAAGAAGAAAAGGAAATCTACTAAGGGTAGTTCTGTGAAGAAAGCCAACCTGACCTCCTCTAAGAAAAGAAAGGCTACACCATCTAAGAAAGAATAGTACCTCTCTATTTTTGATGAGGTTGAAGGCATCAAATCTAAAGATGATGGTGAAGACATCAACTCTGAAGAGGATAGTTTGACGGATAAGGATATATTGGTTAAGGATGACTTCCCTATGGTCGATAAGGAAGACAAGGATACCTTGGTGCTAATCCCTAACCCTATGGAAGGTAATGAAGATATCATTCTTGAGGATCTCAAGGAAGTATCTGATAAGGATTCCCACCATGATATTTTAGGCAAAACTGCTTATATGCTGGACCAGGACTTGCCTGCTGAAGATATCCATCAAGAGGAGGATGGTGCTAATGAAGAGGAAGGTAAGATGGAAGAGGAGAATATTGAAAGCGAATCTAAAGAGGAAGATAATGCTACTAGAAATGAGGAAACTGAAATGTATTTTTAGGATAATGATAAGGACTCTTCTCTTCTTCAAAATTTGACAAAAATTATTGATTCTACTATTAATTGGGCTTCCGAAGCCTGTAATAATTTTTTTACGAAGAACCCTAATAGTGAGGATTTTTGTGGTAAGGTTAAGAAGATGGACACTCACAACAAGGAGGATACTATTGATATTGAGGAACAAGATTTTAATCTTAGAAGAGTTACCAATATGAGTGTCCTCAATGTAGCTAGAAGCAGAGCCATTTTATCCTTCAACATTGACAAATGGGCCTTCCATGAAATCCAAGATCTCAAGGTGAAGTACAGAGCCCTGGATGTAGGTATGAGGTGCTTGATGAAACTTTGGATAAAATGAGAAATGATGCTTCTATGTATAATGTTTCTAATAAAAATGTTTTTATTGATTATTCTAAAAAGTCTAGTTTGTTGGAAGATAAGATCAATAGTATTATTGAGGAAAAGATCACTCCCATCTTGAACAGAGCCAACAATAATGATACTATGCTCAAGAAACTATTGACCCTTAGCAATGAGGGAATCAAAGCCATTGTCAGTAATCTGATTGCTTTGTATACCTTGATGGAAGGTAATCAAACGGAGTCCAAGGCTATTGTCATTTTTGATGACACTAAATAGGAAGAGTAGACTAAAGGTCCTAGTACTAAAACCACATCTAGCACTAAGAAGAAGATGGCCTCCCCTCCTAAGGATCTCTTGAGCCTAAATGAATCAATCCTAAATATTTAGGGCCTACTAGTGGACTCCAAGGAGTTCCTTAGAAATCTGGATTGATCTTCTCTGTTGGGTGTGTTTCTTGGTAATCGGTTGTTGTGCTGGAAAATTTTTGGCTTTTTTTGTTATAAAAGTTTAAAATTCACTGTATATCTTGGGGCTTGCTCTATTTTTGAACTACCACTTCTTTATGGGTATTTGTTGTAGTTTTGTTGATCTTATTACTTTATCTTTCATCTAGCTTGTAAAGGGTTTTGGGTACCCTTCAAAACCCATCGTTACCTCAATAAAAAATAATTACCTCATTGATATCAAACTCCTTTTTTTCTTTTCTCTTCTTTGACTTTCCCTTTGAACTTGATGCCTTCTTTTCATCTGATTGAGTAGATGTCTCTTTAGTTTTATCTTCCTTATCCTTCTTTTTATCTTCTTGTTTCTTCTCTTGAGTTACTTCCTTTTTTTCTTGTACCTTTTCTATCCTTTTTACCTTTTCTTTTTCTATCTCTGGTTCCTACTATTGTCATGTAGTCTCGTTGGGGTCACCAAATCTTCATTTTGACCTTGAGTGGATTCAGTCTTTGTAGTTTTCTCCTTGGTCTCTTTAGTATCTGTATCTTTGGCTAGCTTGGTTGGAGTCTCAAATTCAATAGGTGCCTCAACAATCACCTCTATCTCCAGAAAATTCATTACTTGAACAATTATAGGCTCTTTTGTCAATAATCTTGCTATAGTTGAATCATCTATAGCCATAGCTTATGATTCCATGGCCTCGATTGCCATGATATTTTCATCTTTCTTAACTATTTCATCAGGATCTTGTTCAGTAATGTCTTCTATGATGACTTCTTCCTTATTAGTTATTAATCCAACTGGTTTGGATTGGTCTTCTTGAATTGTTACTCCTTCAACTATCTGTTGTTCTATGGAAAATATATTTCTCCAAAGATCATTAGTGTCTTTTTGTACTTCTTGTAGTTGACCAACCATAATGTTTAATGCTCTGCCCTTTACCAAAAATCTTGCCGAATATTCTTTGAGTGTGTCTTTTATTCCTCTCTTTGTCAAATCTGGTATAGTGATTATAAGTGATCTCTCTCTCATCTCTTTTTCAGTAGCAAGGGCATATTGCCATTCGACATCTATTTTATGATATAGATCTCCTTCTAGATATTGTGCCACTTCAGCTGGTATCATTCTAAATTTTTGCAGTGTAGTAATTACCGTTTCTTCAATTTTATTCTTTTCCTCATCATTTATTGTGTCATAATTTAATTGTTGCATAACTTTTAGTCCACCATACCTTTCAAGTGTCTTGATAAATTCATCAAGACTCTTCATGTTCCTACTCGGTGCAATTTTAAATTGTGATAAGTCATCTGAATCAATATCACTCTCTTTAAGTAACTTCAATTTTCTCCTAGATCTTCCAGTGACCTTAATTTATCTAACACATGTTTTTGTTTTCACTGGTTCAACTTCTAGTTTCTTCTTCCCTCTCGGTGTAGAGGTAGGCCTTGTAGATGGTCTTCCACCGACTGGACTAGGGGTTTCCTTCTTAACTTTTCTTTTATTCCCCTTAATTTATAAAGGTTCAACAACTTCCTCAACTTTATCAACATCAACAATGCCTAAACTCTCAGATAATGCACTAATCATTTTACTTGTTTTCCTTATAGCTTTCAGTATCAATATTCCTGCTCTTATTTTCTCCTTAACCTCTTCATAGGTTCCATACCGAGTTGAGCTCATATCAACCGGTTTCTCCAATAGTCCTTTAATTTTTATTGTGGTTGCATCTATATTCATTTCATAACCCATTTGTAGTAACCACTCAGTTCTAGGTTCTACTGCCCTTATGATACAAACATATGTATCAAATTCAAAACACAATTCATATTTATACTCTTCCACTAACTGAGGTGGAATTATATGCCTCTTATGCATTCTAGATTGAAATTTTTTTGAAATAATCATCCATTATATAACATTGAAATTTTCACCCATTCTTTGAATGACTTCACTAATCTGATAAACTATGGGTTTATCTACACTCCATGTTGTTAGGAATGGGAACATTGAGAGGGGGGGGTGTGAATCAATGTTCTATATATTATTACTTTTCTGATATCTTGAAACTTAACTTAATTGCTTAAGTACTGAAATGAATACCAATGAAAGTAAGATAAACAACCATAACACATAACACCAAATATGATTATGGGGAAACCCAAATAGGTAAAAACCTCGGTGGGAATTGACACCCACTAAGAACTACACTAGTGTATTATGATCCCTGTTAGAAGATCTTACAACCTTATTAGGAGTTGAACTTTACAATGCTTTTAGTACAGTGACTTGGTCAAGGGTTGGACCATGTTAGGAGTCTTTTACAATAACCCTGTTAGGGGTGGGGACATAGTGTCCTAGAGCTCACTGCTCAAGTGGTGAAGGCTACAACCTTCTGGATCTTAGATACAAACTATATATGTAAGGTGAACTGCTACTGTGACACTGTTTGTCAGATCAGTTCCTTTTTATGCACTAATGCTTTTGTTGGCAATTTGGCTGAGTTGGAGACATAGATTTTGTCATTATGGAAACATATGACCTACATGAAGATCACACAGGATAGAGAGCAAGTATGATAGAGCGCAATGCAAAATTGTCTAAGTATGAGACAATGTTTTTGGTAGTGTACCCAGAGATAGTTTTGATTAGCGATGTTGATTGGAGTAAGTTCAGTGCTTGTGCACTTGAACATAGATACTATGGTGACTAGAGAAGACTCACCTAAGAGCACAAGTCAGTACAACATGTACAAAAGAAGTTATGATAGTTTTACGGAAGACAATGTTAAGCTGACATGATAGAATATGAAGATAGAATTGGTAAAGAGTTAAGGGATTATTTTGTTTATCAAAATAATGACTTAACAATATAAAGGGATGACATCCTAGATGTTAAATCTTGAGAAAATATATTTTTTATAATGTAAGCCAACTGTAAGAGTTATTAGTCTTAATAACTTGTATAAATATAATGTATGAAAGAGACATGAAAATAGATGTAAGTAACATATGAATGTAATAGAAATAGTGAAAAAGCAAGTGAAGAGACATTAATGCAAAGTTACAAGAAGTATAAGGTTATTTACCTTGACCTATTTTGTAATCAGTAAATATTGTATATTACTTGTTTGGGCAGTGGGCTCATCTGGTAATCATATTTTGTACTACCAACTCCTAGCAGGGTTGAGGCTTCTAACAAGGCCTATAGTCCCTTAATCAGGACTGAGACACTATATGCATGTAATAGGCTTTTTACAGGGTCAACATCCTTAACAAGATACTTTTGATTAGTGAATCTTTGTGGGTACCATCCCCACTAGGGTTTTCCCTTGGCTAGGGTTTCCTCGAGAACAAATAATGTGTTATGAGTTCATTTGTTTTATTGCTATGCATGTTGTTTAGTTTTTTATGTTATGCATGCATTAAGATAATCAGTTATATCCATAATTGGGCAAAAGTAAAAGTTTTTAGAATAATGATTCACCCCCCCCTCTCAGTATTCCCTATTTCTAACAATTGGTATCAGAGCTTAGTTACTTGAAAAAGAATCATTCAAGGAAAGCCTAGCAGCTTGAGTAAGATCTCTATGGATATGGTTCAGCTATAGAAGAATCTTGAAGAAGCTCTTGAATAGATTGATATGCTTACTGAAGAAAGAGACACTCTGAAAGGAAAATATGATGATGCAAAGAACCTCATTGAGAAATTGAAAAACAAGTTGGAAGATCTAAAATCAGAAAAGGAATTCGAAATTCAAATTGAAGATTGTGATGACAACCTAGAAAAAGAAAATGAGATCCTTAAACATGAATTGAAGATAGAAAATTTGAAGCTAAGTCTGAAAGATGGAAATGGCAAGAATGAGGCAAATCTGAAATCTGAGAATGAAAATCTGAAGCTTTAAAATGAAGGGCTAAAATCTAAACTTGGTAAAGTAACATTTGAACTTGAGAAAATCAATTTGCAGTTTGCCGAACTTGAGAAATATAATACAATTGTGAATGGTGAATTGATTCAATCTAAGTAGCAACTTGAAATACTATATTCAAATAGTGAGAAGATTGATGGACAAATGTCTTATCAAAAACCATTCTATGATAAAACTGGTCTTGGATTCAACACATCTAAAGCAAGTGAAGAAAGCAAGGAATCAGATCTGAAAATGTCTGAAAGCATAGATGAAAAGAAATCTAATGAAATTGACAAATCTGAAGATACACCTAAAGAATAAGAACCACCTAAGAAAGAGGAGTCACCTAAAGGTATGCAAAGAGAATTTAAAGGTAGATGCTTTACTTGTAATAGTTTTGGTCATATGAGGAAAGATTGCACAGGTAAGCAATTTAAACCTCTTAATGGTTATTGTTATAATTGTCATGGCTTTGGACATAGAGCTATTGAATGTAGAAAACCTAAATTTGTTGAGAATAATAATAGTAGTAGAATGTTTAGGAATACTAACCATGTAGATAAGAGACCTACTGAAGATATGAATAGGAGAAATGGAGTAGTATGTTATAGATGCAACAAAGTTGGACACATTACTAGAAACCGCAGATCACATATCAATCAGTTTGAACCAAGATATGGAAACAATGGAATAGTTTGTCAGATATGTAACAATATTGGACATACAACAAGGTTTTTGAGAATGAACAATAGAGTTTTTCATCCTAATCCTAACCCTAGAAGTCATGTAAGGAGAAATGAAGATGCATGTAACAGTCAGAAAGGATGCTGTAGTAATTCAGAAGAAGTGAAGTTTGTTAAAAGTACAGATCAAGGAGACACATTTAGCACTGAAGTTAACTAGAAAGGTGAAGTATCAAGTGGTAAGAATGAATCTCTACCTAACCCATCTCAAAGTACTTAATTCATGAAAATTACAGTAGAATAGGAATTTAGATTAGTGTAGAAGTTGATATATGATGAATTGAGTCTTGCGCAATTAATGCAAGGTAATATATGATGTATTGATGCTATGGTTAAGAGAGCATAGGTAAATATTATGTTTTGCAAGATTGCATGAAGTTTTAAGTTTTGCAGGTTAACAGAATCAATTTTTTGGAAAGAAGCGGCAAAAGAATTGAATGCGATGTCAGATCTATGTAAGATTGAAATGATAAATGATTATGATCAATATTATTTGATCATCAAAGTGAATACAAGTGCTAAGGAGATTGAAGAGTAGTGATTGAAGAATTTTTTGCAAGGATTTGGTGAAGGATTTTCGTGCCAAATCATGCAAGCCCTACATCGTGGAATCAAGGTATTTTACTTGGCAGATCTCTAAATCGGTTAAGGAATTTATAGAAGTCATGGATGTTTCATTGATTCATAATGTAAGGGAGAAGAATTTAGACCTAAAGTCAAAAGGGAACTAGTAGAACCCTTGGAAGATGACCCTAAGTTAGCTTTATCATCCATACCAGATGGAGTTTTACATCTAGAAGATGTTAGAAGCTATTTGGGATGTAAGCTAGAGACTCTCAGTGATAGTGATTTCATAGAACAATATCAAAAGATCTACAATCAGGATATGTCATTGACTGTAGGGTTTGAGCATTTGAAAAATAATGAGATTATTAAGTATTCTCTACAATATAAGTTTGACAATGAAGAATGTACCAAGATAATTTTAAGCAGAATTCACAATGGAAAGTTTTGGTTATATGACAGAGTGATGATATCACAGCTGACCTAATTCATGAGGTAACTGGTCTATCTAAAATTGGAGCCATTCCCTTGAATGAGAAGAACATGAGGAAAATAGTTATAGACAACACAAATTCATCTTACAATGGCAGGGGAATAGTAATTAGCAAGATACAACAAGATGATGTCTGATATTTGTGCAAGATCCTTACAACTAAGTTTTGTGCTAACTCAAGAGAAGATGACATGGCAACAGGAATGATACATGTAGTGTATTTAATGTGTGTTGATAAAGTACAAGTTGACACATGTGAGATTTTGAGAATTCAGTTGTTTAAGAATTTGGAAAAGATAAAGAAGACTAAGTACTCTCAGTTTAGATTCTCATCATTAATCACTTATATGTTTTTCTATTTGTTAAGAAGATTTCCTTACACCATTGGTAATGATTGGAATGATGGTCAAAATACAATGGAAATGATTAACAAAGTGTATATGAGGCATCTTATCGACAAAGTCAATGAGAGTGTAGTGTTGGTAATCAAAATTTTTTAGAATTTGATGACAAGAAGATCAAGGATCCCTCAGTCCCTAGTAGAAAAGTATAAGAATGCGATATGTTTCATGGTTGATACTGACTTTACATTCATTAAAGTAGTAGAACCTAGAGTAGAGTTCATAGACCCTCTTGGCTAAAATATTATTGAGATTGAGACAGAAGAATATGTGAGTAGATCACTTAAGAGCAAGTTGGACATTCATAGCAATAGGTTTGGAACCTTTGAGGAGAACTTCAACTCTGAAAAGACCATCTTAGAAGAGAAACACTCTAAGAAAAGAGTTGAAAGTACAATCAAGAAGATACTAAAAGACATAGGGATGACTTAAGATGAGTTCTTGATAGCCAAACAGACAACATCAATAGTTAGAGAAATTGGACAAAAAGAAGTTTTGTCTATTCCTCCTCTATCATCAGTTGTAGTACAACAAGAAGATACACAAGTCAAGGTGAAAGTGGAAGAAACTGAGAAAGATCAAGAAGTCAGAAAGTCCACTAGATCACCCTCTTCTACACCTGGTAAAAGAGTGAAAGAGATTGCTACTGGACCGGGTAAAAGGCAGAAGACTTTAGTACCACCAGTTCAAAGAAAGATTGTAGAAATTAAAGATGATGAAGACACTCCTATCAAGAATAAAACTTGGAAACCCAAGATAGAGAAAGTGAATGAACAGATTATTCAAGATGGAGATTTCACAAAGATGAAAAAGTACTATGATCTCTGCAACTACTCAGAAAGATTAAACCTAGAAAATGCAGTTGTGAGACATATGATTTTGTCTGATAAGAAATTTGATACAATTCAGCGTAAGATACTTGATGATTTGTATGAAAAGTTAGTAAAAAGGAAGAAAAGAGCATCAGATGAACACATCAGAATTAGAGAAAATCTTGTTAGGAAGCTATGTGATGTGAGAGATGAAGAACACTTCAAACAGATCATGAAGGATTTGAACACCCATCTCAAGACAAATAAAATGACAATATAGATTATGGGAGGCAATTATGAAGAAATCAATAGGGAAATAGAACAAGCAATTGTTAAGGTAATGATAGAGAATGCTAGAAAACCATCAGTTGTAGAAGAACCTGAAGAGAAAGAAGAAGAAGAAGAACAACAGGACATTCCCTCTCCACTAGCCATTAACATAGAAGATGAAACTATGAATGTTGAAGGAACAAAGCTCACTTTGGATAGTGATGATAATCTATTTAAAAACCTTGAGAACATTGTTGAAAATTTGGCTTTTGAAGAGTAGGACAGTGCCAAAGGAGAAGAGAAGACACAAATCAGAATTGAATAATCTAAAGAGACAGAGAAACAAGTATCTGTTACCACCCAAGAAGAAATCATTCTTACACCTGAGACCGGTAAGAAAACTCATATTGGTTCTATATTTGAGAGTTTGGGAAAAGAAGTAGATGATGATGATCAGATGGAATTGATCGCATCTTTGAATAAAATTATTGGAAAGAATAAGAAAGTGAAGAGCCTTGAAGGATGCCTAAAGGAGCTAACTGAGAAGTTACAAGGCATTGTAACCACACAAATTGCAGAGGCTGACCCACTGGAAAAAAACAAAGAAAGTGATGAACACATTTGATGATGAGTTTACCAACTTATCTGATGTAGCTAAGGTGAAGGCACAAGAAGCCTATGAGGCCAAAATATTTTTGGACATAAGTCAGAACATCAGGAATGATATCAACAGTCTTGACATCTACATAAAAGATTTAAGAAGGAATTTAGACAGAGGAAAATCTTTGTACATTCAGTGTACAAAATTAGAAAACCTAATAGTAGAGGAAGCATAGAAGATTAAGATCAAGGAAGCATAAATTCAAACTGAGATAAACCTTCTTTCAAGCCCTAATGTGAAGGTACTTGATGTTGAGAAGAAAATTTGCAAGCTTTATGATGAAATAAGAATTTTACAAGATGACAAGGACATGAAGCTGAAAAGATTCGCTCTTTTAAGAGAGCATGTTTCTATCAAATTGAGCATTGTTGAAGGACAACTAGAAGAATATCTTTCATCCAAGACATTTTTTCAGAAGTTCAGTTTTGTGAATCTCCAAGCCTGTGAAATTGCATCTTATGGATTGTGCGCACTAATCAGTGTTGTAGATTTGATTAAGAAGGCATGGGAGAAAGAGTAGAGAACATGAAGATTAACTTTGCAGATTGTGTTGCAAGCCTACTGGCTTTGCAATATTGAATCAAGGTATAACTTTTGTCTGAACATAGTTTTGTCACCCTCCTTACCTTTTTTTATCATTGTTATCAAAGGGGGAGAGATATATAGCAGAAAATTGTTAAATTGATAAGTATGCAATACTCTTAGGGGGAGTATAGTATGTTTATAAGATTTATGGAGTCATAAGGACAATATATACATATTTTGTATTATGGCCACAATTTTAAAATTTTGAAGTCTAAGACTTAGCCAATTTTCTCATATGTTGCCACCAATGACAAAGGGGGAGATTGTTGTCAATTTGGCTGAGTTGGATACATATATGTTGTCATTATGGAAACATATGACCTACATGAAGATTGCACAGGACATAGAGCAAGTATGAAAGAGTGCAATGAAAAATTGTCTAAGTATGAGACAATGTTTTTGGCAGTGTACCTAGAGACAATTTTGATTAGCGATATTGATTGGAGTAAGTTCAATGCTTGTGCACTTGAACATAGATACTATGGTGACTATAGAAGACTCACCTAAGAGCGCAAGTCAGTACAACATGTATGGAAGAAGTTATAATAGTTTTACATAAGACAGTGTTAAGCCGACATGACAGAATTGGTAAAGAGTTAAGGGATTATTTTGTTTATCAAAATTATGACTTAACAATATAAAGGGATGATATCCTAGATGTTAAATATTGAGAAAAGATATTTTGTATAATGTAAGCCATTTGTAAGAGTTATTAGTATTAATAACTTGTATAAATATAATGTATGAAAGAGACATGAAAATAGAAGTAACATATGAATGTAGTAGAGATAGTGAAAAAGCAAGCGAAGAGACATTGATGCGAAGTTACAAGCAGTGTAAGGTTATGTACCTTGACCTATTTTGTAATCAATAAATATTGTATATTACTTATTTGGGTAGTGGGCTCATCTGGTAATCATATTTTGTACTACCAACTCCTAGTAGGGTTGAGGCTTCTAACAAGGCCTATAGTCCCTTAATCAGGACTGAGACACTATATGCATGTAACAGGCTCCTAACAGGGTCAACATCCTTAACAAGATACTTTTGATTAGTGGATCTTTGTGGGTACCATCCCCAACAGGGTTTTCCCTTGGCTAGGGTTTCCTCAAGAACAAATAATGTGTTATGAGTTCATTTGTTTTATTGCTATGCATGTTGTTTAGTTTTATATGTTATGCATGCATTAAGATAATATGTTATATCCATAATTGGGAAAAAGTAAAAGTTTGTAGAATACTGATTCACCCCCCTCTCACTATTCCCTATTTCTAACAGCTTTAACCTCTTGTAAAGCTCTACAAAATTCTAACTACTCTTTTCATACTTTTTCTCTGGTTCTATCAACTATATATCTCATGCCATGCTTAATTACAAGGGCACATGTCTTATTTATATGCGCTAACAATACTATTCACTAGGTCAACCTTTAACCTATTACATACAATGCTTCCAAATGAATTGGCTCAAGTGTGTTCACATAAAATGATATTAACATGTCTATAACCTAAGTACAATAGGCACATAGCCTTTAAAAAACAATATTATACACGCTAACCAAAATACCAACAGTCGGCTCCATACTCTATTTTGTTCTGCTGCTCACTATCTGTGTCACTTCCTCTGGCTGTAACTTATTCATACTAACTCATATGATCATGCACTCTTAGACTTAGAATGATTACATACTTAGAAGCTTATCCTCAAGGGCACATGCCATAACTTGGTCATACACACGTGCGCTAATGCTCTGCTCATCTGGTGCTATACTGACTGTCTTGTCTTCCATACTTAGCCAAATTCTGATCTTATGAGTAAGTGCGCTAACTCCAAAACTCCATATGAATTTGTTTCCATAATGAAAACACTTAATTATAGTCATATACAATAGTATAGTCAACTTTCCAACAATCTCCCCCTTTGTTATTAATGGCAACAAAGGAATATGGTGAAGTTACTAATTGTATCTTTATACAAAACTTTCTAACATATATTCTATCTTATATCTCCCTTATATTATATACTTTACTCCCTTTTTACATCATATATACTACTTCATATTCTCCCTTCTAATATATACTCTATTCCCCCTTTGACATTAATGACAAAGGTGCTAAAAAATAGAACTTCAAGTACTTACATTGATAGTACATCATGGTATGCAGTCTGAAGGTTTGTAATTTCTTGCTGCCAAAATGCCTTCAGTGCATCTACTTTCTGAAGATGGGCACACAAAGCATAAGTCAACTTCTCCATCTTTTCCAATTATGTACATGGGCCTTGGTCATATATCACAATAGTGGCATCTATCTCCTTGATGTTCTGATTTAGCACATCTAATGAGGGTGCAATAACATTTCTTAGCTGATTTTGCCTTGCCCTTATCTTGGCCATTTCTTGCTCTGCCTTCTCTATTTTATCCAATTTTCCTTGGTAGAAATTATTGCACATATTTACATCTTTGGAGGGATCTTCTACTGATTTCATTACTGCATCCATCATTGATTCAACTTCCTAAATTTTCTTTGAGAGGCCTGCAGTTAATTTGTTCTTGTCCATACAATCAGCTATGATTTTTCTTCCTTTAGTTTCCGTCTCCTTTAATAAAGCTTGATCAATTTTTAAAGAGCTAAGGTCAAGTGTGAAGTTTCCTATCAATTCACTTAGCCTCTTTTTAAGATATTTTTCTTCTGCAACCTTGGCTGTAGATTCTTCAAGACTGGAGAAATTTTCTTTGAAGCTTGTTAGGATGGTACTGACATCATCCATTGAATGAAATTTTGTTACCTTCTTTTCCTCTGGTAGTAGACTATTTAGAATGTTGACTGACTCAGCAAACAATGGATTTCTCATCACTTGTTTTTCCTTTTCCTTTTCCATTGCAAGCACACTAATTTTTATCAGGTCTTCTTCTCCCCATGAGTCTAGACTTGTTGTGTCAGGAGTTAAACTTGACAATAATGATATTGATGGCATAGGAGTGAGAGGTGCGCTGTCCATCACTTCTATCTTTTCCTTTATAGACATTTCAATAGAGGGTTCATCAGCAGGTTCATTTTCATTTTCTTCTTCTTCTTTCTCCTCTTCTTTCTCTTTTTCTTCTTCTTTCTCCTTTTTCTCTTCTTGTCTAGTTATTTCTTCAATGAGAACTTATTCTTGCTACTTGGGAATTTCTTCAGCGCATAAGATTTCTACTTCTTCAGTGTTCACAAATACTTATTCAAAGTTATCCAAGTCTTTATTTGTGGCCACCATTGATATCTCTACATTATCTATCATAATTGTGTCCTCCTTGGCTTTAGGCATAGGTGCAAAATCTTGTGGACCTGTAATAGGTGCATTTGGGATCTTAGTTGCTTTTACTTACTCAATGGGAAATTGGGTTGCAGGTGCCAATGATGGATGTGTACATTGTTCCAAAAATACTTTCTCAAAGGATTTTTCTATCTCCTTTGCAACCAACTCATAGTCCTTGTTCATGATGTGCAGAGTTCTCATCTTGGTTCTGAGGTGTGGCTTCACCAAATTCAACAATAAGGATTTTTCTTCAACTGAACATACTAGTAGGTTATTATCCAGTGTCTTCTCTCTTATTCTGAAATCTTCTTCTATTTTTACTTCAGAGGAGGGTGCGCTCTCAAGTTGCATTGAAATCTTGGCTTCCCTTGCCTTATCTAGGTCAGCTTGAGTGACACCATGAATATTTAGTATCTCAGAGGTGATTTTAGATGCTTTCCTCTTGGTCGCAACACTGTTTAGGACTGAATCAATTTGTCTAGTCTTTTCTTCATAGGTTCCCCATCTTGGCTCATTAGGATCCTTGGGCGCCAATAGTAGGACTTGTGCATATGCTTCCAAAACCTATTCTTCTACTTCATAACCAAGTGGATGGATCCACTTAGTTCTAGGTTCCACTAATTCCATGCATGTGATGTCTATTTCTACTATGAAGCAAATACCATCCTTATACTTTTCAACTATGCTCTTAGGTATCCTATACATTCTCTGCATCTTTATTTTGAATGTCTTGATTTCCAATTTCATGAAATCTCTCAAGGTACTCTCAGATGATGCCTTGAATGAAATCTATGGCATTGTGGGCAGACTCTTGTCTAGGTAGAGATCTAACACTTTTCCAATAATATGACAGTACATGTATACTATCAGTGACCCAAACCTAAATATCTTTCTCTTGTCATGCTTGATGACCCTTATGTTGTCCATCAACTATGCGCACAAGATCGCACACAAGTTGAATTCATCATTTTCCTTCACAATTTTGATGGCTGCTATAATAGTGGCCGTGAACATGCTATTTACCCTATTTGCATGTTGAAACTTGTATCCAAGTATCATAGACATCAGTTTTATGTCTTTCTCTTCTATAGGCTCAACTGTCATTCCGTGCTTGTCACCACGAGACTTGCAAGCCTACTCAACTAGTTTTCTAACATCCTTGCCTATAGGAAGAATGATGCCTATCTTGGGTAGTCTTGTCATCTCATGAATGAGATTAGTAGTTATTTTGACAAGGACTTCACCACTCCATAATAAGTCATCATGAGTTCTTCTCAAAAGAATCTTTATCCATTTAGATTCGTAAAACTCATATGCTGTAGCATACTCAACAATAGGGTTATCTTCCAAGTGCATGAACTCATCTAGGAAGGTTTTGTCTAGTTTCATCATAGTTTCTATGTGTGACCTGATTCTATCTAATCCAATAGGTTCCTTCTTGCAATAAATATATGCACGTATGTCCTCTACATGCATAACTCCCATAAGAGTCTGTATCATCAGAAAATGGAAGTACTTCCATTTAAGACTAGTTTATCCCTTTGAGTAGGTAGTTTGGGGTCATGTCAAACACCTCAGGTAGGTCCCTGGCTTGAATATGGCTTTTCTCCTCACTCTACCCCTTTTTCCACCCTCTTTCTACACTTTTCTGGTATCCTAGACTGAGATCCTGTGATCTTTGACTTTAGGGTCAAGGTCAACCTTCTAGGTCAAGGTTGACCTCAACTCTGACCTAGGTCATTGTTGACCTTGACTCTAACCTAGGTCACTGTCGACCTTGACCTTGACCCAAGGTCCAAATTTCAAGATTCCATGATTTCCAGATGTCGGGTTTCAGAAAGATTTGTTTTCCTGCTTTCGAGTCGGCCGTTTCAGATTTTAGAATGTAAACTCTTAACTTGTATTTAATTTAGGTCCATTTCTAGGGGTTAAGGATTAATTGGAATTTAATTCCCCTATGTTGGCCCCTCTATAAGTTTGTGCCATAGATCACTATAAAAGGAAGCCTTCCTCCTCTCATTTTCATCATCCACTTTCATGCTCAAGCACTCTCAAGCAAGAATATCTCAATCAAGCTTTCCATTCTTCAAGCAAGCATTTTCAAGGGATTAATCAAGTCATCAAGGATTCAAGCATTCAATTTCTCCATTGAAGATAAAGGATTCAAGCATTCAAGCCTTTGAAGGGATTTGGTTCAAGCATTCAAGATTCATCATTAACACCCTAGATCTATCCATCATAGTGGTGTGATCTTCCCTCAAGATCCTTTTGTTCATCTTCAAGATCTATTCATTCTCTCTTCAAGGTGGATTCCAAGTATACAATCATGGAGGTTTTGATTTACATTTGTTAGTGTTAAGTCCAAGCTTTCATATCAACATACTTGTTTACATTTCAAATACAATTGCATATCTACTGAGTATCATAGCTTCGTTGTTAGATCTACTTCTACTACTTGCTAGTATTCTCTATTTCAATTCTATTTTAAAGGTCGATTCCAAACCAGGGTTTGACCAAGGCAAATCCCTCATTCAAACCAAAAAAACCCTCTTTTTATTGCAAGTATAGGTGCGAGATGATGAATATCAGTGCAGATCTAGATACCCTTTTCGACAAACTTTCAAGATTCACAAATAGAATTTCTGTTGGAGAAGTTTCAGGTCAATGATGACTTTTAGTGGGGGTCAAGATTGTACTTGGGGTAAGATCTCACCCTGATCCTAAGGTTAAGGATGACCTTGCTCTGAAAGACCAAAGTTTTCATGGTTTTCTCTATCTCTACATTTCTAGGCCGGATCAATTTGCAGAATCTCTTGAAACCAAACACAGACATAAAAAAAAAATGATTTCTGAATCTACCTCTCGTCAAGATAAGTATTCTGTTAGGAATAGTTTCAAGAGATAACTGAGAGGGGGGGGTGAATTAGTTATCTACAAGTTTCAATTCTTTATCCAATTAAGTATACTTAAACATAAAGCATAAACATAATGAAAGAACACTTGAACACAACACCACTATTTTGGTTACGGGGAAACCCAAATAGGTAAAAAGCCCGGTGGGAATTGACACCCACTAATATTCTGCACTAGTATATTATGATCCTTGTTAGAAGATCCTTAACCATGTTAGGAGTTTCTTTACAATATATTTAGTACAGTAGACCTGGTCAAGGGTTAGACCCTGTTAGGATTCTTTTACAATTAGCCCTGTTAGGGGTGAGGACACACTGTCTAAGAGCACACTGCTCAAATGGGTGAAGGCTACAACCTTCTGAATAACAGATACACACTATATCTAGATCTTGGTGAACCACACTTAGACCTTCTATCTAGATCAGTTCCAATTTATATCAAAAATAATTTACTTGGTCACATAGACCTTCTTTTGATGGCTCAACACTTCGCACACTCTGCTCTACTCTTCATAATCAACTTTTAACCACGCTCTAGCAATAAAAAATGACTGCCTATAATATCTTTCCTCTAGATGATATAATAAAGTTAGCATGTTAGAATCACCTTGAAATCATATTAGAGAAGCCATAACAAACTCCAATAATAAGTCAGTCGGCTCTACTAAACATGCAACACATTCTGGGACCTATCCAATAAGATAATTGTAGACGCACGCTACACACTGTCGGCTCTACCAAAATAACTAGATCTTTCTCCTCAAGCTAAATTACATCATGTGATCTTAACCAAACATTACTAACTCTTATCCAAGCTCTAATACAAGGGTGCATACCAAAATGATAGGTGCAACTCTTGAACCAATATAATCTCTGTCGGCTCTTCTGAACAAACACAGGAAACTGCTACTGGTGAATAACGACTGCAGAACTTCACTTCTACTAATCATAAGACTCTATGTCCATGAATGTAACATCACTAACATGTCTCCATCACATATCCAAGCACGCAAGGATCCATGATAACTGTACGGATAATCATTCATAGAACACTACCTATAACTTTGTCAGGAACACTGCTGACACAAGATGCTATATAATTGTCTGTACTAACAGTTAACTTTTGCGCCCATGATATCATGATGATAACATGTCCATGCTACATATACTAAAATCTTACTACTTAAGTCTTCCATGCATGCTACTTACCATATGTTGTCATCAATGACAAACATACAGTCAGCACTAGCTTTTTGGAAAATCTCCAACAATCTCCCTCTTTGGCATTGATGACAACATATGGAATGAAAAAATCCACCAATCCAAGTGAAAATTTATTTTATAACATTCTCCATTTCCTCTTCAAAAATCCCCCAAAGATGAATCCTCCATCTGCTGCATTATTCTTCAACATTCTCCATTTCCTCAACTGAATTGTTGCCATAATTGAATACCACTCCCCCTTAGTATATTACTCCTTTTACTTCTATTTTTTATGAGTGTATATTACTCTCCCTTTGACATCAATGGAAAAGGGTGCCAATTAGTTTAAGCACCAGTACTACTCCTGAAGTAGAGTAGTTAACCATCCATCAGTCCCTGAGGACTGATGCTCTCTCTTCTTTATTCTTAGCAGAATCAAGGAAGGGAATTACTCCCAAGTTATCCTTGAGATACTCAAAAGTATCCTTTGGCAAGGGCTTTGTGAATATGTTTGCTAACTAATATTTAGTACTCACATAGTCCACCTTGACTTCTTTCTCTGCCACTTTCTCTCTTAGGAAGTGATACTTGATCTCAATGTGTTTTTTCTTTGCATGCATCATAGGGTTCTTTGACATATTGATAGTGCTAGTGTTGTCACAATGAATAACAATAGGATAATCAATCTGAATTCCAAACTCCTTTATCATTTGCTTGATCCAAACAATTTTAGAATAATTCAGGGCTTGTGCAACATACTCTATCTCTACTGTTGACTGAGAAATGCAATTTTGTTTCTTTCTTGTCCAAGTGACAAGTCTATCACCAAGAAACATTGCTCCACTTGATGTACTCTTTTTGTCATCAACGCAGCCTGCCCAATTTGTATCAGTATACACATGAAGCTCAACATTTTCTAAATTAGGATACCATAGACCATAGTCTATAGTGCCTTGCAGGTATCTGAATATCTTTTTTACCGCCATGAGGTGACTTTGTTTAGGCTCTGCTGCAAATCTTCCAACTATGCCAACGACATTGGAAACATCAGGTCTAGTCTGAGTAAGATAAATGAGTTTGCCAATCATAGACTTGTACAATGTTATATCTACTGCTGGTGAGTCATCTTCTTTTGTAATCTTGCATCCAGTGATCATAAGTGTCCCTACTAGCTTGCAATCATCCATCTTGAATTTATTCAATATCTCTTTCACATACTTGGATTGATTAATGAAAATTCCTTTCTCTGTCTACTGCACATTCAATCCCAAAAAGTATTTAATAGGTCCAATCATGCTCATCTCAAATTCACTCTGCATCTCCTTAGCAAATTCAGCACTTAGTTTGTCATTACCTCCAAAGATAATGTCATCCACAAATATAGCTACAAGTAGTAGTCCTTCAGATGTCTCTCTTATGAATAGGTTACAATCTGCTACTCCTTTCTTGAATCCAATTTTTGTTAGATATCCATCAAGTCTCTCATACCAAGCTCTAGGGGCTTGCTTAAGTCCATAGAGGGATTTCTTCAATCTGCATACCATATCAGGTCTATCTGATAGGGTAAATCCTTCTGGCTACTCAATATATAATTCTTTTAATTCACCATTCAGGAATGCTGACTTAATATCCATCTGATAAACTTTGAAGTTTTTGAATGTTTCATAAGCTAGAAACAACTTAATAGGTTCTAATCTACTTACTGGTGTAAAAGTGTCTGAATAATCAATGCCTTCTCTCTATGCATATCCCTTACACACTAATCTTGCCTTGTTTCTTACTACTGTACCATGTTCATTCATCTTGTTTCTGAATATCCATTTTGTTCCAATCACATTCTTATCACTGGGTCTTGGGACCAGTTCCCAAGTATCATTCTTGATAATTTGATCTAGTTCTTCTTTCATAGCATCATGCCAATCTAAATCATTGCATGCATCTTCAACGCTTAAGGGTTCAATTTGAGATAGTAAACATACCACCTCATTTCTTGCATAACTCTTTTCTTTTGATCTTGTTGTGACTTTTCCACTCTGATCTCCAACGATGTCATCCTTAGAATGATATCTAAATGTAAACTTTGGAGCTTTAGGTGATACTGTCTCATCTCCCTTAGGAGTTTCTTCTTCACTTGTCTCAGGGTCATTGAATAACACATCAATATTGTCAAACATTTATTCAATAACTGTCTCACTAGTGGAGGGTCTGTGTTCTTCTTGAATCATGGGTGAGTAATCATGATATCTTTCTTGAACCATAAACTTTTCATCAATATTAACATGAGAACTTTCAATGATCTTTTTCAATCTTAAATTGAAACATCTACAAGCTTTACTTTTAGTAGAGTAACCAAGGAAAATACCTTCATCGCTTCTTGCATCAAACTTTCCTACTGCTTCATCTCTCTTGATGTAGCACTTGCTTCCAAATATTCTGAAGTATTTTAATATGGGAATATTACCAAACCATAGCTCATATGGTGTTTTGTCCCCGCCAAACCTCAATTGAATTCTATTGATGGTGTAGACTGTTGTATTGACTGCATCTCTCCAATAGGTGTGTGCAACTTTTCCTTCAATCATGATGGTGCACACTGTATCAAGGATGATCCTATTCCTTCTATCTACAATTCCATTCAGCTAAGGGGTTCTAGGTACACTCAATTGCCTCTTGATGCCATGTTCTTCATAGTACTCATAGAATCTATCAGAGGTGAATTCTCCTCCTCTATCCGATCTCAAACATTTTATCTTTAGTCCAGATTCATTCTCAACCTTAGCTTTGAATATTTTGAACTTCTCAAATTCTTCTGACTTATCTTTCAAAAATGCAATCCACATCATTCTAGTATAGTCATCAACAAACAAAATGAAATACCTTTCACCATAGTATGATCTTGTTTGAGTTGGACCACATAGGTCTGTATGAATCAGATCCAACTTGTTCTCTGCTGAATTGTGCTTGCTCCTGAATGAGTTTGTCACATGGTTTCCCATCACACATTCTCTGCATATAGTATCAATTGGATTTTCTATGCTAGGTAGATCTCTTATTGCCTTTACATTTCTTATCTTTACTATGTTATCAAAATTTATATGACATTGTCTTTTATGCCACAACCAACTATCATCAATTTTAGCAACAAAAAAACTTGCTTCTGAATTGAGTTGGAAAACATTACCTCTAGTCTTTGAACCTGATGCAATCATAACACCATCCTTGTTGTTAATGATGCATTTTCTATCTTTGAAATCCAACTGATAACCTTGTTCAAGTAACTTCCCAACACTAAGAAGGTTATGTTTCAAACCATCTACATAGAGAACATCATCAGTGTTGTTCTTTCCATCCAATGTGATAGCTCCTCTACCAATGATAGATTTAGGATTGTTATCTCCAAATATAACCATGCCACCATTATATTTGTCCAGATGAACAAATCTATCTTTATCACCTGTCATGTGATGTGAACAACCACTATCTATAATCCAGTTTGTCCTTATATCAGCTTGTGAAATCAATGCTAGCTCTTGTTCCTCTTTCTCATCTTCATGATCTGTCTTATTATTCATTTTCTCTATAATAGAAATGAATCCAATTTATTCTTCAACTGAATCATCATTTGAAACTCCATCTCCAACATTGTAACATTCCTTATAGTATTTAAGCTTGTAGTCATTTTTGAACTTTCTAGCTCTTGTAGGACACTTAGATGCAAAGTGACCAATCTTATTACATGAAAAGCATTTAAATGTCAATTGACCTTCATATTTTCCTTTTCCTTTCTTTTCTCTTTTGGAAATCATAGCAATGAAATCATCTAGTGTTTTCTTTCCATCATCATCATCAAAATTACTAGAAGTGTTTGCAAATTTATTACCATGGACTATTGCTTTGAACGCTGTCTCACTTTTAGGTTCTGTTTTCAATCTTGAAATCTCAAAAGCTAAGATTTTGCTGATCAAGGTCTCTCTCTTGAAATTTGATGTAAGCTGCATGGTCTCATCAAGGATGTTGATCTTGTTTTCATATTTTGGAGTGAGAGTAGTCATCAATTTATCCATAATGTCTTTCTCTGGGATCTCTCCACCATTGTTCCCGATTCTAGCAATTGCTTCATTGATCCTTTGATTGTAAGCTCTAATGTTTTCTTCCGGTAGCATCTCTAACGCATTGTATCTTTTCTTCCATGTTTTTCTACGTGCATCCTTCACTTGTTTGTCTCCTTCAAATATGTCTTCTAGGTGCTTCCATATATTGTGGGCTGTATCTACTTTCTTTATTTCTAAAAATTCACTATCAGATAGGGCGCTGATAAGGGTTTCTTTGGCTATTGCATTCTGATGAAATAACTCCTTGTTCTTTTCAATAGCATCATCCTTTGCAAGTTTTTCTAAAGTGGGGATCTTGACTTCTTTGATAGTCACATCAAAAACTTCAAAAGAAATGCATTGCAAATGTGTCACCATCTTGTTCTTCCAATCAAGATAATTCTCTCCATCAAAATTAGGACTTTCTTTTCTGAAGAATGCCATCTGATCAACCTCAAGCTGTTAAAATTTCTCTCTAAGGTACTTGGCTCTGATACCAATTGTTAGGAATAGTCCCAAGAGATAACTGAGAGGGGGGGGTGAATCAGTTATCTACGAGTTTCAATTCTTTATCCTATTAAGTATACTTAAACATAAAGCATAAACACAATGAAAGAATACTTCAACAAAACACCAATATTTTGGTTATGGGGAAACCCAAATAGGTAAAAACCTTGATGGAAATTGACACCCACTAATATTCTGCACTAGTGTATTATGATCCTTATTAGAAGATCCTTAACTCTGTTAGGAGTCTTTTACAATTAACCCTATTAGGGGTGAGGACACACTGTTCGAGAGCACACTGCTCAAATGGGTGAAGTCTACAACCTTCTGAATAACAGATACACACTATATCTGGATTTTGGTGAACTATGCTTAGACCTGCTATTTTGATTAGTTCCAATGTATAGCACAAATACTTTACTTGGTCACATAGACCTTCTTCTAATGACTCATCATTTCACACACTCTGCTTTGCTCTTCATAATAAACTTTTAACCATGCTCTAGCAATTACAAATGACTGCCTATAAATATCTTTCCTCTAGATGATATAATCAAGTCAGCCTATTAGAACCACCTTGAAATGATCATATTAGAGAAGCCATAACAAACTCCAATAATAATTCAGTTGGCTCTACTAAGCACGCAACACATTCTAGGACATGTCTAATAAGATAATTGTAGATGCATGCTACACACTATCGGCTCTACCAAAACAACTGGATCTTTCTCCTCAAGCTGAATTACATCATGCGCTCTTAACCAAACTGTATCATCTTAAAATGGAAGCACTTCCATGATAAGAGCATTTAGTCCTCTGAGTAAGTGTTTTGGGGTCATGTTAAGCACCTTGATCGGGTCTTTGCATGTATTTGGCTTTTCCCCCTGTTCTGCTTCCTTTTGCACATATTTTTCACTTCCTGTCTACATTTCTTGGCATTTTGGGTTGGGGTCTTGAGGTTTTTGAACTCAAGGTAAAAGTCAACCTTGAGGGTCAAAGTTGACCTCAAATTTGACCTAGGTCAAGGTTGACCTTGAATCTGACCTAGGGCAGTGTCAACCTTGTCCTTGACCCCGAGTTCAAATTTCACATTTTTCTGGTTTTTGGGTATCAGGTTTCAGAATGGTAAATCCTTAAATTGCATTTAATATGGGTCCATTTCTAGGGGTTAAGGTTAATTGGGATTTAATTCCCCAATGTAGGCCTTCTCTAGAGGTTTGTGCCCTAGTTCACTATAAAAAGAGGCCTTCCTCTCTCATTTTATCATCCACAATCAAGTAATTGCCATCCATTTTTCATGAGAAAGCTCTCAAGTGTAAGCAAGTGAATTTAAACATTCAAGAAAGACTTCAAGCATTCAAGTGTTCAAGCATTCATTCATCAAGGAGATCCTTTGCTAGCAATTGAAGGATTCAATCTCTTTGGAGCCCCCTTGAAGATCCATCCTTCTACATTCATCTAAGCCTCCTCATATGCAAAGATCTATTCAAGATTGGTGTTGAAGATCAAATGATATTGATTTGAGACATCTTACATTCATTCAAACATCCATTGGAACATCCCTACTTGTGGATTTGAGGATTCGAATCCTATACAAGGACTTCAACATAAGCAAGGTGAATTTTTTTATTTTCTTTGTTTATGCACATTAAAATTTCAATTCAATTTCAAGGTTATTTCCTAAATTGGGGTTTGACCAAGGTAAACCCCCCATACAAACAACAAAACCCTCTGTTTCTTGCAGGTGCAGGTGTGGAACTTTGGATCTGAGATTGGATTTGGACACCCTTTTCGGTGAACTTCTGAGATCTGCGAACAAAGTCAAAGTTGACCTTTAGAATATTAATGTAGCCTTTGACCTTTTATGAGGGTCAAAGACTACTTGCTGTCAGAAAGATAAATTTTTTTTGGGTTTTCTTCGTCTCAACGTTTCCAGTCCAAAATAGGTTGCAAAATTTCTTGAAACTACACATAGACATCCGAAATTGGCATTTTACAG
The DNA here is from genome assembly GCA_027943335.1 of Chamaecyparis obtusa. NCBI lineage: Eukaryota > Viridiplantae > Streptophyta > Pinopsida > Cupressales > Cupressaceae > Chamaecyparis > Chamaecyparis obtusa. The sequence continues at coordinate 585,269 of BSBK01001507.1, forward strand.
ATTTTCCCTATTTTGAGGTTAGTATTTGCCTTTCAATTATTTCAGATTTCAAGTACAATTCCATTATAGGGAATTATAATGTTTTCTTCCTCTTTCATATTCTCCATAGATTGATTTGATTGTGCATTAACCTTTTGGTTGATCAATTTGGATCTCTCCTTTGGGAATTTGGATTTAGAAGTGGATCTCATATTTCCCCCATACATACATATTAGGGTGAGCATGATTTCACCTTATTCATTTTGGTGAACCCAACATACTTACTCTCATTTCTTTTGTGAAATTGGATGCCCTATTGTGTTTTGTGGTGTTAGATTTCTCTTTTATGTTAGATCTTGCATGCTAATTAGATTTTAAAAATACAAAAATATTCATGCTTTATGTGTTCTTAGTTTAGTTCATTTGCATTACATTAGTTTATGAGCTTTACTACTACTAGTCCTACTTATAACATTCCGGTTAGAAGAAGTTGTAGACTCATGGGTGCCTTTCATCCTCACTCTTCCTCTCCTTTCCTTAGGATCCTGGATGATAATTTGATTCTTCATGATTCCAATCCTACTATGGAGCAAAACTCTTGTCACTCATCTCATGATGAGGATGATGCTTTACAAGTTCCTCTTGAACAAGTCCAAAAAATTTGAACTGAACTTGATAAAATGGGTAATTGTCTTATTCAAGAGAACCATAATGAAGATTCTATTCAAGCTATAGAGGCTTTTAAGAGAGTTCTCTATGATAGTGATCAAGGTGTTAACCTCTTGCATGGTATTACTCACCTCGTGCATTCAAATGTTAAACCTTTAGCTCAAGAAGCTCAAGATTTAGGGTTGATTCCTCCTATCACTAGTGTTGAACCCTCTTCGAATCCTTTACCTAGTATTCCTACCTATACTCCTTCTTTGGTTACTGTTACGGTTCCCTCTATTTCTATGAGTGTTCCTCCTATGTCCCTTCCTATATCACAACCTTCATATCATAATGTTCCTTTTACTTATACCAATCCACTTCCAATTGTAGTTCCTAGTGTTCCTCTAGTCATGTCTTCTATTCTTGCAGCTTCTTACACTTTACCTAGTGTTTCTAATGTTGCTATTCCTCCTATTTCCTCTAATGATTCAACAATCATCAGTTTGGCTCAAACTATGTCATCCTTACAACAACAAATTGCTTCCTTAACTCAAAACAAGTTTAGTATTCCTACATGTGACATGGGAAGCCCTTTGTCCTTGGATATTATTTGTACTCCTGTTCCTCAACAAGTCGATATGCCTTGTCTTAAGAATTATAATAGAAAAGGAGATCCTGTTCATCATGTTAAAACATTCCAAATCCTTTGTAGTGATTATGCTCATGACCATAGGATTTTAGCCAAACTATTTGCTAGAACCTTCCGTGACAAGGCCTTACAATGGTATTGTTCCTTGCCTCCTTATTCTATTAATTCCTTTCCAAAACTTGCCAATGCCTTTATTCAACAATTTCAAAACAACATTGGCCCGCAAATGTCTTTGACTGATTTGATGCATTGTAAACAAAGTGCTAAAGAAAAATTAACTGAATTTATTGGTAGATTTAAGCATTTGCATGCTCAGATTTCCTATCCTGTTCTAGATATTGATATTCAATGTATGTTTATTTCAAATTTGCAAGAGGATATTAGATATAAGATTCTGCTTACTGAATTTACCTCTTTTCAACAACTTTGTGCAGTGCTTCATCATTATCAATTACAAGTGAGTCAATTTGAGAGCATCACTCCAATGGCTCCTATTCTAGTTGATAAAAGTGATGTTGCTCCTAATCCAAACAAATTTAAAAAATTCAACAACTATATCAAGATAAACAAACAAGCGAATGCAGTTGCTGATCAAGTTGTTGTTGCATCTCACAATGCCACTTCTACATCCACTGCTTTTTGATTAAATCATACGTTTACTCTGTTGGTGCTCTGAAAAATCCATAAAGTTTTGAACCCATAATCAAAGAATTTTCCTAAGGCAAAGTTTGTGCCCTTAAAAGAACACTTTAAAAAGACCTATGTTTAAGTGCATACAAAGATAGCCCTGCTCAATTTTATGGCATAGTGCTTAGGACATGTGTTCCTCACATTTCATTTAGCATATATAGTTGGTCACAACTTCAAGAATTTAGTTTCGATAAGTTTCAGAGATACCCATTTGAGGGGCTTTCTGCAAATCTACACTTTACATCCTATTCAATTTTTACTAAAGGGCCTACTTTGGAGGCTTGCATCTGATGCTTGGTCGATGGTCGTGAAAAAAGGATTGTTGCATCATGTTTTAGGAATGAGAAAGAAGTACCACACCAATGTTCAGCCCCCCATGTGCCCGTTTGACATGTTTACCAAAGCCATTTCGTTTCCAGATTTCTAAGTTTCTCTGGGAGTGCACAGTTCAGTTTTCTGAGTGGCTACTTTAGGGCCTTTCCATTTGCACCAATCTCAAGGTCAAACATAATTGAAGGATATTCCATACTATAGACCTAGAAGTGTACTTGCCTGGGAATTTTCAAGTCTCCACCAATCCGATTGATCACTTTCTAGGGTTAATTCCAAATGCAATTTCTATGAATCTGATTGTTTTCGGTTCAGAATGTTCTAAGTGACCGACTTTAAGGATTAATCATTGATAATCAGTTGATCACTTTGAAAATCTGATTATAGACTTGTTTTCTACATATCAGAGAGATCATCTATCCAGGGTTTCAGATTGCGAGGGTTTCATTTGATTGGTTTGCAAGGTCGGTAAAAAGGTGTTCAATAATGTTAAAAAAGTGTGGATAGGAAAACTCTGCAAAGTAGCCTTTTTCCGAAATTCATAGTTTTTGGTCAAGTGCTTGTTTTCAGTTGAGGGTTGTTTTGTTGTGATCCTTTAATATGAATTTTCTACCAAAACAAATGGAGTGCCCTCAGCTCATCATTTCATATTTTTAATTCATCTCTTTCTGAGGCAGTCAGCTGTGTTTTTCAGTTTTTGATCTACCGACAATTCTGAACGGGCATTTCCAACTTTTAAAATCTCCTGCCCTGTTCAGTTTTTGGCCAATCCCTTTGATAGGATGTTTCTCTGTAGCACAAAGTTCATATCTGTCGAGTTTTAGCATCCAGAATTTAGTTTTGCTCAGTGTTTCGATGTCGTGACTGGAGGCATTCTAATCAAGTTTGGCAACTTTAGCGAACTTAAAAAGTCAAGTTTTTAATCAATTCAACATTGTTTCAATCATTTCCAGTTGCTGAAGTTGATCACCCGGATCATCTTTTAAGGTTAAGTTGTTTGAGTTCAAAATTTTTTTAGGCCATACCCGCTTGGGGTCCAACCTACTTTATCATTCTAAAGGAAGTACACTACTAGGCCTAGTATTTTTATCATATAATACAATATCTTTGGGTGCTCGCTACTCCTGTTGAGTTGATTCTCCTTGGAGTTTGTTGCACTAGAAATATTGATTATACAGATCCATTTGATAAATTTTCATTACAACTGTTGCTTAAGTGAACAATACTCATAAATGGGGTTGCTATAAGTTGTATGGCATAAACAAACATAGGCCAGATTCTTCTTGTTGGGAACATTGGTGAAAAACTCACCATTTATCCCAGGTGTTGCATGCTTTCCATTTTTTGGGGCTACACAAACATATGGTCTGGGACTGTAGATTTGTTTACAGGTAGAGGACTCACAAAATTTATTAAAAGTTGCGGGTTGATTGAGGACAGTGTGTTTGTCTCACACACAATGCTTTCTCCATTCTCATGAACAAGGCACATGGAGGACGAGGATTGAGTGATTGCAAAATAGATAGCTTTAGCTATGGTATAGATGTGTTTGATTATCCAATGTCTTGGAGCTTGTGCCTTCGCTAGTGTTCGCAAAGCAGTAGGAATGCTTCTTACTCTTGAATGAGAGGAATCATCATCAATTTTTTTTTGAGAGTAAGGCTTTGCTGCGTCGTATGAATAGGTATGGACTCCTTGACAAGAGATAGAACAAGTTTGATTGTGTTTTTGCATTAATGATTGAGAACTTCCTTGAGCGCCAACTTCAAACACTTGTATTTAAGTCTGGGATGGCCAAGTTAATCTATCATGCTCATGTGCTCATCAGACAATGACATATAGGGATTGGCCGATAGGTGGTGAATGTAGAATCTTTCTTAGTTGGAGTTGAATCATGGAAGCACATAGACTTCCCTTTTACTAGTCCTCTTGGCGGTGGACGACCTGGTCATGTGAAGTGAAGGAACATGAAGGTAGCATTGAAGAAGTTTGCAAGGAGGGAAGATGGGTCTCAACTCATGTGCCCCCACTTATATGTAATTTGCAGATTATAGAGGGGGTTACGTAGGTTTTAGAGGAGTGAGCCATGAGTTTTAGAGTTGTGTGAGCCCTCTATTTTGGGTCCCCTCTGGAGCACAAAGAAAAACTAAGGGGAGAGTAGCAAAGAATGAAAACAGGGATGCCTGTTGGCTACATACATATGGAGTTGCATGAGCCTCCTTTGAAAAACGTGGGCTTCGATCCTTTAATATGTGTGCCTTTTTGGATGTTGCAGGTCTCATAGTCATGAAAGCTGCCAGTTAGATGTCTCCCATAGTGCACTAAGAGGGCGATGAATATTGTTGTGTACACATAAGAAAGGGATGATGCCACACATTTTTTCCGTATGTTTATGCTACAAGCACCACATTAAACATTGTGTGTGTTTCCTAGAAATGAGGTGTGTATCCTTTTAAAATGCCATGCACTCTTTGGTGTGCGCCTAATTTCTTTTGTGTGCCATGAGTTCATTTTAGGATAGCATTTTGGGGTGTTGCACGTAGATCCTTTGTTGTTTGTAGATCGAAGAGGGAGTGAAATGTTTGGAGTGCATGCCAGCACTTGAAATGGATGTGTATTGTGTTTCATTATCCCACATGCATTATGGTTTAATGAAACTAGTTGTTTAAAAGATAGGAGACTCGGTTAGTTAGTAAAGAAAGAAGAGGATAGAGGTGGGCCACTCGAATTTGGGTGGGCCCAGCTGGGCATGGATGCCTAGTTATTTTTGATTTGAGATGTTATATTTCAAAAGGTATTAGTCCCACATTGCCTATGTGAATGCACAAAATGATATTCAAATATCCAAACCCACAATATGAAAATGTCTCAAGTAGACACTCAGTTGGAGGCCTCTCTGATGTGCATGTGGATCAAGGTGTCAACTGGATGATGACTTGGTGAAATGGGCCCACATGTTGGTAAGCTTATTTTGATAGTGTGCAGATTGGTTGCCTTGGGATAAGTGCCCAAATCTGACAGACATTGTTATAGCGCAGAGATAAAGATGCATAGGAGTTACACTTGCAGATTAGTGACATGATGACATGTGGTGCTCTGATGACATGGAAACCAAGATGTAATTTGATGCCTTAGTAGATATTGCAGATAAACCAGAATGTGACACTTGGCACATGGCGATGATGAAGTAGAAGATTGAGCAGTTGGTCAGTAGCCGCAAGATGTGGGCCAATCCAATGGTGGTTGTTATGGTGTGAAGGAAAGATGCTTGAAAGATAACCTTTGCACTTCAGTGACATGTCAACACGTTTCATCCAATGAGCTGGTAGGTAAGATTGCAAGTTGGCACCCAGTCAGCAGTACAGGTGAATCAAAGAGCGCCATATGGCAGAGGGTGTGTTGACAGGTTTGACAAAGCAGATGAGGTGGATTGGCAAGTGAATTAGATGGTGCCACATGGAACATGGGGCCCACCTCAAAATTCAAATCTGCAGCAAATATTAAAATTTGAATTTGTATAGTTTCAACTATATCAATAAATCAAAAATTTAAATAATGTAGGCTACTCACGGGAAATGATGTCCAGGACTCATTTTTTACCCAAATATACAAGTATTATATATTTTTAGAATCAACACAAAATGATGAATGCAATGATGGTGTTAAAAATCAGATTCAACCAAGTTGGTGAGAGCAATAATGGACTATGTATTCTGAGATCAAATTTGGATAGAGATGCAGATATTTTGTAAAGAGATGTTTCTAGATTGAAAATTGTATTAGATTTATCTGAGATATTTTTGTTAGTCTTAGGGTTGACTGTGTTGCCCTAAAAATGCCCTAAATGGTCCTAAGCTTGTTGTAATCCTATATATGGATTTCCAAGACCATTTACAGAGGCTGTTAGTTTTCTGGTTCACAAGGTTATATCCTGAACCTTCAGTCAAGGAGTTGGACATGTTTTGTCTAGTTTGTATCAAAACAGAGTAGAAAGTTGCAAATCTTTTGTATATTGTCTCAGTGGCTTTGAATCTTCAAGCAAGGTGTATGTAGAGGCTTAGGTCCTCATCCTTAATTCAAGTTTTCAACTCCATTTCTCTCCATCTGTGTCAAGTTTTATGGGTTTTGAATGTTCTGATTCTTTGTATGGAGTTTATCTATGCATGTGTTATTTGTCTTCAGTTCTGGTTGTAATCAGATTAAAATATGCTCTAGATAATACACAAGTTCATAGGGTTTGCACAACGATTTCTGTAAGCAGTATGGTTCTGGGTATTTGTATTTATGAGTTGGATCTATGGTGAAGTAATAGTAATCAGTCTTTGTATTCTACAGTGTACTAAATGATTTTCCCAATGGATAAGGCACTGATCTAGAACAAGTAAACTTTATCTTGATATACGTCTGGTTGGGATGTGTTGTATTTTGCAAAAGTTTAATCAAATCCTTTCAATCTTTTCAGTTTTATGTATTTTGGCCTCAGTTATTTCATAGCAATGGAGAGTCAATGAATGACTGGTTATCATTTAGTACTTTCTTGCTATTATCTACTTTGTTTAATCCAGTCCCAATGTTTTAAAGAAGTGTTCTATTATACTGGATTAGGTGCACCCACCTTGGTTATGCAAAGCCAAAAGTGAAGAGGGCAGTCTTGTCCCTATAGTTGGTCCAGTTACCTACAAATTTCCCCATATCTAGAACTTACCATTCCCAAAATTACTCTTAGGTATATTGGTGTCTCATGGAGTGTAAAATCCTATCCAGGAACTAACAAAATGGTGACTCTACTGGGGAATATGTTAAGAGAAGCTATAAATAATGTGGGTACGAGTAGAGCTTGACTGCTGGCTGACTTATTTTTTATCCAGTGGTTTCCATTGAAGTGTAAAGAGTCAGTTTTAAAAGTTCAAATCATCTCACCAAGTTGTGAGTGGCGACTCTAAGATCCTCTATTTGATCAGTGCAAAGTTTAGAATAAAGATATGATGTATTTAGCTTTGATAAATAGTTTTTAAAATTCTGGTGAAGTTGGAAAAGAATATACAGAAACAGAGATAAAGTGTTTTTCCTCTTCAAGGAGGTGGCGACTCTATTAGTAAAGATCCCGATGGAGCTATGAAGTGAGCTTTGAAATTTGCCATTCTTTCTAGCCGAAGAAAAATTGCAGCATCAAAAGGCTTACCAGGTATTTCTCATTGAGTGTTTTGTATTTGTATAATCCTACTGGGTGAAAAAGTCACCATATAAAAGGATTTTAGAATTGTGGGTCTGCATATTTCTTTGGGTTTACTAAAAAATTTAGTTGTATCTTTGGAGAGATATGTATGTGTGAGAATTTTTATGGCTGCATAAGTTATTTGTAATAAAATTTGAAAATCTCATTAAGAGGAAGTGTAGTCCATAATGGATTCAAGTAGAGGTCTTTCCATACAAAGGTATGTGCTGTTGTGTTTTGATGGCAGACATGGTTTCCCGAATGAGATTCCTACCAAGGTTAGGAAAAATTTGCAAGAGTTTAAAGGGAAACAATCAAATTCAACATGTGATCATCTGCAAGAGTTTGCTGATCTGATGGGAGACTTTGAGATTTGTCATGAAGATGTCATCATGAAGTTGTTGGTTCAGACACTGAAGGATGATGCCAGGGTCTGGTTCTATTCACTACCAGCGAATTCTATTTCTTCATGGAAGGACTTTAATTCAGCTTTCATGGAACAGTTCGCTAAGAGAATTGATGTGAGTATCTTGCTAAACAGTTTGATGGAGATTCAAATAGAAGAGGATGAGTTGGTTCCATCTTTCAACATCAGATTTGTTAAAACATTAAGTGATATTCTAGAGAGTTAAAGACCCAATGATCAAGTATGTCTAATAATTTATTTGGGTGCTTTTGATAGAAATATGAGCTTTTTGTTAAGAAATAAAGAGCCAAATAATTTACATCAGGCTTTTATGACAGCGATAGACATTGAAAATAATTTGAGATATAAAATTGCCGAAGGGTTTTTATCTGCTGGAGTTCATTGTCATAATGTTCCAACCAAAGAAGATAGGTGTAGACCAGCCAATGAACATCAATGTCAAAGTGTTTCCACCTCTGTCGATCTTACTGATCATGTTTCAAGTTATACTTCTGAACAGAATATGAATGAAGAAAATTTGTAGAAAACAATGAGTGCCCCTGATGTAGAAGTTAACATGGTTAGTGAAGAATTGCAATATTTTGTTGATACAGAGATCAACATTTACAAGGGTTATATACCAAGTATTTTTGAAACTATTTCTTCTAGTTGTGAGGCTGCAAAGACTTATTATTTGCAGTCAAGTATTGAAAATGAATAGGGAACATATCTTTCATCAGATGATGATAAAGCCCCAAGTGATAAAGTTATGTTAGATTTCAGTGATGCTGAAAGTGAAGAAGAAGATTCAAGGAGTCAAAGTGATCTTGACCTTCTTGAAGATAGGATAATGATTTATGGACAACCTTGTGAAGAGGATGAACAATTATCATATGCTGAAGATGATTGTAAAAAGGTTGATATGACTGGAGCAATAACGAATTCTTGTGTTTTAGATGACAGTGGTGATGAAACTAATTTTTTAGTTTGTAAGTTTTCAGCTCTTGATTTACCATGTGAAGTTGCTAATCATAAGATGGATGAAGGCTTTTGTGAGCTCGAATATGAAACCATGGTAGCTCAGTTTTCTCTTGAATCAGAAATGGAAGTCAACTGGTTTGATATAGATAATGAAGATTTTGATATTGTTAATAATGTGGAATCAGTTTCTTATCAAGAAGAAGTTAACAATGCTGACAATCTACCCTACAATAGTGAACTATGTCAAGGAGACATATGCCAAAGGGAGGACATGTGCAAAGGGTTGCCTATTAATTTTTTTGAACCACAATTTGAAACATTTGATAAAAAGCTGAATGAGGTTTCAAAACTTATACTAGATTGTTTATTTCAGTCAGAAGTGTGTTCTTTCTTCCAAACTTTGGATGAAAAGAGTGCTGATGTTCTATTTTTTGAAGATGTTGAAAGAAGTTAGCAAGGACATATTAGCTACCAATCAAAAAATGAATCTTTTAGTTTTCCAATTTAGCATGATGATTTTTCCCAAAATGAATCCAATTTGAAGACACAAGTTGTAGTTCGAAATGATTTTCTTGAAGACTTGTGTGATATGCATACAGATGAACTTCAGAGCTTCCCTTTTGATGTTCAAACATACTATAAGGGTGCTGATTTCTTTCCATATACAGATCTAAAAAATCAGGACAACATGTCTGATGGTTCCAAATTTTACATTAGTTGTGATTTTGTGCCGAATACAAAAGTGTGTTCTTCGAGTGATCCAAAATCAGATTATGAGGATATGATAGTAAGGTTCTCTTGTGAGAAGCCTTGTGAAAATAAAGATTATGATGCTGATAGTGAATTAAGTGAATATGAAGATGATGAGGAAGAGTTCACAATTGATAAGGTTTCTACTAAAAGGTTTGTAGACCTCTCCTTTTATCAGCATAAGAGAACAACTCTACTATTCTAGGATAAGAAAGTTTTGTGGAAACAATAAAAGGATAGATATGATGTAGATGAGAGTTGCTACAATGATGGCTTTGCACAAGATGAGATGATCCAAGAATTTGCAGCCCTTGTTCTAAACAAAGAAGACTACAACATCAAACAAGAAACCAAGGGAGATGAACATGGAATCCAGAATCCACTAAGCAGTAAAGAAATCTCAGACCTCTTGGCTATTGATTTTTAGAGGTATGCTCTTACATTTGACTTTACACTTTCATACCTGAAGGATATATGTTTTGACACTGATGATGGGGCATGTGTTTGAAATAATGAAGACAATGATTCATGTTTGCATGAAATCCCCTCATGTTGTGACTCAGAAGAAGATAAAGAAGACCTTGACAATGTTTTTTCTTGTCATTCAGATTCTGGTAATGAACAAGTTTCTTGTTCACTCTTTCTTTCTTCTTTTGATGAATTTGATACTAGTTGTGATAATCTTGAGGACAATGTTTTCAATAATAGGGACAATAACTTTCTTGATGAAAATAATGATATGGGTCAGCTATCCTTATGTCACAATGATAATGAAAAGGGTTTGCACTTGGTTCACGATTAAAATTGTGAATACATTATTAATGAACTAAGTTATTCAATGGCTAAGGTATCTCACAAGGATAAGTCTGAAAATCCAGTTGCTTCTTAGTTATGTGAGTTTTTAGTAATGCAAGATCATCATTGTAGTGTATATTTTGAGGCATTATTGGAAAAGTTTTATACATCCAGTCAACATCAAGATGAAATGAAAGATGTTCCATATTTTTGGGAATATGTACATGAGGTTGGTTGTGACTAGAAGAGTTTGGGTTGTGGCAAGTACATGATTACTTTCCAGCTCAAGTTCATTCATATATGTTGGCAGCCTATTTATCAAAAGTTTTTCAAGCGGTTGGTCTCATATATGGATGAGAATTATATTTATGATAGAGGTAAATAGTGGTTCCATTTTTGAGGCTTTGAGCCTTTGCAAGTGATGTATATTTTGTACAAGTTTCTTCTTTCAGTTGTGTGGTATGTTTCTTTTAGTAAGGTTCCTTGTTTCTGAAGAGAGAGCAAGAGGTCGATTTTCATTTTTGAGTGGTCTGTTGTACCAAATATTCATGAATTCTTTGCATGCCCACAAGGGGAATGCATCCCCAACTAGAGGCACTGTTGGTGTTCTGAAAAATCCATAAAGTTTTGAGCCCATAATCAGAGAATTTTCCTAAGGCAAAGTTTGTGCCCTTAAAAGAACGGTTTAAAAAGACCTAGGTTTAAGTGCATACAAAGATAGCCTTGGTCAATTTTATGGCATAATGCTTAGGACATGTGTTCCTTGCATTTCATTTGGCATATACAGTTGGTCACAACTTCTAGAATTCAGTTCCGATAAGTTTCAGAGATACCCATTTGAGGGGCTTTCTACAAATCTGCACTTTACATCCTGTTCGGTTTTTACTAAAGGGCCTACTTTGGAGGCTTGCATTTGATGCTTGGTCGATGGCCATGATGAAAGGATTTTTGCATCATGTTTTAGGAATGAGAAAGAAGTACCATACCAATTTTCAGCCCCCCATGTGCCTGTTTGACATGTTTACCAAAGCCATTCCGTTTCCAGATTTCTAAGTTTCTTTAGGAGTGCATAGTTTAGTTTTCTGAGTGGCTAGTTTAGGGCCTTGCCATTTGCATCGAGCTTGAGGTCAAACATAATTGAAGGATATTCCATACTATAGACCTAGAAGTGTACTTGCCTGAGAATTTTCAAGTCTTTGCCAATCCGATTGATCACTTTCTAGGGTTAATTCCAAATGCAATTTCTATGAATCTGATTGTTTTCAGTTCATAATGTTCTAAGTGGCCGAATTTAAGGATTAATCATTGATAATCAATTGATCAATTTGGAAATCTGATTATAGACTTATTTTCTACATATTAGAGAGATCATCTATCCAGGGTTTCAGACCCTGAGGGTTTCATTTGATCGGTTTGCAAGGTCGGTAAAAAGGTGTTCAATAATGTTAAAAAAGTGCGGATAGGAAAACTCTACAAAGTAGCCTTTTTCTGAAATTCATAGATTTTGTTCAAGTGCTTGTTTTTAGTTGAGGGTTGTTTTGTTGTGATCCTTGTATATGAATTTTCTACTAGAATAAATGGTGTACCCTCAGCTCATCGTTTCATATTTTTAATTTATCTCCTTCTAAGGCAGTCGACAGTGTTTTTAGTTTGTGATCTGCCGACAATTCTGAACAGGCATTTCCAACTTTTAAAATATCCTGCCCTATTCATTTCTTCACCAATCCCTTTGATATGATGTTTCTCTGTAGCACAAAGTTCATATCTGCCGAGTTTCAGCGTCCAGAAGTTAGTTTTGCTCTGTGTTTCGAAGTCGCGACTAGAGGCATTCTAATCAAGTTTGGTGACTTTAGCGAAGTTAAAAATTCAAGTTTTTAATCGATTCAACATTGTTTTGATCATTTCCAATTGCTGAAGTTGATCACCTGGATCATTTTTTAAGGTTAAGTTGTTTGAGTTCAAAATTTTTTTAGGTCAGACCCGCTTGGGGTCTAGCCTACTTTATCATTCTAAAGGAAGTACAGTACTAGGCCTAGTATTTTTATCATATAATACAGTATCTTTGGGTGCTCGCTACTCCTGTTGAGTTGATTCTCCTTGGAGTTTGTTGCACTAGAAATATTGATTCTCCTTGGAGGTGTCCTTAAGACTGGATCTCTTTTATTTTTTGTTTTATTCTTATGGAATAGAATATTCCTAAGGGTAAATCCTTGATGGGTTGACAAGTGAGTAGCCAAATTCACTAGGTGGTTCAATTCCATCTTTCCAGTTGTGCTTTTTCCTTTTGTGGTACACAATGGGACATAAGTTCTCATTGGGCGAGGTAATCACACCCTTTTTCTCCCTCTAGAGATGTCTCTCTTATTGTGATGTGGGAGTCAACAAAGACTTGAGTCCCTAGGGGCTTGAGGTTTCTCTTTTTCCCTTGGATTATGATAAGATTATCTTTTCATTTTGATCTCCTTTACCAAGAGTTTGCATCGAATCCATACTATTGCTAAAGTGGGGGCTTAATCTATTATCTTAAAATGGAAGCACTTCCATGATAAGAGTGTTTAGCCCTCCGAGTAAGTGGTTTGGGGTCATGTTAAGCACCTTGATTGGGTCTTTGCATGTATTTGGCTTTTCCCCTTGTTCTGCTTCCTTCTGCACATATTTTTCACTTCCTGTCTGCATTTCTTGGCATTCTTGGCTGGGGTCCTGAGGTTTTTAACCTTAAGGTCAAAGTTGACCTCGAGGGTCAAAGTCAACATTGACTCTAACCTAGGTCAGGGTCAACCTCAACTCTGACCTAGGGCAGAGTCAACCTCGTCCTTGACCCCTAGTTCAAATTTCAAGTTTTTGTAATTTTTGGGTATCGGGTTTCAAAAAGATTCTTTTTCCCACCTTTGGGTTGGCCATTTCGGGTTTCAAAATGGTAAATCTTTAAATTAAATTTAATATGGGTCCATTTCTAGGGGTTAAGGTTAATTGGGATTTAATTCCCTGATGTCAGCCTTCTCTAGAGGTTTGTGCCCTAGTTCACTATAAAAGGAGGCCTTCCTCTCTCATTTTATCATCCACAATCAAACAATTGCCATCCATTTTTCATGAGCAAGCTCTCAAGTGCAAGAAAGTGAATTAAAGCATTCAAGAAAGCCTTCAAGCCTTCAAGTGTTCAAGCATTCATTCATCAAAGAGATCCATTGCTAGCAATTGAAGGATTCAATCTCTTTGGAGCCCCCTTGAAGATCCATCCTTCTACATTCATCCAAGCCTCCTCATATACAAAGATCTATTCAAGATTGGTGTTGAAGATCAAATTCCATTGATTTGAGACATCTTACATTCATTCAAACATCCATTGGAATATCCCTACTTGTGGATTTGAGGATTTGAATCCTATACAAGGACTTCAACATAAGCAAGGTGAATTGTTTTATTTGCTTTATTTATGCACATTAAAATTTCAATTCAATTTCAAGGTTAATTCCTAAATTCGGGTTTGACCAAGGCAAACACCCCATACAAACAAAAAAACCCTCTTTTTCTTGCAGGTGTAGGTGCAGAACTTCAGATCTGAGATTGGATTTGGATACCCTTTTCGTCAAACTTTTGAGATTTGTGAACAAAGTCAAAGTCAACCTTCATAATATTAATGTAGCCTTTGACCTTTTATGAGGGTCAAAGACTACTTACTGTCAGAAAGATAAAATTTTTTTGAGTTTTCTTCGTCTTGGCGTTTCCAGTTTGAAACAGGTTGTAGAATTGCCCGAAACTACACATAGACATCAGAAATTGGCATTTTCTAGATTTGCCCTATTTTGAGGTTAGTATTTGCCTTTCAATTATTTCAGAATTCAAGTACAATTCCATTATAGGGAAATGTAAGGCTTTCTTCCTCTTTCATATTCTCCATAGATTGATTTGATTGTGCATTAACCTTTTGGTTGATCAATTTGGATCTCGCCTTTGGGAATTTGGATTTAGAAGTGGATCTCATATTTCCCCCATACATACATATTAGGGTGAACACGATTTCACCTTATTCACAAAAATTACTAACTCTTTTCCAAGCTCTAATCCAAGGGCGCATACCGAAATGATAGGTGCAACTCCTGAACCAATATAATCTCTGTCGACTCTTCTGAACAAACACATGAAACTGCTACTGGTGAATAGCGACTACATAACTTCACTTCTATTGATCATTAGACTCTGTGTCCATGAATGTAACATCACTAACATGTCTCCATCACATATCCAAGTGCACAAGGATCCATGATAACTATACGGACAATCATTCACAGAACACTGCCTATAACTCTGTCAAGAACATTGCTGACACAAGCTACTATATAACTGTCTGTACTAATAGTTAACCTCTGTACCCATGATATCATGTTGATAACATGTCCATGCTATATATACTAAAAGATTACTGCATAAGTCTTCCACACATGCTACTTACCATATGTTTTCATCAATGACAAACATACAGTCAGCACTGGCTTGCTGGAAAATCTCCAACATATTCCTATTTTATTAAGTTTGTATGTCCATAACATTTTCCATAACATATTTCCAAACCATACATTCTATATCCCATATTATTCTATTTTGGAGAATCATATTATACCATATACATTTTGGTGAAGCCGACAAGCTTACCCTTTGTCTTCTTTGGAATTAGATACTCTAAGGTATTGCATTTCAGAAAAAATAAAAAATAATATTTAACAAAATACAATTTTTTTTTCTTGCATTTCATTTGCTATGAAGATATTGAAGATGCTTTGGTGTGTGATTATTTTCTTCAGTATCCTTCTCTTGGCATCTCTTTACTATACATATGATGTTTATGAGAGTATCATCCACTTCATTATGTTGGTTACTCTTCATTTTTCACTTGCCTATGCTATTGTGAGATTGACAGATACTAATCTTCCTACTTTTAAAACTTTCATTAAATATTTGTGTGGTGGACTTATTATTCTTTTGGATTATGTGAAAAATTGGGTAGATGATACACCATCTCCTAATCTTCCTAATCCTAATCTTGTCAACCCTAATATAGTTCCTAACCTTCCTAATCCTAACCCGATTCCTAACATGCCTAATATGCATTAATTCTCCATCTGCTAATCCTAGTTCTTTCCATACTTATGATGGGATTCAATCTATAGTTCATGACATAGATGTGCAAGAATTCTTGGAATTACCTTCCCCTTCTTATCCAATCCAAACATATATTAAAGGGAAGAGAAAAGCAACTTCTTCTAAACCTATTATTCCACCTTATACAACCTTTACTCATGAACAGAATAAACAATCACCTCCTGTAGAAGCTTTACATGATATATACACTATGAGATATAATATGGTGACTAAACAAGGTTATAAAGGTTTAGGGCTTGGTGTTAATGAGCATGGTATTAAGTGTCCAATTCATATACCCCCTAAACAAGATATTCTTGGTGTTGGTTGTTCGTAGTCTCAATTCAAGGTGGTTGATGTTGTTTGTTGTCCTCCTCTTCTCCCTACACCTACCTTAGATGACCGTGATAATCGTCAAGAGGTGGCTAAAAATGTGTATGTTCAGTTAATGAATTCCAAGAAAGAAATCTTTAGACCTATGCCGATAGATTCTCTATATAAGTATAAATGTCCTTTTCATTATAGTAATACACATTTACTTGCTGATTGTGTGCATTTCAAATTATATGTTAGAGAAAGAGCTGCTTTAGGAATTATATCTCACTCTCGTGTAGTTTTACAATTCCTTCACAATTTTGATATAGGGGATACCCCTTATTTTGATATAATATAGATTTGTTCTCCTCTTGTCTCTGGACTGGGGGGCACGAGGTGAATTTCTATCCAGTCTCCTAGGATCCATTAGGCTTTTTTATTGAGCTTAATTGGTATTCCTTCTTTCCTCTCTTTCTATGGTTTTGTATTATATTTATAATCATTCATAGATTTAATTGAAGATATCTTTTCAAAGACATTTGTTTTGAAAAGGCATCCCTTGCTTTCATCCCTGGGGGGCAAGGTCTTTCCTTCTTTCTCTTTGTCTAGGGATCTACTTTCCTTGGCTTAGTGGCATTTGTTTATCTGAAAACATTATTTCATTATAATGTCCAATGTTTTGACCATGGATAACTTTTTATATGAGAGATTGTTGTCCTAGGTCATCAAATCTCCTTTATTTTGAAAATTGTGTTCTTTATAAACTCTTTCCCTTGATTTGGTGATTAAAGTTGTTTCACTCTTTTCAAAGATTCCCCATCCTCTTGATTGCAAGGGGCTTGATGATTGAATCTTTGTTCCCACCTGGTTTATCTTTAAAAGATGATATTTTATCTCAAAGCACTCCTCTAAGATGGGGGTCTTATTGATAAGATCTTTTTCTTTGAGGATACTTTTTCCATGAGTGACATATCCTTTTCACGATTATCTATACTCTTGGATGTAGGGGTCAATACCCTTCTCTAGGAATATAGTATACATTGTTGTTAAACAAGATATCTCCTTACATTGTGAAGTAGGTATCCTCTTTCTCTTCACTATCATGTCTAGTAGACAACCATGATAAGGAGGGGGACATATATAGGGTCTCCCTTATACTATAGTTTTTCATTTATATACTAAATCCTCTGAAGGTAACACACATAAGTTGCTAAATCCTGAAGAGACATGCATTTTTAAATTTTTCAATATGCTAAATCCTTTGAAGGTAACACACATAAGTTGCTAAATCTTGAAGAGACACACATTTTTCAATTTTTCAATATACTAAATCTTCCAAAGGTAATGCACATAAGTTGCTAAATCCTGAGGAGACACACATTTTATATTCCATGGTGATAGCAGAAGGTGGATCTATAGGTATTCCAAAAGCTATCAGAAGATGCATTACAATTTCAAACCACAGATTATGGGTGAACTATCAGGTTTGGCCACCTGTTTGGCTCTCCCTCCTTGGTGATTCACGGTAAGGTGGGCATCTTACTAGGCGAGGTAATCACTTTCTCTTTTCTTTCTGCTCTCATGCTAGTAGGACTAGATCATGAAGCTATGTTATTTATAGTGTTTCTCTTATCTTTCTTATGTAATAATTTATGCTTTTATGATAGCTTTCCAAATATGATATTAGTATAGGAAGCATTTCTTAGCAAGGTTTCCTTTACTAGTTGATTTTGGTTTGTTTTAGTACTAACCCCTCTCTGTTGTGTCTTTTTGTTTTCACACCCCCGTGTGTGTATGTTGAGTTAAAATCCTTAGCCTGGGGGCTTGTGTCCTTAGCTAAGTGTTATTCTATCTCGTTGCGAATCCACTCAGATCTCTTCTTTCTTCTCCTTTACCAAGAGTTTGCATTGAATACACACTCTTGCTAAAGTGGGGGCTAAATATATCGTTAGAAAATGGAAGCACTTCCATTTAAGACTAGTTTAGCCCTCTGAGTAGGTAGTTTGGGGTCATGTCAAATGCCTCAGGTAGGTCCTTGGCTTGAATCTAGCTTTTCTCCTCACTCTGCCCCTTTTTCCACCCTCTTTCTGCACTTTTCTGGCATCCTAGATTGAGATCCTAAGATCTTTGACTTCAGGGTCAAGGTCAATCTTGACTTTGACCTAGGTCATAGTCAAACTTGACTTTGACCTAGGTCAAATTCAACCTCAACCTTGAACCAAGGTCCAAATTTTAAGATTCCACGATTTCCAGATGTCAGGTTTCAGAAAGATTTGTTTTCTCGCTTCTGGGTCATCTGTTTCAGATTTCGGATTGGTAAACTCTGAAATTGTATTTAATTTAGGTCCATTTCTAGGGGTCAAGGCTTAATTAGAATTTAATTCCCCTATTTTGGCCCTTTATAAGTTTGTGCCCTAGATCACTATAAAAGGAAGCCTTCCTCCTCTCATTTTCATCATCCACTTTCATGCTCAAGCACTCTCAAGAAAGAATATCTCAATTAAGCTTTCCATTTTTCAAGAAAGTATTTTCAAGGGAGTAATCAAGTCATCAAGGATTCAAGCATTCAATTTCTCCATTGAAGATCAAGGATTCAAGCATTTAAGCCTTTGAAGGGATTTGGTTCAAGCATTCAAGATTCATCATTCAAACCCTAGATCTATCCATCATAGTAGTGTGATCTTCCCTCAAGATCCTTTTGTTCATCTTCAAGATCTATTCATTCTCTCTTCAAGGTGGATTCCAAGCATAAAATAATGGAGGTTTTGATTTATATTTGTTAGTGTTAAGTCAAAGCTTTCATATCAACATACTTGTTTACATTTCAAATACAATTGCATATCTATTGAGTATCATAGCTTCATTGTTAGATCTACTTCTACTACTTGCTAGCATTCTCTATTTCAATTATATTTTAAAGGTTGATTCCAAACCAAGATTTGACCAAGGAAAACCCCTCATCCAAACAAAAAAACCCTCTTTTTCTTGTAGGTACAGGTGCGGGATGATGAATATCAGTGCAGATTTGGATTCCCTTTTTGGTGAACTTCTGAGATCCTCGAACAGAATATCTGTCGGAGAAATTTTAGGTCAAGGATGACTTTCAGTGGGGGTCAAGATTGTACCCTGGGGTAAGATGTTACCCCAATCCTTAGGTCAAGGATGACCTTGCTCTGAAAGACAAAATTTTTCATGGTTTTCACTGTCTCTGCATTTCCAGGTTGGATCAGGTTGCAAAATCTCTGAAAACTGAACACAGACATCAAAAAATAGTGATTTCCGAATATGCCTCTTATCAAGATAAGTATTCCTATTTTATTAAGTTTGTATGTCCATAAAATTTTCCATAACATATTTCCAAACCATACATTCTATATCCCATATTCTTCTATTTTGGTGAATCATATTATACCATATACAGAGTCTTAGAGAACGCTCCTTCCAAATCATCTAGGGTAGACTTGAATAGATGCTTCTTAAATATGTAGTTCTTTCTTTTAGAAAGATCGAAAACAACTAGTGTAGCCATAAATTACTTTATTTTAACACTTCAAAGAAGTTTCCAAGGGTTTCTAAATCATCACGTCCGAACTAGGGCTTCCCAACAAATTTAACTTCCTTTTGTTGATAATCCAACTGCAATTCTTCAAAACTCAACTGCTTGAACTCCTGTGATCTTCAGATGCTCAAACTTGAATGCAAATTTGTGAATAAAGTATCTTCGGTGACTATAAAAAAAACTTTCCGCCATTAATGCTTTCCGCGTAAACATAGAATCCCACAGAGAATTCCAATCTTCCTTTTTGCTATCGATCAAGTAGTGCACTCTTGCATACTGCATTGACTAGTCTCCAAACAGTTATATCCAAAGGCACATACTCTGAGAGTGAGTATACCAGCTGCGCAGGGGTTTAGAGCTAATCTAGCTCCCCTTATGACCATGATGGTCATTTTAACCATAAATAGGAGGTCCATACATTGCAGATGCATCCTCAACTATTTCACCAACATTATCTATCTTTTCTTCCTTCCAAATCATGCTCACATCTTCTGTAGCTTGCACAAACTTGACTTCTCCTGCTTCATCCAATATTGATCCTTCTAAATTTTTAGGGCTTTCCTATCTTTTCACTTTTGATCTGCAGAACCTTGAGATGTGTCCAGCCTTGTTGCATGAGTGACAAATAACTAGAGGCCTGATATTCCTTGGTGCATTGATGTGGGTTACTAATTTTCACTATCTAGCTGTGTGACCATTATAATTACATATCTGACATGTAATGTTCTGAGGACTTCTAATATTCTACTGTGGATGAATTCTTTGATTTTGCTGAGTCTAATTTCTTTGATTTAATCTATAATTCATAGCTCTATTACCAAACTTAACCATTGAAAGGTCTTACCTCTTTACAATCTCTTGCTATGTGACCATGCTTGTTACAGGCATAACAAGTTTTGTTTACTAGCTTGCACTCATCTTTAGATGGTTCTGCTTTAGCTTCAGTAGGATCTTCAGTCTTCTTATCTTCTGTAGATTCTTTGGGAGATTTCATTCTATCTCGCATAGCATCAATTTGAACTTGTGCTTCATTGAATCCAATACCAGAGGTATCTCCTTTAATCTTATGTGCATACAACTATGATTCTATTAGATCCTTGATTGCGTGTAATTTGTCAATATGATTCTTAGCTTTAGTCAATTCAGATTCCACTTGCTTCTTGATGTTTTCTAACTCCAAGATTTTCATATTTTCTTGCCTCAGTTCTTCATCCAACTGCTTGTTTTCATTGACCTGTTCTTCATAGGCTTCTTGATTGTTGAATAGCTTTTCATCCAACTCTTCAATCTGATCCTTCAGAGATGTGTTTTCCTCATTCAATTTTTTGACCATTTTCCCTAAATCACTATTTTAAAAATCCTTCAAATCTTTTCTTAGTTTCTTGATGACTACTTGAGAACCACTAACCTTTTCTTTCAGTTCTTCAATTTCTTTTTCAAATCTGTCAAGATCTTCAAGAGCTGCTTCAAGATTCTTCTTCAGATGTTTCACTTCTCCTATATCCATGATCTCCTCAAGTGGTTAAAATTTTCTTCAGAGGACCAAAGCTCTGATACCAATTGTTAGGAATGGGAACACTGAGAGGGGGGGGGGGGGGAGGTGAATCAATGTTCTATATATTATTAGTTTTTCTAATATCTTGAAACTTAACTTAATTGCTTAAGTACTGAAATGAATATCAATGCAAGTAAGATAAACAACCATAAAAAATAACACCAAATATGATTACGGGGAAACCCAAATAGGTAAAAACCTAGTGGGAATTGACACCAACTAAGAACTGCACTAGTGTATTATGATCTATGTTAGAAGATCTTACAACCCTGTTAGGAGTTGATCTTTACAATGCTTTGAGTATAGTGAATTGGTCAAGGGTCATACCATGTTAGGAGTCTTTTACAATAACCCTGTTAGGGGTGGGGACACACTTTCCTAGAGCTCATTGCTCAAGTGGTGAAGGCTACAACCTTCTGGATCTCATATACACACTATATTTGCAAGGTGAACTGCTGTTGTGACACTGTTTGTCAGATCAGTTCCTTTTTGTGCACTAATGCTTTAACCTCTTGTAAAGCTCTAAAACATTATAACTTCTCTTCACATACTTCTTCTTTTCTTCTATCAACTCTATATCTCATGCCATGCTTAATTACAAGGGCGCATGTCTTATTTATATGCGCTAACTAAACTATTCACTAGGTCAGCCTTTAACCTATTACATACAACACTTCCAAATGAATTGGCTCAAGCATGTTTACATATAATGATATTAACATGTCTATAAACTAAATACAATAGGTGCATAGCCTTTACAAAAAAATATTATACACGCTAACCAAAATACCAACAGTCGGCTCCATACTTTGTTCTGTTCTGCCGCTCACTGTTTGTGTCACTTCTTCTGGCTGTAACTTCTTCATACTAATTCATATGATCATGCACTCTTAGACTTAGCATGATTACATACTCATAAGCTTATCTTCAAGGAAACATTCCATAACTCGGTCATACACACATGTGCTGATGCTCTGCTCATCTGGTTCTATACTGACTGTCCTGTCTTCCATACTTAACCAAATTCTGATCTTATGAGTAAGTGCGCTGACTCCAAAACTCCATATGACTTTGTTGCCATAATGAAAACACTTAATTATAGTCATATACAATATTATAGTCAACTTTCCAACACATGTGACTTCACCAACTATAGGAATTGAGTTTTGAAAGTAAAAGAATATACATACCAAAAGTGGTCCAAACTTTAATGTGTTTGTCTTTTCTTTCTGAATGGTATTCATGTTTTCATCTAACTATTTCAATAGAATCTCACACAAGTTGATCTTCATGTCCTTCTTGAAAATTTTGTAGGCAATGTCTATAGCTCTAAAGGGTACACTATCTACCTGAGATGATTGGAAGATCTCGTATGATATGATGTTTGATGCAAATTTCAATTCAGGGTCTTCAACAATAGATAATTTCGGTCCTCTTCCATCCCACTTAGCTTTAGTAAGCTCACACAATTTATTCTTATCTATCTTCTTGTGTGTTCTCAGTCTATCACCGACCAAAAAATCCTATTACATTGTGTAAAACATCCTTTGTTATCTTTCCCTGCCCATTAAGACACATAAATCGATCATGTACTTTACTTAGTACAACTCTCATCCATTCATGCTTAAAGAATATCAGTACACGCAGTGTATGAACCAAACCCTTAGTCTACAAGTGTGTGTGATAGCTCTTCAAATTACTATTAACAAAGAAGTTATTGTACGATGTATCGATTTCTCCTTGACAAATATATTCAATCTTACAATGAATGAAGGTGCAAACATCTTCAATCAAATGAATCTTGGTGGGATTGAGGACAGGGCTCCAGTTTTATCAATTTTCATAATAATGTCAGATGGAAGGTTATACTTTGGGTTGATTGGATCCATCTTTTCAACTATGACTAGTTTGTACAACTTAGGTGCCGTTTTGATCTCAAAATACTTCAACAAATACTAGGGTTCAAATAGAATAGAAAATAGAATTTTTAATTTAGGTCAGTGAATACTAGAAATACCTCAAATGATCTTGCAGAAGTTTGGAATGCTCAACTGAATGCTCAGAATTGCTCTTTGGTCTTGTTTGTGTCAATTCTCAAAGGTGTTCACAAGAATGTAAAGTAAAAATGAAGTATCTTTCCCTCTATTTATATTTTTTACTTTAGGTTAGGGCTTCCAACGTCTATAATATGCATTCAATTCTCTTTACCTAATTTTATTTTACCGTTAACCAAACTACACTTTGCTTCACCGAATGGAGTAAAATAACTCTTACACTTAGCTGATCAACATATGAAATCATAACTTCATAAATCTTATCCAAATGCATCTTGACATGCTGATATGGATCTTTGCACTAAATCTAGGAACCGATTTAAGAAAATCTTCAAGTTATCAGCTCCTATACATACCTTGACTGATTAAGTGAAGATATGTACACCCGATCCAGAGGATGTGGTGCCATCACTAGTTCCCAATTTTGTTCCATCATCTTGTGTCTTCCTTATCTAAGTCTTATTCATCCGATTTCATTAATGTTAACTTGAGTCTTTTCACTTGGTTGCTCCTTGGTAGAATCCTTATTTCGGTACCTGTAGTCCTTGGCTAGGTGACCGAATCTGTGACAATGGAAACAAGCCATTCCAGTGTTTATCCATGATTTTTTGTTGTTCATTGCATGTATCTTGAAGTAGTTTGTAGCAATGTGACTAAATCTAAAACATGCAGTACAGGTGATCCTTGTATTATAATCCCATAGTATAGTAGGTCCTTGTTGGTTGTTGTCAACATTCTATTGGTTAGGGACCTATTTTTCTATTTTTCTTTGTGACCTTCATTCTCTAGATTTGTGACCATATCTCTTGTAGTTGTTATAGTAAACTTAAAATCTTGGCTTCCTTGGAGTTTTCACAACTCTTGATCTACATTCAAATGCATTATGTCCATATTTATTGCAGTTATAACAATGGCCTTTAAACTTAGAAGTATTCACTAAATTACCTCTCTTACTTCTGTAGATATTAGCTGTGTCTCCTAATTTCCCACAATGATAACATGTAGGCTTTTTTGACTTCGGTGGGGTAGAAAATTTGTCTTGGTTGGTTTCTTGTTTGGAGGACTCACCCTTCTTGGTAGTACTGTTTGCATTGTAATTGAGTCCAGAAGTTTCATTTGGTTGCCTTTGATTTCTCATCTGTTCATCTAGAATCTTCAATGCTTCTTCTTTTCTTTTCAAGATTTCATTAGGATCTCTCTCAACTTTCATATTATTCTTCAAATGTTCATTTTTAGATCTTAGTTTTGCAATTTCACTAACTTTCCTTGCAACATCCTGGTTTTAACAAGTTGATCTGTCAAGTTGTAGTGAAGTGGTGTTAGCTTCATTATTTCCCCTTATTTCTCATCTAGTCTTTTATTCATTTGTCTTCTCTCTTCTTCAATAGTTCTTTTGTTATCCCCAGGTTTTCCTTTTTGTTCTATGATTTTACACATCCTTACCGACTGTGCTTCTTGTTCTCTTTTCAATGTTTTAACCTGATCAACACACATCTTATTCTTTTTAGATATTTATGAAATTATAGCATCAGATTCATCAAACATGTTTCCCTATGATTGTTCTTCCAGTTCCTCCACTTGATCTTGAGTATCTTTCAACTGATGTGCTAGCTCTTTCCTTTTTCTATTTTAATGTTTAAATTTATTGCTCAATTCTTCAATTTTCTCATTGGCCATCTTCAGTTCCATTTCCATACTTTCAATTATTCTTTTGTACTTGTAGCTTTCCATCTTTCTAGATCTTTCCTCTCAAGTGACTAAACTCCTTAATATGAGACTGAGCTCTGATACCAATTGTTGGATTCAAGAGTGGAAAAGTAAGTACTGAGGGAGGGGTGAATTAATACTTTAAAATACTTTTAACCTTATTTGAACTTTCTTCACATTCATTTACTGATTCCTTAACATTTGCATGAATCACATGAAATAAATAAAATGTAATAATCAACACATAACACAATAATTTGGTATCACATAAATCTTTGTTAGAGGATAAAAATTGCGGTGGGGATGACACCCACAAGACTTCACTACTGCAAGATAAAGTTTCTCGATTAGAGCTACAATGTTTAGCTATTTTTGATAGCTTACCCTATTAAGCATATTAACCTGGCTAAGAGTATAAAGACTACTAAGTCTACTTTATTAAGAGATTTCACAACTCTAATCTAAGAATTGCACCTAGTTAAAGGATTTACAATTAAGATTTTCTAGGATATTCTCGGTTAAGAGACTTATAAAATTATGGTTTATCTATAATCAGTAAAAATAAAATGTCTATCAAACTTGCATCAATAAATTCTATTCAGAATCTATGTGCTCAATAACGCTTTGCCTCATACTGTGTATCCTTCACACTGTCAATTCAGTGCTCGGTAGCTCTCAATTTTTGACTGTTCCTCAATAATTTGTTACTCGGTAGCTTCACTGCTTATTAACTTCTTCTCTGATCCTCTTTATACATGCAATCTCCAATTTATCTTCATGCATGCATACTGATCTTCATACTCTGATCTTCTTATATACAATTTTGAAGCGATGCTAGATGTTCTAGAATCTTCATTTCAGGCGGTGCTAGCATTGGGTACACTTCCAATGCATATTTCATCCTTAATTTTCATTGGATAATCTCACCTTGTAATAATGTGTAATCATTATATTTAAATCTCCAATGTTCTGTTATACGATCTCCTCAAGATTGACCTAAACTATTTTCTAATCGATGTCCAGGTTCAATATACTTAGAATTCTTTTGGTGCCGGCTTGTTCTTCTTGGTAACATGTTTTCTTTAACTCGGTAACTGCATTCTCTTCTCAGTTTTGTGCTTGTTATAACTTGGTTCTTGGTGCTCGGTTCTGCCTCGCTCGGTGCCTATACTTGCTTCTTCTTTACTGAAATTTCCTGTTTACTAATTCCTTTACTGACTGACTTTCTCTTCTTTACTGACTTATCTTTTCTCCTTACTGAATGACTTTGACAAACATAATAATTTCCTCATAACTAATGACAACAAAATTAACTCTTAGGAGTATCAATGCACACTCAAGGTGGTCTACTTAGTGGAATGTCAAACTCGCTACCCATCCTCACCTTATTACTAATTAGATTCCATAGGGTAGGAACGATAAGGGCATGTAATCAGGGCCTAGACATATCCATTCTAAATTCAAGAGTGAGACTTTGACCCTCTTGACCTTGGTGTCATAAATTTGACTCCTACCAAGGTGGTGTCCTTGGATGGTAGTCCTACGCCTTCTACCTAGCCCTTTCCATCTTCCCCCGTTGAACATTTAGAGAGAGTTTATGCTTAGTTAAATGTGCACAAGGTGAGAAAGAATTTTCTAACTAAATTAATCTCTAATTTAGAGAGGGAAACAATCTTTATTTTAATAGATCTAAAGTTAGCTTGATTATGGGAATCAAAAAACATGGAAACATCTACAGGGGAAAATAATGCAACATAATTTCACCAGAATACTCTCATACATATAATTGTCTAAATATGAGATTGTAAATATCTGATAATCTTAATTTGGTTACTTCAATTACTTTAAGATCAGGCAATACCTCTAATTTAATTACAGTTATCTACAGTACGTAGATTGGCTTAATTTATCATCTTTGCGAATAGCATACCCGTTTTATCCTTGCCATCACTTGAGATAGAGTATGATCAGTCATAATTATTGTTCCAAGATGATATATATAATCAGGATTCCTATTATTATTGTGGTTTGACTTATACACATGCATATATCTCCCGCTTAATGTGTACATTCCTCTTCTGTTATCTGTATGCTCTTCTGCGTGG
Source organism: Chamaecyparis obtusa (assembly GCA_027943335.1). NCBI lineage: Eukaryota > Viridiplantae > Streptophyta > Pinopsida > Cupressales > Cupressaceae > Chamaecyparis > Chamaecyparis obtusa. The sequence goes on from BSBK01001507.1 coordinate 612,146, forward strand.
CTTTGTATGCTCCTTTGTTTTATCTCAATGCTCTTCTGTGTATCTTGGTATGCTTCTCTGCATTTTTTCCTCATAACCGCATCCTCTTTTTTTATTATAATGTTTGGGCTATAATATATTATAATATAATTAATATATTTATTAAATAAATATATTTTGTATTATATAATTTTATATCCATATTATAAAATAGGATAAGATAATTTATAATAATATTTATATACAATTATTTATCCATATTATTATGATTATTATTCTTATTATTAATTATGTATTATATAATATTTCTAATAATGATAATCATCTATTATATTGATCTTTATTTATTTTATATTTATTTGATCATTACTGTCTTTTGTTTATTTTATATTTTATATATCGATTATTGTTTAGAAGATTCATTGTGTGATAGTTCTGGACACTTTGAGAAGCAAATAATTTTGGTTGGGAAAGATTTGAGGGAACAATTATTGGTCATAGAGGAGAAGATTGTACAAGTATTATCAATGACTGATAATACTCACAAACACATTGAAGATATTTTTTGGAAAGACTCAAATTGAAGAAGAAGGATCAAACAACGAAGATTAAACTATAGAGGAGCTCTACATATTATTTAAACCCTCGCTCTAAATAAAGACAAGTTCATCCTCTGAATTATTTTTAGAATGGTTACTAAATTTAAATCTCTTCATTCTTATAAAATCATATTTATAAATATATTGCAATCCTCATTTTAGATTGAATTACTATCTCAAGATTAAATTAAGATAGATCCCAATTAGGGGACATTACACCTGAACATACCCTCTCATGTTTGAAGCTTGTGCAAATAGTTTTCACTTGAAAAAAACACCTTTTTATTTACTTCTAATAGTTTTCAAGCTCCAAGAGACTCATACATTGATTAAAAAATGACTTATGCATGAATGTGAAGAAGATTTTCCTTCAACCTTCTTAGGATGTGAAGGGATGATCCTAACAATATTATATTGGGAAGAGAGAGAGAGAGAGAGGAATTAGATCACCAATAGTAATGGTGAAGATATTTGTTAAGCCTTTTTATGACTTCAAAATCTGCATTGAGGGGTTTAAGCTTCGAAATGTCCATTGGTCCAACTGCATTACTCATAAATAACTCAAGTCTACTAGAATTTTCTTTCATGTAAGTAGGTGATAGTGAAAAAATCCCTTCTAGAGCCCTTGTATTGTCCTTTAAGCTTTTGAAACTTTCCCATAGAAGCAAGAACAAGTTTGGATTTTCATCTACTTATTATGGACCCCAAATCACTAACTACATACAATTTATTGGACAAAATGTTGAGGGAATGCAATAAAATATCTCTTCATTCCACTTATTGTCTTGTATAATACTTTCCCTTGAGGACATCAATAGATGGAGAATAAATTATTCACTTCCATCATTCTTCATGTCATTAAATGTTGTTTCCCAGGACACATAGACTGCATTTCTCTCACCGATTTTGATTTTAGACATTTATATGACTTTATGTTGAATAACACGTACAGGTTAAAAGCCGATTGCATTTTTTGAATTAAAATCACATACACGATCAAGCTTTTACTTAGGCTTAGTTGAAAAGCCTTTGGCTTGAGAGATTCATTTCCCTCCTTTTGGCATATTTTTCCTTCCAATTTTGTTTCTCAACTTCATTGTCATTAGGTTTACACATTATCAAGTGGGTATTTGTAAAATTACCACCATAATTTCACACATCACTTGAGCTTTCTAACCATATTTTTCTTAGATTTGAACAACATCAACATATTAATCTTTAATTTATTTTAGAGTGTCTTTTGACTTCTTAAAGACATACATACTATTTTGTTAATAAAATTTTAACCCACTTTTCCGAATTTTAAATAAATTATAATTAGTCCTAGAGTTCATTCTATGCAAAAATAATAATAATTAAATTTTGATTAGTTTGGTGGAAGTTATTCGAAGCACACTAATAGGTAAATGATTTTCAAGATGCATCCACTTTGAAAAATCATTAAACAAATACTCAACAAAAAATTACAAAAAATATACAACTTATAGTACTTACTCTTAACTATCTTTCTACCATAGGGTTTTACAAAATACTAAATGCAACTATATCTTTTTTGAAGAATATGTAAGACACAATGTTATGTTTTTCTGAAAAATAGGAACATTATTGGGTGTGTGAAAGATTTGACCCCCTTAATATTATCTATTTTTGAAAAACTTTAGTAGTTTAGAAACTAGATTCATAGTACTACAATTAATGTTATTTTGATATCTTCAAATTTTGAGTGCAAGAGTCTCAAATTGCTCCTCCAAGTTCAAGTTTAGTTAATTTTGGAAAAAATGGACCATTTATATCCTCCTTTTTGTTCACCATCTTGATGAAAATACTCAAGAGGAAGGGGGTATGGGAGGGGGGTTTCAACGCCTATAAAGATGGACCACAAAGCTCTATCATAACCACAATTGAGACATCCTCAAAATTTTCAACACTCAAAAAATACCCAGTTGGGAGCTTGTGAGAGGATACACATATGTGGTGTGAAGAATATCAAATGATATTTCATCTTCCTCTTTAAGAAAGACATCCTCCTTGGAATCCAATATTGCAACATCTTCCTTATTAGATAAATCCAAATCATCTCGAACAAAGAGAGACACAGAGCAACCTCCTCAAGGGAAAACCAATTTGAGCATGCAAAAGATCTTCCAACAAAATATTGAGAAGCAACTCATCCTAATCCTCCACTAGTTTTCCACCCCATTTGTCCACCTCTGAGATAGAAATGCTAACTCTGAACCCTTCGAATACCACATATCCACAACTACCATAACCTACTCCACTCCAAGAACTTTTTGTTTCCATAGATTTATTGTCTTCATCATTTGCATCAAAGGAGTCACCCTTGTCCTTTCCATTTCCCTCTAGGGTTTTTCTACTTCTCTCGCTCCCAACCATCACTTAGAAATTCATATATTTGTTTCTATGTTGTCAATGAATATACTAGGACTTGCACCTACAAGAGGTGCAAATAGAGTATAATTTTGACTAGAGGTCTATAGTTGCTAGAACTTATGAGACCAATATTTATTGAAAGACCAATGAAACACTAATAGATGTGTAAAAAGAAAATAACAGTAAAAATATTAGGAAATATAAGAATTGTCCATCCTACCAAACAATTTCCCTTTTTGGATAAAGATCCACCAAAGTAGAACCACACTAAAAAAATAAAATAAAAATTGAGATTTTGACATGCACAAAAAAAAAAGGGTTTCTTTCAAAGTGAATATTATTCTTTTATGATCATATCAATGGAAAAAAGATGGGACCTAAAGTTTTTGCAAAGACGGGAAGTGAATGTAAAAGGATTTATTGGTAAAAAGTTGAAATGACTTCATAAGAAGTCACTTCAAAGATCATAATATGAAAGCAGGCTTCAAGTGACATGCATACTAAATTCAATCAAATTGACATTATTGTTAAAATCTAATATTAACATCTCAAATACTCAAAAATAGCACTCCAACAAGGTTTAAACCTTCATGGTAAGAGCAACACCACAACTTAACCATCACTAACATGCTAATGCTAGTCCAACATTTTGAATAATATTAATTGTAGTTTTTATATTTAATTTTTATTATCTCATATTAACTTAAAAAATAAAAACAATCAATAATGATGAAAAACACATAGACAAATCTAGACTTCCGTTGAATAAATTATGGATTGTTGTCAAGGATAAATTAGTTTTCTATTATTATTGATTATACTAATGAATTGAGCATTAATTAGATTCTTTTCATGGATTAAAGTTGTTATATTAACTTTATAATTACATGATTTTTACTTTTATCATTAATATTAATTTTATAAGTGTTCACTATTTGAATTTAGTGTGTTTAAAATTTTAGCATTTCTTATTTAATAAGATTATAATATTTAAGCACAAAATAATAAATGATATTTTAATACATTAATATGATTTTATTGTCTAATATTTTTTATCACATTTATTTATTTCTATATTTTAATATAAAAAATAAAATAATAATAATAGTCATAATTATAATTCTTTTACAATTATAATAATGAATTATAATTAAGATTTTGTAATTAATAATTATAAAATTATTATTTTTGATTAAGGGAAAAATAGGTTTTGAAGGGGCCCCAAAACCCTATACAATAAAATTTTGAGGGGGATCTAGAACCCTTAAGAAAAAGTCAGTTGTAAATGATTAAGCTTTATAAAACGACAACAAAAAACCATCAAATGGTCAACAACCTATAAACATGGATCGTACAAGGCTCATGTGTAATCACCCAATTTTGGTCTAATAAACTATAAGCCCCCTTTATGAAAAATTAAATTAAAATATTAGACCATTAGTTTGCATCAAATCAATTCTGCTTAATTAATTAATCATTTATTTGATTATATCCTAAAGTTTGACCTCTTTCTTTTATGTTTATTTAATTAAAAGAACATTCTCCCTTTTAATTAAATAATAAAGTCCCCTTTATCCTAAGTGCACATGAAAATCACTTTTCTAAAAATAAAAATAAAAATAAAAATAAAAAAGAAAATCCCCCACTTAAAGTGCACTTTTCAATGAGATGGAATCTTTTGACTTTTGAAGAAGGCTTTTGCCTCTTTATCTCAACCACTCATTGTTTTGCCTCTTAATCTAAGCCTTTTCTTTTTGCCTCTTAAAGACATAAGCACATGGAACAACCAAGACTCAATCTCCACCGTTGCTCATTCTTTTGCCTCTTAATCTTGACCGTCCGCTCATTTCTAATTTCTTTAAAAGGAGACTCTCTCCTCATTATTGCAATTTTGGTACTTTGAAAATTTTCTTGAAATCTTCTTGACATCTTTGCATCTTGGCTCATTCTTGCATATTAGCTTATGTTACATCTTGAAGCATTTCATTATCATTTAGCTTACCTTTTTTATTTACTTTCTTGCATTTAGCCTAGTTAATCTAGTCTAATTAGCATGAATAGTAATATTTTATCTTGTTACCTTAGATTTACTTTCTTTACACTCTTGCATTTCATCTTAGCTTAGTCTTGCATCTCATCTTAGATTACTTTGCATTTGCATTCATCATGAAGATCTTGGATATTTTCACTCTCATTATTTGATATCTACTTGAATCTTTCATTCTATAGTGCACCTTGTAGGGATCTTGCTTATTGGGTTCATTTGAGAGCTACCATCTTTATCTACATGATTCTTGCACACTATGGATATGAAGCTATAAGCCACCTTCTAAGACTCCAAGTTTATTGGATCTCTTGGATATAAGGGTTTATAGAAGTGACCACACTTTTTGGGTCACATTTTTTGGCACCCACCATGGGGATAACCCATAAATTTAGGATACTCACTTTGGTTTTTAAGGCTAACCCTTGTGCAGGTTGAGTTGAAGGAAAAAACCCTAGGTTTTTGAAATATTTGGTCATATCTTCCGAACGGCTTGGTATTTTCATCTGATTTTTTTTTTCCAGGTTGGGGATGGATAAGAGGTGTCTTAGTACAAAAATCAATTTTTTATGATTATTTTTCTGCGTGTTATAAATTTTTATTATTTTTCATGGAAATTCACTTTTGGTCACAAATCAGAAGATTTTTCAAAAATATTTATTGTTTTGGAAAGGTATGAGAATTATATAGGGGGTTGCTTCTTTGTGTTTTTAATTTAGATACAAGAACATGGCTCAAATAATCAATTTGTGAAAACTGGTTTGTTTTGGTAAAATGCATCTCTAGGGCACAAATTAAGGGATATTTTTGAAATTTTTGTGTATTTGAAAATTTCTCATATTTTTAATAGGGGTTTCTTCTTTTCATTTCTATTTTTGGGGCCAAAATTATAGCAAATAAATCAAATCTTGTTGACTAGGTCAAAAGTAAAAATAAATAAATTTGTGATGAGTTTGCACTTTATTTACACATAGTTCAATGCATGATTGAGATTTATTACAAGTCTTTAATATTTCCTATCTTCTAATATTGGTTTTGAAGAATGGTTGACTAAGAATAAAACATTTTGATACTACTAATCAATTTGTTTTGTAGGACACTGTTTGAAGATCTTGAAAATATTTGAGACTACTAATTCATTGGTTTTGTAGGTTGCCTTGGAGACACAACTAAACATTGCGCTTTAATAGATTTGTTTTTATAGGAACCTAGTTTTAAATAGAAAGGCTTGTTTTATTGTGACTAGTTGAGTAGTAGGAGAGTATGCTCTTTTCCTTGTTTTATTGTGACTAGTTGACCTACTTAGTTTGTAATTTGTAAAAGGAATCTTGAGTAAATGAACATGTGCTTGATGTGTTTGGGAGAAACTATGGAGTAGGAGAGTATGCTCTTTTCCTTGTGGAAAATTAGAAATCTTGACCTCCATTATCTATTCATTTTACTTTCTTGCATTTACCTTTAGTGGGTCTTCCAAGAGAGCAATCTTTTGGGAACAACCCAAGTGGGGAAAAAGTGAACCCAACTACTCCATCCCACTATAATCAAAAGCTTCTTTCAATCCAAAAATATGGAAGAATTGGATATTATATACTTCTAATGCTTCTTCATGTGTAGGGCCTAGTTGCCTCAATCTTGCTAAGCAAGACTAAACTTGTTTAGGCACTTGTAGGGCCATCTAGGTCTCAATCTTGTTTACAAGACTACAAGGGAAGTACATCCAACTTTTATAGGGCCAAGAGGTCTCAATCTTACTTACAAAACTATACTTTTTGGGTTCTTTTAGGGCTATAAGCCTCAATTACGCTTGTCAAACTAAAAGGGATAGTCATGAAGGGAGGTCCTTACTAAATACCTTAAGTTAGAGGCTACCCTATCTTCCAAAAGTATCATAATATTTGTGCAAGGATTGACCCAAGTGGACTTACATAGATCACCTCAAGATTACTCACCATATGTATTCCATTGGATGAAAATCCATGACAAAGACAATATCACTTTGTGTGAGGCGAATGAGTATCAATTGTGAGAAAAGGTTTTGATACTAGCGATTTCCTTAGGTAGTTCTTGCTTGATGTGTTTTTGTTTTGTGTTGAGACCCAGGGCAATCTTTGTGAACATACACTTGACGCTCCTGGAATATTGCAAACAAAATTCAGACCTCACAAGTGCTTGTATTTGTAAGGTTTCTTTGTCTCTTGTTGGATTGTTTGGAGACTATTGCTTGTTCACATCATTTTCTTTCAACATAAACAATCAAACTTGGTCTAGAAAATACTCTAAACATGTCAGTCAATTATTGTAATTTTTTGGAGTCAATCTTTCAAGTTAAGCTTAAACGTTGTCAAAATAACTTCCCCATTTTAATCCTTAGCTCTTCCTATTATTTGGTACATTCCAAAAAGTTATGAGTCACCTTTAGCTAAAAAATTTTACTTGGATCTCTTGACTACACTCTTGGTTAGTAGTTTTTTCACTTGTCCATCATCTCTTTTGGATCATTTATCTTATCTTTTCTTGTTCACAAGTTTCGTACATAGGGCATCTACCCACAACTTGAGCATCTTATGGCAAGTTATCTTTTTCTCTCTTTTTATGATTTTTCACTTTGGACAAGTGGACACTTTGGTTACCTAGTTTGAAAATCAATTCATTCTAAGTCATCCTATTTAGTTCTTGACAATCTTCTTTTATGTCGGTTACAACTAGATAAATGATCCACCAAGGGAAGAAACCCAAAGACAACTTTGACAAATCACCTAGAGGAGAACTTGAACCTTGGGGTTTTAATCCCTTTTCTAATATCTTTAGTGAGTCTATTCTATCTCACCTAGGTCAAAAAATGGGGTTTCTTACACTCTAACCATGGAAGAGAGAAATAGGAGGATTGATGAATTTTTGAAACAATTATGAAACAAACACTTTGGACAAGGAAATCAAGAACATTTGGATGAAGAATTTGATCATCAAACCTCTAGACATAGATCACAACATGCCTCTCAACACACTAGACATGTTTCACATGGTTCGCAAAGTGATGATTTAGACATTGAGATAACCGATGAAGACATCCTACAATTACAACAATATAAACATTTGTAAAAACTCATGAAATTGACCTTAAATCAAGACAAAGGAAGGTACTTCATGCAGTTAGCCACACAAGGAGTTAATTTACCTCACAACTTTGATGTTGACAACTTGATAAAAAAATAGGAACCATCTGAATTAGAGGTTATGAAGAAACAAATGGAAGAGATAAAGAAAGATGCTACACTTGGAAAATGAGAAGGAACAACCAAGGACACCCTTTTCACTTGAGGCTATATGTTTATTTCCATTTGAAAAAGATTCATACATGTGAACAAGAATAATATTCCCTAGGAACATTACCTCCCAGAGGTCGTGCCTTTGATTTTTTATTCCTATGAGTAATATTTTGTGAATATTGCTAGAGTTAGATGCCACACCATTATATTTTTGCATATTCCATGTGTTTTTATCTACCCCCCCCCCTCTCTCTCTCTCTAGAGGCTCTATACATCTTTCACTTAAAAATCTAGTATAAATTTTTTGGATAGGTGAGTTAATGAACATAGTCTAGGAGTTGTTACCTATTCAAAATATGGGACTACGTCTCAATCTTCCATAGGAAGATATGTAATTATCTACTATTAGATCTATTACTTGAACAGATGAACGAGGAAAAAATATTATGTTATATATGGGATTTCCTAAATCAAATACTATTTTGGAATTTCCATCTCCACTATAGAAATGATGATGTGAAAGAGAGCTTAGCCATGGTAGGGTAGAGGCTAAATAAGAAAAAAAATACTAAACTAAAAATTAAATTACCTTAGGATTTATATGTGGATGCGATGAACCTAACCTGTCAGGAGCACACATAGACAAGAAAATGTTAGTTTTAAACATGCATGAAATCATACAACAATAAATTAATACAAACCACCTCCTATTGAACCAAAATGGGAACACCTAAGCCCCTTTTGATTTGTTCACTTTGGAGAATGTGGATGTGCTATCCAAACACAATGAGAGGATCCCCAATGAAAGCTAAGATGATTAAATCCTAAATGCAAGCCAAGGGAGATCCTAAATGGTGCAAGAACTAGTATGAGGAACTAGCTTGAAACAAGGATTCCAATGAGATGAAGATGAAGATTAAGAGCTATGAATGCTATGAAAGATTGAGATTCTTTAACCTTTAAGCATGATAATGTGATCACCATTGAAAGGAAATTACAATGCAATGTAAGATAAGATTCATTCACCATTAACATTATGCTATGTGATCTAAGATTGAAAGCAAGAACAAGGAAACTAACATGCTAAAATGCTATAAAACTCTAGAGTTGAACTAACATGATAACAATAAATAAAAATGAAAGATGAATTGCTCATGGAGAGGCATCTAATTTGGATGAGGTGGTATCTATGTGGCATCCACATGGGAGAAACATATGAGACACATAGGCTAGAGGGAATGGCTATGATGAAGGGTAAATTGGAGACAAGATAGGAATTTAAGGTTTGAAGGGATCAAGGTTACTAACACATGTGTGAGAAACTTTAGGGAAGAGTGTGGGGGACAAATATGTAAGGAGTTGGAGCATTTAAGGAAGTTTGGTGTCTTTCTTGGGAAGAATTGCTCACACATGTATGAGAAACTCATTAGCTCTAATGAGGTTAGGAATCACTTTTTAAGTGAGGTGAGGGGAGTGATTAGATGGGAGAATAGGTTTAGTGAGTGAGGTGATGGGTATAGGCTAGGTTTTAGGTAGGTATTTAGATTAATTTAAATTAATCCAAGCTTAGAAGAATATTAGGATGTGGAGGGATTTAAATAAATATAAATTTATTCAAAAGGGGATTTATGGATGGATATGTATTACAATATAATTATAATTAAATGGGTAGAAGAATATGATAATAATGATTAATTAATTAAAATTAATTATGATATCACATGGATTATTAATCAAATAGATTTAATTAATATGACTGATTTTTAAATGTCTATATTTTGCCCCTCTTTGATGTGACACCACACGTGGCATTATGTCAAAGAAGAGAAAATAAGTTGTCCTAGATGAAATTAGGTGTCGTTGCGAAGCAACGATGATAAGAGGGGTTGTGCCCGCTTGAGAAAACAACACAAAGAGAAGCTTTGTAGAATTTTCTCAGAAAAAAATAGAGAGGAGAGGAGTGAGGAGGAAGATATGGGGGAAAAGGGATAAATAGTTGTCGTACCAAGAGAAAAAATGCAAAATGCAATATTAATCTAATGCAGCTAACGTGACTTGGGGATTTCATTATGTTAATCTTGGAGAGCACACCCTAGTTTTATGTAGCAACATTAGGGACCTGCCAAGGTTACTAGGAAATCAAGGCTTTGTCACCAGTGTTGCAAAGGATTGACACATCAAACATGCAAGGGTTAGCCAAGAATCACACATGAATCTAGGAGGAGGCATGGTAGAAATGATGTTGAGGAAACCCACAGACAAATGATATTTCCTAGGTGCACCATGTAACCTGAGAGATCACATGTGGGACATGCAAGGGTCATATCTGACTGACTCACATGAAGAAAAAAATGATCAAAATAACCTTGCCCTGGATCATCCTCATTCACAATGCACCATAATATAAAGGATCATGGTAACCTTGCGGAGAGGAATAATGAGAGGCATTCGAAAAGATAACCAAGAGCCAAAGAAATCATCCAAAATAAAAGTGATAAATCCAAGAGACATCCTTTTCCAAAAGAGACCGACTGACTAATTAATGGTGAGATTAGGTCAACATGAGGAATGATGCATCCTGCAAGGACCTATTAGTGGAACTCGCTCAAAAAATTGGATTGAATAACAAAAGAGAAATCTAAGATAATCTCTAGATCAAGGATGGGGACTAAGGAAATTTCTAAAGTATAGGGCTGGGTGGGAAAAATCAATTGATTATAGTTCTTAGGGACCCAATGATATAGTACAAAAGTAATGGTTGAGATATACAATGAATATTTACAAAAGCTCAGGGATTAGGATAGGCCAACAATGATAGAGATATATACAAAGCTCATGATACAAGGATAGGATTTTTCTAGACAAGTAATATACATAGGAAGCTCAGGATGCAGGATAGTAAGTCATCTCTTTGCTGAATACAAATGATATTAGAACACCTTGGGAATGTGGTTTGGTGATAGGAATTTTGGGGGAAGTGGTGATGAATGTTGATGGGGATGAGAGGGTGTTGAGTTTGATAGATAGTGGCACAGTCCACTATGTATGATGCCTATTTCCAGGTTTTCACCAACATACTTTCCCAAGGTGCTTGATTGCCAAGTTTTCACTATTGGATGATTATTTCTCTTTACTTTTTTTATTTTTTTATTTATTTTTTATTTTTTTTATTTTTTTGTTATTATCAGGGCGCGTGTTTACCAGGTTTTCACCAAGACAATGATTTTTTCAAAACTTTTTACAATTTTTATAGATTATTTCAAATACATATGGGATGATTTAGGCATAGAACTACTTCAAATGGATGATATTGATGAGATCATTCAAGGGCTCCCCTTCAGATGTAGATAACTGATAGGCTCCTAAGAGAAAAAATGTTGTGACAATGAAAGGAACCAACCAAGTAGGTTCAAACATGCCCTTCTTTTTTTGATCAGCTTGTACTTTTTGATTCTCTTTAAGGACCATATCACCCACTTGGAATTGCCTTGGGTAGACCTTTTTATTGTTGCTTCTCTTAAGCTAGTTCTGATATACGACCATGTGATCATAAGATCACCACCTCTTCTTGTCTAATAGATCTACTTGGGTAAGACATGCCATGCCTTAATTAGTGGTGTAGTTCATATACTTGCACAATGAAGGAAGCTCGACCTCAATTGGTAAGATGAACTCGACACCATATATGAGGGAGTATGGGGTGGTGCCTGTGGGAGTACCAGTTAAAAGAAAATGAAAAGAATAAAATAGAAATGTACATGCATTCACATGACCACTACTTAGAGATCACTGATCATAATATAAACATAGATCTGACCTTCAGTTAGGTTCACCGATCTAGCTTTGATTACAATAGGGTGGACATATAGTCCATTTCAACTAAATAGATTGATAACATCCTCAATGAAAATACAGTTCCAATAAAGTACAATTTCTACCTCTAATGCATAATACAAATAACAATATATCACCTTCACACATACATCTCTCTTCTTAATTACAAAAATACCTCTCATTTATACACATTACAAAGATTAAACATCAACTAGGTTGACTAAGAAGTATTACAATAAAAGATATAAACATTATGCTCAAATCACAAAGTGATTGAAATCAAGTTAGCCAAGAATTAGATAGGATCCAAAACATTATCCTCGAACCGGCTACAAATTTTCCAAATCAGCTTCAATAATATCAACACCTTACCTCACTAAGTCGGCTAGGACCCAAATGAAGAAACACCAACATGTCACCAAAATAACAAATCTGATCTCTTAAATCAATGTAGACCAAAAAAATGATCATCACAAGATCCAAGGACATTAAAAATAAACATGAATACCCTCATAACCTTTGCATGAATTCTAACTCTAAATCCAAACTCATCTTCAATACTAATCAACAAGAATAATGAAATACTGAACTCTGTCACAAAAAAAGATAGCTTGTCATACTCTAAATCATGAACAACACCATATGTGGATACAATGATAAGGCATAATATAAATACCATCTTTGTAACCTCTGAAACAAAAAATCAAAGACATACTGAACCAAATACTCATCCACTTCACACAAGAACATTGTAAAACCAGTAACCAAAATACCAATCATATCTTCCTCAAACTATCACCCAAGCATTCAAAAACCTCTAATAGACTAACTAAAAACACATATAAACCATACCTTATGACCCCAACAAAAGATATTCAATTTAGCCTCTGATAAACCAAAATATTCTTCACTAGACCTACTAAACACATAATCTACAACAATAATTAGAATGTTGACATCAATGAAAAAACATTAATGTCAGCACACACAAACACCAAACTCTAACATTCCCAAAAAACTTCCCAAAATATCCTCAAGACATCCAACAATATCCCCCTTTGGGATTGATGACAACATATGAAGTGAAAAATTGATCAATGCATAAAGTTATCAATATATCCACTTGATCACTTTGAAATATATCAACCTAATCAATCTGAATATCCATCTTCAACACAATCTATTCCAAGAATAATTACTTATTTTTTCACATAATATATCACCCTTTGACATCAATGGAAAAGGGCCAAAGATATAAAAAAGAACTAAACTCACCTTAAAAATGCAAAATAGGAAAAATATCAGTACCAATCTATAAGAACCATAAGGCGGATCCAATGAGGAGGTCTCCAAACTCATCAATCCAGAGAATAATATTCTAATAAGTTTCTAGATTGATACCATCTCTAGCATTATTAGCTTTGATGTACAAGGGCCATGACCCCAATCTTCTCTCTGAGATAATCAAATGTATCCTTTGGAAAATGTTTTTTAAAGATGTCAGCAATATATTCCTTAGTAGACACATAATCCAATTTCACTTATAATATGGAAACATCAGAGAAAATGGACATCCTTATTTCATAGGTAATAAGGTATGCAAGAAATCTGTTGCTGTAGGAAAGTGTGCAAAAGTAGAGGAGGGAAGAATAATTTGCAGTTAACATGGACTTTCTCCACATATAGGATATTCAATACCATAATTATTTTGGATGACATTGTCCAAAATTTCATCTTCTTCTTGCTGCTCAATAAAAGGCCCCCTTTTAATCATTATTAGGTTTACCATAGAATTAACTTCCTCTTCAACATCTTCCCCTATATCAGGTCAAATTGCTTTCTCAGTCTCAAGTTGAGGTTGGGCTAGAGCATAGAGGGTGAGATTTTTGGTGCTATAACCATTAGAGATGGTTATGTCTCTAGATCTACAACCTATATAAGCATATACAGTTGCCAACCAAGGTCTTCCTAATATGACGAGATACCCTCCTAATGTTATTTTTGGGGACAACACCATGAAATCTACATGGTATTCCTAGGAATCCAAAGTGACTACAAGGTCTTCTATGAATCCATCAAGTTTGACAGTGGAACTGTCAACAAGATGTAGGATAGTAGGTGTAGTTGTTAAGTCTGAGATACTTATTGCACCATAAGGTCTTTGGTCATCACATTTATGGCAGCTCCAAGATCAACTAGAGCATTCTTAACCTAAATTCCATTAATAATGATCTCCACAATAGGACTACCAGGGTCTGAGTATTTATGGATGGTAAGCTTTCCCAACATTAAATTAGAAATTTGGCCTAAAACATGAATAGTTTGAGGGTCTCTCTTCTTCCTACCTTGATTTTTAAACATACCTCCTTGATAGCCTTTCTATAAATGAGAACTTCTTTTATATCTTGGAACAAGGGTATGTTCACACATATATTCTTTAACTTCTTAATAATGTCAAATATAAGTTCTTCTTGTGGCTAAACATGTCCTTTTCTAACCTCTTAGGAAAATGAGGTTGTCTATTGGAGGCTGTAGGTAAAGGATGATTAGGAAATGAATCCTTAGCTAGGGTTTGTCCATTTAGGATTTATTGCTCACTTTCCTCAAATGGAACTTTGGTAATTACATGAGGAGTTAGGGTTGGAAAGACAATCCCTGATCTCAGATTAATATTGTTAAGGGCATATGAAGGCTATTGATTAGGATCAATAGAGTAAACTTGCTATGTTTGAGTCTTGCTATTGGGATTAGGCACTGGCTAAGTTGGTAATTGAGTTGGTTTAGGATTTGAATTCTACATGGATGAAGGAGGTGGTATAATGGCCTTCTATTGGGGTTTCTGAAGGTAAATAGTAGGGTGATTAGACCATTGCTATCCTCCCTTCCATTGATTAGGTTGTTGCCAACTCCCTTAAGGGGGTTGCCATTAGTTTTGGGATTGCTTCCATTGATTTTGAGATGAAGGCTATTTCCATTAATTTTTCTGAGGAGGTATTCATTGGTTTTGTTGGGGACTAGGCCAAGGGTTATTATTGCAAGGACAGAAGTATGGAGGATACTAGTTTTTCCATTGATTATTATATGAACCAAAAGATTGCAAAGGATCCTAAGGCATACCTTGTCTAGGGGCCCATGACATGCACTGAGAAACAAAGAACACTTTCTCATCATCTCCTTCAATTGTCTTGAACTTAGTGGGAACATAGAGTGCCTCAAGGTTGGCCAATAGATTGCATCTATAGTTATTCTCTTTGCAATGAGGGAAAAATTCAGCAAGGATTGCCACTTCTTCATCTTTCTTCCTCCAATCTTGCATGGTGTCCAATTGGATAGTGACATTATTAATAATGTCCCACTTGAAGTCTGAAAATAGATTAGAAATATCTACCTTGGAAACTCCAGAACCATTGGCTTTAGAAATAGAAGACCAAAACTCTCCCCCTTTTTTCACACCTTCCCTAGAGTAACTAAGATAGATTTTCTTGATATCATTCCACTCTCTCTGAGTAATTTCCCCTCCTTCCATGAGGTCCAATGTCTCCATGAAATTTTCATTAACTCCTCTTAGAAAGAGAATTTTTTGGGACTCTTCATTCAATTGATGCTGAGTATTCTTTTGCAGGCTGAACAAGAACCTTGAGACATAGTCTTCAAAAGTTCAATCCTCCTTTTGAGATATTTTAAAGATATCACCACCTCTCATATCATTACCCCTATAATATTATTTATATTTGTCCAAGAACAAGGTCTTGATCCCATCCAGTGTAGTTGATGCATCTACTCCCAATACCATGAACCCCCTCAAGGATGACTCTTTAAGGGTAGAAGGGAACAATTTTAGCCTTTGAGCATCTATGGAATAATCAAAACTTCTACAGAGGATATCAAATTCAAATAGAAATGTATCAAGATCCTATATGACCAGCCCATAGAACTTGGAAAGTGCTAAAGAAGGTATGTTCTTGAGATTATGATTGTCATGAAGGTCATGGATTGGAGAGGGAAAAGTAGGTGGAACTTACATTCTTTCCTAAGTTCTTGGGTTTCTTTCTTGAGCTCTTGGATTTCCCCTTGGCTGGTAAACTACAAGGGCTAATTGAGCATTATCTTGGTGTTGGTTAAGGTCAATTAGTTCTTCAAACAAGTGCAAGTCTTCTGAGGAAGAAGAAGAAGAAGGAGGGGCTCGATTCTTGTCAGCATTAACATAAGGTTATTCTTCTTTGGGGGTTTCTTATATAATTTATATATTAAGGAATCTTCCAAAATTATCAATTATTCTATGCATACAACAAATGCAAAACTAGACTATAAAAAAATTTGAATTTTAAGATAAAGGCTAACTAGAAATTTAGACTTATAACTATCATGCATGCTATAGATTCTTAGTTTGACACCATCCCCAAAAATGGTGCCAAAAATGTAGGGCTCTTAATTGGATTTGTTAATTGGGAAAGAAAAGTCACCTACTCAGTGATTGGACATCATATCTAACATCTAAAATCCCTCTAAAAGTATCATTTAATTGTCAACTTTGGGTTGTATAACTTGAAATGGATTAATACAATATATGCACTAGTCTTGTGTAATAAACATGTATCCTATATTTAAGAACATAATGGTGGAAATGAACATTAAATAAACAACTTTAACTCAAACTGAAGCAACACTTAAGCTAAAGGAAATAACAACTACTCAGTGGCTACTAGAACAATCAAGAGTTCTGTATATCCATTGTCTGCAGGAACAATCACTAAACTTATATATAAAATTAAAGTAAATCTATCCTATTTTATAAAAAAGGAAAGAATAGACACTTTCTTGAGTGGCCCCCCTCAGTCAGTGTCCTTAGAGAAAACATAGGCTAAACTTAAAACTTTAGAATCATATTATTGAATCAACATTGAAAAGTACATTGCTAGTAAAAATATTAACTATGATAACTGGTATTACTCCTTACTTATTTTCCATTCTATGTTATTTCTCTATATATTTCCATCTATCCATCTCACTTCAAATGAAGGCCAAATTTATTTATTTACAACTAAACTCGACTACTTCTAAATGACTTATCCACTTAAGGTGGAAAGCTTTTATTACAAATAGAACTCCCACAACTGACAAAGAGTGGGAAAAGGAAGGGTAAGTCAAATTGATCAAGAAACATTAATGAAATTATCCTTCTAGATTTGTGGATGATAAAGAAACTTTCCACTAGATTCATGGAACACCTTCCTTCATGGAGAACAAATATTATAACTTCTCCTTCCATTGCTTTGCACTTCTATGACTAAATCAGTCTTTATTGGGACCGTTGGGAAACAACCTAGTGGAGTATAAATTAGCTCCTAGATCTTTGGGTTATGTAGATACAACTAGTACTCTCCATTCTTCTTAGGTTCCAATATAACTAGTACTGCACATGGACTCAAAATTTCTTGGATCAAACCTTTTAGCAATAATTCTTGGATTTGTCGGTTAAGTTTCTCATTCTTGGTAGGTGTCAAATGATGTGGTGCTTTATTCAGTAAACTATTTCCAGGAATCAGATCCATACAATGATCAATGCTTCTCTTCAGTGGTAAACCATCAGGTAAATTATCAGAAATGATCTCTCTGTACTTGGTTAGTATCTTATCAACCTCTTTAGGTAAACTACCCACTATTTTTTCATTCGGTTTGTTAGGAATCACAAAAAAAAAATACATCATTCTTCTTTAAATCCTTAACAAAATATCTTTCTTGTATCAAACAAACTTTCATAGATGTAAAAAAATTACCAAAAAATTCTTCAATCAAAGGTAACAAGATTTTCCTTCTCCCATCAACTGAAATAGCATATTTATGCAATCTTCCATCATATATAGCATGTCTATCATATTGCCAAGGTTTACCCAACAAAATATGACAACAATCCATAGGAATGATATCACATAACACCTTATCATAGTACTTGCCAATTTTCAAATCCACATAATATTGCTCACTTACCAATAGTGTGTGTTCATCCTTGATCCATGAAATTTGATAGGGCTTGGGGTGTTTCAACCTTTCTAACTAATTTTTTTTAACTATTTCTTTAGATGCCAGATTTTATGAGCTTCCACTGTCAATGATTACCTTCCACACTTTATCAACAACTTTGCATCTGGTCTTGAACAAAATTTTTCTTATCGGATCTTCTTTATTACTTTCACTCCATAATGCTCTTCTAACCATCAAGTTATTTTCCTTCTCTGGTTCATTCAGTGAGTCTTCTTGCACCAAGACATTTCTACTACTACTTAATTTATTTCTTGCATGTGTACACTCAAATTACCGATGTCCTTATCCTCCCCAATTGCAACAAGTTCCTTAGAATCCACCTCTGCCATATCCACCTCGGTAGTTACTGCCTCTTCCTCTAGAAGAACTTTCACCTTTCCACTCGGTCTTTCCTTTATCCTGATTTGTTTTGTCTTGATCAAATATTTGTTTTCACCATAAGATATACCTCTCCCTATAGGGAATCTACCACCTCTTCATCTTTATCTTTTCTCATGTCTTTTGTTCAATTTCTCCTCAGCTTTCAGGACAAACTAATAAGCTTCTTCAATACTTTCCAACTTGACCAAACTGATTTCCTCTTGAATAGAAACTCTTAGCCCATTCAGGTATCTAGAAATTATTTCTATCTCATCCTTAATATGTCTAGATCTGATGTATAATCTATAGAATTCCTCAATATAATCTGAGATATCTTGCTGCCTTAAACTTTGCATTCTCCTAACTAGGTTAATTTGATAATCATAGGGTAAAAAATTTTCCATTCCTTTTTCTATCCAATTGTATATGCTCACACCATAAGGACTCATGAATTTTCTATTTTGTACTTGAAATTTTCACCTTCTTTTCCTCTGAAATATTTTCATATTCAGAGTACTTCTCCATCTCATTTATCCAATCCTTCAATTCATCTAAATACAACCTTCCATTGTATTCCAGAGGATTGAAGTGTGGTGTATACTTCAAGTTTGTCAATGCCTTCAAAAGTATTTGTTCACCTTGATCCATTACCGATGTAGGTTCTGCTTCACCTTGTTCTTCTTCAAATTCTTTATCACTAACACCCTCAAGATGTCTTCCTCGGTGCTTGGCTATCTTAACAACTTCTAACCTAGTAGCAATTTGTCTTAGCATATCAGCTAAGCTCAAATATGCATCTCGCCTCCCATGAACCATCTTGAAACCCTCTGCAATGTAGGTCAGATCACAATCTGCCACTCTACAACAATATCACCAACTAAGGTTTATAAGATGGAACCTCCAGATCTAACCTATCTCTGATACCATGTGATGCAAGGAGGGTAGGAAGACGGGGCCAAAGGAACACCCAAACTACCAGCCTCCTGCAAAATAAACACATAAGCAATTTACACAAAATAGGGAAAGAGAGAATGCATGGAAATCATATATTAATCATGATAAACTTTGTACATGCTAGGCTATAAAGCTTTCTCGGTTATGACCAAATAAAATTAGAATTTGATTACAACTAGTCCTCATACATGAGAGGATTCCATGTATAGATTCTATCTTCTATTGAAACTAACTCCCCAAGATCTAAACCATACTACTTTATTTATACAAGAGGCTACCAAAAAAGTCAGCTCATAAGATCCAACATTGGAGAAAGGGACCACTAGATCTAGGTCCACATGTTTCCCAATGATCGATGCCATCATTAAATTCATGACCAAAATCAAATGCATAAGTTGGCCTCAACAAAAATCCAAAATAAACCACTCGGTGAGAAAGATTACCAAGAAATAGAAAAGTAACTCAGTGAATAACCAAGCCAACTCAATGAAAGAAGGAACTTTGCAGCAACTGAGCCCCATCGGTGGAAACATGAATACATCACCAAGAGCCCCAAAAGTAGCTACCGAGCACATCTAACAACTCTAACTTGTTTTTGGTGATACAAGATTGCCTAGAACCTGAGATGCTCCTACATCATTGGCTGAGTAGATTATATAAAATATGATGATCTTTCTTGAAATTAGCTAGATATAAAACCAAGTATATCATATGTAGGTGCCTCAAAGAGGTTTTCACCCTTAGATACATGTTTTATTTTTACCATTTTTGGCTCTGACACCGCCACAAAGTGGTTTTCACCATCAGAGCACCTATTCTTTTTTATTTTTCTTTTTATTTTATGACTAATATACTTGATGTCTGACTTAGTCATACTTGTTGGTTCATTGGGGGAAGAGAATACAAGCTCAAGAGCATTTGAGTAGTAGGAAATCTCATAGTCATTTTGAAAGGTGAAGAGCTTAGGCTATTGGTTTTGTCACGACCAGTCAATAAGGTTAGGATGTGTAAGTGAAAGGGATGCAAAAGGTTCCAAATTATTGATGTGGTGAAAATCATTTCCAGTGAGAAGTAATTCAAAATCTATAATTTCCCTTTCATAAATATCCAAATCCATAAGACTCCTAGTGTTGGCAATTTTGTCAACAAGAACAATATGCTGATCCAAATCATCAAATCCTATGGGTGACTCATCTTTTGCCTTAGATTGATTAGTGTAGCAGTGAATGACATCAACTCCTACATTTGTAGATGGACCCGAGAGAGAATCCCACTCATATTCCCCAGAGTCATTGCTTTCAATTTTATGTACCAATCTAGAAATAATTTCATGTATGTGTTCTTTCTTAGGATATTCAATATCTAAAGCACAGTTCTGGTGAGAAGTAGAAGCTTAGAGGTTTGATCAGTATATTTTTCATCTTCTCCCCAAAGAAGAGAAGTGGAGGGGACAAAATATTCTCTCTCTAGAGAAATAGTATTAATGGGTTTAGTTTCCTTTTCAGACTCTTCTATGTCATTTGATTCTTCATCTAGAGAGGGTCCATTATGAACAATATAAAATACCAAACCATTTTTGTCTTTAGACTTATGTCCCTCTGTAGGACCTAGTGGCTCAGTAAGTTTATGTTTCCATTCACTCAAAGTACCATGAATTGAATATCCCATTTTAGCTAGAAACTCATATCCCTTGCCAAATGTTTCTGGAATAATTTTGATAGTAGATTTAGAACTCTTAGTGTCTTTTCCATGGTATATCCATTCCCTAAATTTTTTTTCTTTGTTTTCATCTTCCATAGGAATTGAGGATTGAACAAAAGTTCCATAGATAGTCCTAGCAGAGAAACATGGTTTCATACCCTCAAAAATTTTACCATAAGACCAAGGAGAAATGGGAAGTGATGCAATAGAGTCCAACCAATATTATCCCATACCAGTATTCAGTAGTTTCATTTTCCTTTCACATTTAGCTAGTGTTATTTTAGTTTCTTTAGCTGCTCTATTATGTGGTATAAAATTTTCAGCACTGAGAATATTAATTGACATAGTGTTATCCCTTGGAATAGAAACCTCACTGCCATTTGAGGAAAATTGATACATTGGTGATATGTAGATGTCACTTCTTACATTTCATGTATCCAAGATCTTCCTAGAAAGATGTTGTATGCAAGAGGTAGATCTAGAACTTGAATGACAACATCTTTCTCAAGTGGACCTACTTGAATAGGAAGTACAACAAGGGCCTTAGAAGATATTTATTCTTCATCATAAGATTTAATTGTGATATTTTTCCTAGGATCGATGGTGTGTTCAGGGAAACCCAACTATTGCAGCAATTTGTATGTACAAATTCTCAACCATGCACCTACATCTATCAACACACACTTGCCATGAGCTTTTATAGATTTTGACCTCAATATGTAAGGCTATATTGTGTGGATGGTTAAGTGACTTTTCATTCTCTTAGAAAAGGAGAGACAATGAGGTGCAATGAGATGGTTAACCATGGTTTGGAATCGATCAACATCAATGTCCTTAGGAACATTTTCTGTGATCAAAGTTTTCTTTAGGGTCTCCTTATGAATTGGGGAAAATTGTAACAACTCCAATATAGATATCTAAGTGGGAGTACATTGAAATTGGTCCAATAGACTATAGTTTAACTTGATTTATGTGGATTTTTTATTAGAAGATGCGGTCCCAGAATATCTAGGGGGTAACTTCTTGGAAGAATGAGGCCCATTAAGAACTTTTTTTTATTGACTTCGAGTCACAACATTCAATTTTTCAATATGTGTACATGTTCAAGATTTTACTCCTTTGAGGATAATCATTTTTTTTTGTTCTTGTGTGTTCTCAGTTCCAAAGTCATAAGACCTTGATCATGTGTAAGTGTTACAAGTAGTGGTTGCCGTTGCACCAAAAGATCAACCTGTTAATGCCTGATACAACCACTAGACTTATAGAAGACACAAGAGGTGGTTAAGCCATGTCACAAATCTCGAGGGGAGAACTGACCATTATGCCAATAGTAAGAAGAACCAATACCCCTAAGGATAATTTGAGGTGATTCATCAATATCTAAGTTATAGTCTTCCTTCTTACCCTTATTCATATTTATTCTCTCATAAGATGGTTCAAGAATGTGTATGACATTGTCATTATCTGTGTAAGTGTATTTGATCTTAGCACCCTCATTCTTCATTTTAGATCCTTCTCCTTGTTCATACTTAGGTAGTGGTTCAGTATAGACCCCGTGATCAACATTAGTCATGTGTCCATCCACCTCAACTTTCTTATTATCAATAAGGTCTTGAATCATGTGTTTAAGTTTCATACAGTTTTCATTTTTATGACCATTTTTCCTATGATAGTTGCAATAATGGTCATTATTCCACCACTTAGGCTTTAACCTTAGGTTCATAAGGTTTTGAATTATCTAGTAATGTGATGATCTTGTTTGATACCAAATTTTTCAACACCACTTCAAGTGAGTCTCCTAGAGGTGTAAAAGTGCGCTTAGGTTTGGGTGTCCATGATGATTTACCCTTTCTAAAGTCATTGGACTTGTTTAAATCATAAGGTTTGGACACCTCTTGTTATTTGGTAGCTTGGACGCCACTAGTCAAATTGAAGATAGGTTTTTTGGGCTTGTTTGTAGGTGTGTCAACATTTGTTTTGGTTCCATGATTGTGATTTACCCTTGTTTTTGCCATTGTTATTATTGTGATTATAGTTGTTATTGTTAGACTTGTCCTTGTTCAAACTAAGTTCACCTTCCTTGATTAAAACATATTCAATTCGTAGGGAACTTTCTACCATCATGTCAAATATGACAAAGAGTTTCTTTCTAAGCTCATAGTATAATTCAGGAACAAGGTTATTGACAAAAATGTCAATCTTCTCAGTTTTGAGAATTTGTCTAGGGTAACATGAATAAAGCTTCCTCCATCACTAAAGGAAAGCCACAAAGGATTCCCCTTGGTGTTGTTTGATATTGTATAGATCTAGCATGGTGACAATATGTTGAATGTTATAAGAGTAATGTGATGAGATAAGGTATATTCCCTACAACCCCTGTTGTTGATCTTGATAGTGGAGAGGGTGGATGGAAGAATGGTTTTTGGATCTAAGTAGTTTCTAGAGGAATTAGCAATAGATGTACTAATGTCAATTCATGGGAAATGAGAAGAATGTGGGAATGAAGCTTCTAACGTAGGAAAATATGTGAAAGGTTGGGGGTCAGTGTGAATGGAGAATTCAATACCATTATGTGGGAATTTGATGCACTCATGCTATGTGGAGGGAATAAACTATATAGAATGAATCTAAGAGAGACCAAGGAGGATGTTGTAAGGGAGGTCATGGTGCAGGGAAGCCAAGGCATTATCCAGGATGTTACTTATGTTTTTAGTTATTTTGACTTTGTAATAAGGTGGATGGATCATTGAGATCATCCCTTACATGTTTGAATCCTTTTTGTGTAGTCAAGGATCTCATAGGCATGCCTATAAACCTTGGGATAACTTAGTCCACTTGGATTATAGGTTTCTTAGAGGTAGATGATATAAGTATTTTAAGTCTTTATGATGTATTATGCATGATTTTGATTTTTTAAAATTATTTAGGGGGTATATGACTTGGATCATTGTTCATGATCACCTTGTGAGTCATTTTATGAGAAAATTGTCAATTTTGTAAAAGTTGCAACAAAAAGTTGCAAAACTTTCTCGAGTAACTTTTCAATTGTTGCTCGAGAAGTTCAAATGTGGTTTCCAATAGTCACAATTTTTATGGGACCCATTGGAACCAATTTTTTGATGTATTTAATCATCTAAAGATGTCTGAAAGAGGTTAGAATTGAAAAACCAAAATTTGGATGCAATTTGAATAAGAACCCAACATTTTCCTGTGTAAATCTGGTTGTGTACGGGCGTGTATGGAAGAATTGATAACAATAAATGACATTATTTTAAACTTTCATAAATCCATATTTTAATGCAAGTGATTTGATCTAATTTGGGTTTGTGTAGATAGAGCTCTCATCCAATTTGTGGAGACAACCAGGAAAGAGGGTTTCACCAGGCCTGTCTCATAAATGGGGGTCTAACTTGAAATCGCTCTAGTGAAATCCCTTAATTATTTGGGGAATTAAAGTTAGATGTATATTATGTATTATTCCAAGAGAAATCAATAGGAATTGGTCATAAAGGGAGTTTTCCACTGAGCCCTAGACTGAACATCTCAATGTATTCAGTCAGACAATTAAAAGAAAGGGTGTGCAGTTTGAGTAGTTAAATGGAATGATCAATTTGAGAGTGGATTTGGAGAAAGGGGTATTGAAGGTTCTTAAAATAGTGCACTTGTATTATACACCCATCCTTAGTGATCTCTAGAGTAAACTAGGGCTAATTTGGCCAATTAGGCTTGTGTACCTAGTGGGGGTTAAGTGCCACCGGAGTAAGACTAGGGCTTGTGAACTTGGGGAACTTTGAAATGCCCAAAAGAGTATTTGAATCTAGTCTTAGTTTTTATAGACTCTTCATGGGTCAGGGATTTCATACCCAAAACCAAGTTTAAAGACCTACTAGGATTTGTAGGTGAAGTTGTGGTTGGATATTTGTGGAAGTTGGGAGGACAATCTAGTGATTGATTCTCTGAGTTTGTGAGGCAAAAAAGGTTTTCCAATCCTTAGATTGGTCAAGTAACACCTTTGGTGAAGATTTTCCTTATTTGGTCCTAACTAAGGAAGGTGTCCCTAAAACCTTAATTTGGTGAAGTTAGAGAAGGACTCAGGAGTAAGGTCTAGATTGGAGAGGGGATTAGACATCTCTAATTTAGTGTTTTCTACCATATTCAAAGGTTGGAAGGATTGGTTATTTCATTGAACCAATTTGTGAAGAGTTGTGGGAGATTGGTCCCTTGTACTAGTCTACCAGTATGATCTCTGCATCAAGTGGTATTAAAGCTACCAAGACTCTATTTGGGAAGGACATAAGAAGATAAAATGTATAAAAGAGAAGAAGGAGATAGAGAGATCCCTGTGAGGATAACCAACATTCAGCTGGACAAGATAGTGAAGGAACAAATGGCTGAGAGTAGAGCAGTCAGAGAAGAGAATAGGGCTATGAAGAGGGAATTATAAAAAATGAAAGGACAAGTAAGAAGGGGAGAGAATGAGGAGTCATAATAAGAATTTTAAGAGGAGGAGAGCTATTCTAGACAAGATAGCCTACGAGAAGATCGAATAACCATTCTTGCATCCCTGTAGAGGGTAGGAAAGAAAGATAGAATGGATCTACCCATGTTCCATGGAAAGTTGGAACCAGAATAATTTATGGACAAGCTATAAGCCCTTAAGAATGATTTTGAGTGTGAGGAGGTGCCTACAAATCAGAGGGTAAAGATAAAAAAATCCATATTGAAAGGACCATCCTTGAGTTAGTGGAATTTCCTCCAAAATTAGAGGATAGAGGAAGGTAAGAGCACCATTACCACATGGACAAGGATGAAGGAAGAAGTGAAGAAGAAGTTTGTACCTGAGGATTATGAGGTGATGCTCCAAAAGACATTGAAAAATTTAAAGCAGAGGGACCTTGATGTGAGTTCCTACACCCAAGAGTTTAACACTTTGCCTCTTAAATCTAAATTGTATGAAACTAAAAAAAAAATCTTGCAAGGTACACCAATGGTCTTAAGTATAGTATACAAGATGAACTTACCTTTGTTACCTTGGAGATAGTCAACAAGTGCTTCCAATTAGCCCTCAAGATTGAGGAAATGAGGAAGAGAAAAGGGGAGTAGAGTAGAGGAAGAGGAAATACCTTTAGGGGGAGAGGGAGATTCAATGATAGAGGATCTTTTTATAGAAGCCAAAGAAAGTTTAGCAGTTAGGGAGTAGTGAATGATGCAAGTAGAAGAGGTTCCTTTAGAGGGAGGAGGCTAAATAATAGAGGTAGCTCAAGAGGGAGAGACCCTAGTGTATTCAATGGCAGATGCTTCTCTTGTAATTAGGTAGGACACTAGTCATTTAGATGTCTAGAGAAGAATGGCACAATGAATCAAGGAGATAGAAGGGTATAGTTGACCCAAGAAGAGGATTGCCAAAGCACTACCTCTTACCACACCACTTCTTCCAAGCATGCTGACCCTGAGAGTGGGGAATGTCTAATGTTTAACAGGTCTCTTTTGATGCCGATTAGCAAGGAGCCTCCTCAAAGAAAGTCTATCTTCCAAACTACATGTAAGGTCAAGGATAAAGTATGCAAGGAAATTTTAGACTCTATCTCTACTGAGAATTTGGATTCATTAGAAATGGTAAATAAACTTGGGTTAAAAATAATCCCTCACCCTAGTCCATATAAGGTGTCTTGGATAAGTAAGGAGAAACATACCATCATTAATGAAAAGTGTTGGGTTGATTTCCAAATAGGTGAATATAGGGACAAGGTAATGTGTGAGGTTGTGGCCATGGATGCATGCCATATCCTTCTAGGGAGACCATGGAAATATGAAACCAATGCCAACCATGATGGGAAAACAAATGTGTTCACCATAACCAAGGATGGGGAAAGCATTACAATGACTCCTTTACCCGATGACCCCAAGGATAAAGTCTTGTCTAGTAGTGTCATGATGGTAAAGGAGAAGGAGTTCTTGAAAGTCCTTAAGGATAATAAAGTGCCATTCTTTTTTGTAGTAGTCAGACCAAAAGAGGCTAACCAAAGGAGTGAGGGGTCATGTCAAGAAGCCATGAAGAGTGTTGGTTCTAAGGAGGTTACATAATTGCTAGACAAATAAAATAGTATTGTTGCAGATAGTAGTGGTGAGTCTCTTCCACCAAAGAGGGAGATAAGTCATTGCATTTACTTGATACCAGGGGATACCCTACCTGATAAGGCTGCCTATAAACTCACACTAGAGAAAAATGAAAAAGTGGATAGATAAATAAAAGGATTGTCTGAGAAGGGGTTCATTAGGAAGAGTATTAGCCCATGTTCTATCCCTATAGTTCTTTCAACTAAAAAGGAGGGCACTTGGAGATTGTGCACTGATTCTAGAGTAATTAATAGAATCACTATTAGATATCGATTCCCAATGCATAGAATGGAGGACCTTATTGATTTCTTAGGAGGAGCTAGGTTCTATTCCAAAATTGATCTCAAAATTGGCTATCACTAGATAAGGATAAGAGAGGGGGATGAGTGGAAGTCATCCTTTAAGACTAATGAGGATTTGTTTGAGTGGGTAGTTATACCCTTTGGCTTGTCTAATGGTCCAAGCACATTCATGCACCTAATGAATGAATTTTTTAAACTTTTTCTTCAAAAGTTTTTGGTGGTTTAATTGGATGACATACTAATCTTTAGTAGCAATAGAGAGGAGCATCTCCATCACCTTGATTTGGTCCTCAAGAGACTCCATGAAGAAGGATTGAAGGTAAAACTTGGGAAGTATTCATTCTTGTAGGAGGATCTTGTCTTTTTGGGGTTTTTAGTATCTAAGGGAAGTTTGAATATTGATCCAACCAAGGTAGAGGCTATCCTTAACTGGCCACCACCTACTTCAATAACTGAGGTAAAAAGCTTTCATGGTTTGTGTAGTTTCTATAGGAAGTTTATCAAAAATTTTAGTGGAATTTGTACTCCTATAATAAACACAATAAAAGGTGGTAGAAAGTGTGTTTTTGTGTGGACCAAGGATTCCAATGAATCCTTTGAAGTTTTAAAGAAGAAGATCTCAGAGAAACCAGTCCTAATTCTACCTGATTTTCATATGGTTTTTATGGTAGAGTGTGATGCAAGAAATAAGGCCATTGGAGGGGTCCTTAGCCAAGAAGGGAGGCCAATAGCCTTCTTTAGTGAAAAATTTAATGAGGCCAAGAAAAAATACTCCACTTATGACCTTGAAGTCTATGCCATGGTTCAGTCCTTGAGAAAATGGAGGCACTACCTATTGGCTAAGGAGTTTATTGTTTTCACAGATAACCATGCACTTAGTTTTCTTAATAGGAAAGAGAAACTTAATCATAGGCATGTCAAATGGATGGAATTATTGCAATCTTACTCTTTTAATATTAAGCATAAAAAAGGTGTTCTGAATAAGGTTGCAGATTCCCTAAGCAGGAGAAACCTCACAATTCAAGCTATGCAATTGGAAAGTATAGGAATAGCAGCCATGAAGGATATGTATTCAGAGGATGGGGACTTCAAAGACATTTATTAGGTTTGTGTGGACATGACTACAAGGTATCATACTAAATTTCCTAAATTTTTGATCCAAGATGGTCTTTTGTTCAAAGGAAGGCTACTTTGTGTGCTAAAGGGTTCCATGAGGGAAAATATTATCAAAGAGAAACATTGTGGTAGTCTAGCAGGGCATTTTGGGGTGGATAAGACCTTGGAGTTAGTTAGGAGATTCTACTCTTGGGCTTAGTTGTAGATTGATGTCAGGAGGTTTGTGGAAAAATGTTGTCTTCCAAAGATCCAAGGGTCACACCTCCAATGCCAGACTCTATACTCCATTACCTATTCCATCTAAGCCATGAGCCTCCATTAGCATGGATTTTGTCATTGAAATTACTAAAACTAAGACCTTTTATGACAATATTTTTGTGATTATTGATAGGTTCTCTAAAATGGTCCATTTTGTTCCATGTAGGACAACACATGATGCCTCTTATGTTGCAAGGTTGTTTTTCAAAGAAGTAGTTAGGTTGCATGGTTTTCGAATGTCCATCATCTCAGATAGAGATCCAAAATTCTTAGGATACTTTTGGAGGACACTATGGAAGAAATTGGGTACAAATGTGTGTTTTCCTTCAGCATACCACCCTCAATATGATGGGAAAACTTAGGTAATTAACAAATATCTTGGAAAAGTGTTGAGATGTCTCTCCCAAGAACATGGTTCTAGTTGGGATTCCATTCTAGCCCAGGCAAAGTTCTCTTACAATGATTTGGTTAATAGGAGTACAGAAAGAACTCCTTTCCAAATTTTTTATGGTGTTCATCCTAGGGGTATTTTAGAGTTGAGAGATATCAGTGATTTGGAGAAGCCTAATGCTTTGGTAGAAGATTTTGTGACTTTCATGAAATATATTCAGGAGTAGGTCAAATCAAAGTTGCAATCCACCACCACTAAGTATAAGGAACATGCAGACAAGAGGAGGAATGAGTTACATTTCCAAGTTGGTGACTTGGTCATGGTCCACCTCAAGAAAGAAAGGATGCCCAAAGAGATGTACACTAAGTTGATGGTGAAGAAGATTGGACCTTATAAGATCCTTAAGAAGTGTGGTTCCAATGCTTACCATATTGATCTTCCTGCTCACATCCATTTGTCTCCTATTTTTAATGTTTTTGACTTGTATGATTATAAGGGTACTATATATAATGATTTTTTTTTTAGGTGAATCAAGATCTCAATAGGAGTTTTTGTTGAAGGATCTTCTTAAATCATCTCCTTTGGAGATTGAATGCATCTTGGAGAAAAGGGTGTCCAAAAAGACTAGAAGGAACACATACTACGAGTACCTGGTAAAATGGAAGACTAAAACCTTGGAGGATTCTACATGGTTGACACCTGAAGCCACTGAGAAGACTGGATTTCCTCTAGTATACTTTCCAACTCAAGGGACTTGAGTTCTTTTATCCTGAGGAGCATGGTGCAGGGAACCAAAGGCATCATCCAGGATGTTACTTATGTTTTTGGTTATTTTGACTTTGTAATAAGGTGGATGGATCATTGAGATCATCCCTTACATGTTTGAATCCTTTTTGTGTGGTCAAGGATCCCATAGGCATGCCTATAAGCCTTGTGATACCTTAGTCCACTTGGATTATAGGTTTCTTAGTGGTAGATGAGATAGAGATTTTAAGTTTTTATGATGTCTTATGCATGATTTTGATGTTTTTAAATAGTTTAGGGTGTATATGACTTGGATCATTGTTCATGATCACCTTGTGAGTCATTTGATGAGAAAATTGTCAATTTTGTAAAAGTTGCAACAAAAACTTGCAAAACTTACTCGAGTAACTTTTCAAAAGTTGCTCGAGAAGTTAAAATGTCGTTGCCAATGGTCAAAATTTTTAAGGGACAAATTGGAATCCATTTTTTATTTTATTTAATCATCTAAAGACCTTTGTAAGAGGTTAGAACTGAAAAACCAAAATTTGGATGCAATTTGAATAAGAACCCACCATTTTCCTTTGTAAATCTAGTTGTGTATGGGCATGTACGAAAGAATTGATAATAGTAATTGACATGATTGTAAAACTTCATGAATCAATGTTTTAATGCAAGTGATTTGATCTCATTTCAGTTTGTATAGATAGAGTTATCATCTCATTTGTGGAGACAGTCAGGAAAGAGGGTTTCACCAGGCCCGTCTCACAAATGGGGGTCTAACTTGCAATCCCTCTAGTGGAATCCCTTAATTCTTTGGGGAATTAAATTTAGATGTATATTATGTATGATTTAAATAGAAATGAATAGGAACTAGTTGGCAAGGGAGTTTTTCTCTGAGCCCTAGACTAAACATCTCAATGTGTCTAGTAAGATAGTTTGAAGAAAGTGTGTGCAGTCCAAGGAGTTAAATGGAATGATCAGTTTGAGAGTGGATTTGGAGTGAGTAAGGGGTATTGAAGGTTCCTAAAATAGTGCACTTTTATTATAAACCCAGCCTTAGTCACCTCTAGAGTAAACCAGGGTTAATTTGGCCAATTAGGCCTGTGTACCTAGTGGGGGTTAAGTGCTACCAGAGTAAGATCAGGGCTTACAAACTTGGGGAAATGCCCAAAAGGCTATCCAAATATAGTCTTAGTTTTTATATAATCTTTAGGGGTCAAAGATTGCACACCGAAAACCAAGTTTCAAGACCTATTAAGATTTGTTGGTGAAGTTGTGGTTGGAGATTTGTGGAAGTTGGGAGGACAATACAGTGATTGATTCTCTGAGTTTGTGAGGAAAAAAAGGTGTTCCAATCCTTAGATTGGTCAAGTAAAATTTCTGGTGAAGATTTACCTTATTTGGTCCTAAATAGGGAAGGTGTCCCTAAAACCTTAATTTGGTGAAGTTAGAGAAGGACTCTAGGAGTAAGGTCTAGATTGGAGAGGGGCTTAGACATCTCTAATTGAGTATTGTCTACCATATTCAAAGGTTGGAAGGATTGGTTATTTAATTGAACCAATTTATTAAGAGTTGTGGGAGATTGGTCCCTTGTACTAGTCTACCGCTATGATCTCTGCATCAGGTCATGATCAACAAAGTGGTATTTATTTTATTATATTACAGGACCAATTTGATGGGGAACAAGATGGTACCTTTGGAGGTACATTTGAGGTTGTGATAAGCCTTGATGGTGATGACCTCATGTGATATGTACGCTTTAGTGTACCATAGTTGTTTGATGAATTTCAATGTACACATGTTTAGGGCTGAACCATTATCTATCATGACCCATTTGACTACAAAGTCATTGACCATGAAGGTGATGTAGAGTGGGAAGTTGTGATCTAGTTTAATAGATGGAATTCAAGAGGGTTTAAATAAAAGGCCACATGATGTAGATAAGTGTCCCGTAAGGTTCTCAAATTGGGTGGTATTGATGTTTGTGGGGATATGTGCCTCTTGGAGGGATTTGTTTAGGATTTATTGATGTACATGATAAGTGCAGAGAAGATCCAAAATGGAGATATGGGAAGGGGTATTCCCAAGGTTTTCTAGGAGGTTTTATTATGCACTATATGAGGAAGAAGTATTGGAACTGACAACAGATATCCTACCTCCATGTGTGGTAAACACACATTGACTTTTTGCACCTTTGACATGGATAACATTAACTGTGGGCTCAACCTAGGTGATGCAACTAATAAATTTATCATAGTTGATGTAGGAAGTGGTGTAATATTTTCCATCAACGTGGTCACCTTGATTACCCTTTCCTTGGTTTTGGGCTAATGAGTTTGTATTAGCAGGGCCCTTACTGGTATTGTGTTGAGGGAACAAATTTTGGTAAATTTATAAGTTTTCATTGGGTGAGGCCTGGGCAGGTGCATCAACTATGATCTCCTTCTTGTCTATGAGACCTTGAATTTAATGCTTGAGTTTCATGCACTTCAAGGTGGCATGTTCCTTGATACATTGATAGTCACAATACTCTTTGTCTTTGTACCATGCGGGTTTTGGGGTTGACTCATTGAATAGTTGGGTCTGAGGATACATGATCAAATTGGCATTGTCTATTCTATGGAAGATTATATCCAATGGTTCATAGAGAGGGGTGAATGTGTAATTATGGTTATTTTGGATGCGTGGCTTGGTTTATTCTTATGTGATTGATATAGCATTGGTTTTGTTTACTAGGGATTGAAAACTTTGTATGGGTGTCTAGTAAACTATCTCAGGTTTTTGGTGGATAGGTGTGGGTTTCTAGTATAAAGGTTTGGGTGGTGTAGGTTTGGCCAAAACAACTTGGATGTTTTTGGTATAAGTGTCCCTATAAATGACAACATTCTTATTCTTGTTCTAGTAATGAGGATGGTCATTATTGAGCCTATCATGATGGGTTTCTTTGTAATGCTTGATAGTACCATCATCCAAGAGGCCTTTCTCAATGTCCCTTTATTTTCCCTTGATATCTTGGTAGGTCTGGATGCAATTCATGCACATAAAGTGGGATAGCATGGGATGCAAGTTGTTAATAAATATCTTCATCAAATATTTCTCAAAGAGTTGATATGATAATCTTGTGGTGAGGTTTTTCCATGTTTGAATATATTCAACCAAGATTTCACCTCCCTTCTATTTTGAGTTGTAGAGATCCTAGAGGAATAATTCATTCTCAATGCTATGTGTGTACTGTGCTATGAAATTTTTAGATAACTCTACAAAGGTTGGCACTTCAATCCATAATGTATCTTGTAAAACCACTCAAGAGTGGTTCCCTCTAATATTTTGGGGAAGAGGTGCATGATAAAATTATCATTGTAAGAGACCTCTTGACAAGACATGTAGAATTATTTAACATGAATAACTAGATCTCCCTTCCCCCTGTATTTGTCAAATTTGAGAGTCTTGAAGTGCTCGGGGAAGGGCATTTATGTGATAGAGTGATTAAATGGATAAGGAAAAATTTCTTCAAATTTAAAGGTCTTTCTTTTAGTCCCAAATTTAACTCCTTGAGGGAATTCTTCATTTCTCCCCATTCAGGGTTGGAAGGTGGTGGAGTGGGTGCCCCCAACATGTTGGATCTAGTTTCTTGGTAGGGGTTGGGGGAATATGGGGGATACTCTAGATTTTGGTATGAGGATTTCCTTGTCACATACACAAGACCTTGAGGTGGTGGATGGGTATGATATTTAGGTGGAGCTAGTGGTAGATTTTATCAAGCAATGTAGATGTGATGGGGTTGCAATAGTTTCTAGTAACGAGGGGGTATTTTCTATATGGGTTGGTATGAATGATAGCCATAAGTTTGGCTTATGTAAGTTGGATGTGCTCTAGTTCCATCGTAGGATGGGTATACATTTTGTGCACTTATATTTCTAGGTGGTGGAGAAAGTTATTTGATGAAAGTGGATGCGCTAGGTTGACATGGCTAAGGTATGGTTTGAGAAGCAATAGATGAAGGTATGGATAGATAGTTGGTGAATGTGAGAGAAACAAAAATTGAATGTTGAGGTTGTGTGATTTGTGCTACAAATTTCATGGTTGATTATGTGATAATGGGATTGGAGATGTGTGACTATGTCTGGATTCGTAAGACATGTATTTACGCTTGAGTGATACCCCAAGAAGAGCCTGATCTTGTGATGAGTTGTGATGTAGAAATAACTAGAAATATGGTTGTGACTGGGGATTTGTGGTACCAGTGGTTGGTTTAGTGGTGTAGGGAACAAGACATATCCATGTAACCTATGCAAGAATAGGATAGAGTTTAGATCCATTTGGATCAAGAATTATAATAAAGACCACTTGTGAGGTCAATTAGATCTAAGGTGAAGTTATGAACCTTAGATACAAAATTGAGCCAAAGGTATTAGATAGGAAGTATATGCAGTTTAGGAAGTAATTAGGTGAATTTTGTCTAGGAATGGATAGATTTGATCCATTTTAGCTTTGGATAGGTGGTCACCTAAAATTGTCCTTCGCACTAATATAAATTTTAATTAATATTTTCCCTTAACATTATGATTAATTTTATTAATTGTCTATAATCGTTATATTCTTCTATGTATTTAATTAAATTTACTTTAATTAAATAAAGTCATTTTCCCTTTGTATTTAAATACTATAATATATTGGATTCATTTTAATATATTATCCCTCCATTTCCATTTATAAAATAAATTTTATTTATTTTATTCCCCAACTAGCCTAAATTTCTTCTAAACCATAATTTTAGTTTAATTCCTTTTCCCTTTTTCCTATGCTTACCTTTTTCTAATATTCCTCTAATCTTAATTAAAAGATGGATTACTGTTAAACATGTGCAAAATCACATTTTACAAGGTAGACTCCTCTCCATATTTTTTCTCCACCAATCAGTTTTAAATTTCATTTTTAAGTGAAGTTTGACTTTTTCATCTTTTTCCACTTCACCTTTTTCAAACCTTACCTAACATCCTTTTGCCTCTTAATCCTAGCCACTCATTTCTTTTGCCTCTTCATCTTAGCCACTCCTCTTTTTCCTTTTAATCTTGGCCATCTAATCTTTTGCCTCTTATCTCCACCGTCCAATTCTTTTCATTTTCTATAAAAGGAGGCCTCACTCCTTATTTTAGGTCAAGGTTCTTTTTCTTCTTAATCTCTTAGCTCTTGCATCTTCTAGCATTATTAACCATTCTAGTTCTTTTCTTCATTGCAATCTAATCTTGTTCTTAGTTTCTTAATATTGTTTGCATTATCATTATCTTAAATCAATCTTAATCTTTATCATTTGTGAAGCTTGGGGCAAGTTCCTCATTCTTGTTCTCAATCCCTTCACAATCATCTAGCTTGCATCCCATAGTTTTGCATTATATTGCATTTCATTTGTGTTGGGAGAGCATACCCACAATTAATCTTGAAGAGCAAATCAAACAAGGTTATTGGGTGCCCTTGTTTTAGCTCATTGAGGTTGTAGTGAAAATTACTTATTTTGTTGCATTTGAAATTGTTAACATCTAATGTAATTTTTTGGTATTTTGTATTTGTAGAAAATAGGTCTATATTTTAATTGCATACATTTTGGCACACCCAGTGGGACCCACATCCCTATTATATGTACACTTTTGAAGATTTTTCTATACTAATGCTTGTGTAGGTTAAGTTGAAGACAAAACCCTAGGGTTTTTTGAAAGATTTGATCATATCTTTCAAACAACTTGGGATTTTTGGTTTTTTTTTTTTTACAGGTGGGGGACAATCCAAGTATGTCTCAGTTTGAAACTCAGATTTTTATGATCAGTTTTTCGTGAGTTATAATTTATGTATGATTTTTAATGAAAATTTATTTCTGGTCGCAAATCACCGTATTTTTTGGAAAACTTTACATTTTCAAAAAGATCTAAGATTTCTACACATGGAATATTCTTTGTTTTTTTAAATTTTGATACATGAATATGGCTCAATAATTCAATCTTTAAAAACTGGTCTGTTTTAATAAATCAGGGCTCTAGGGGACAAATTAAGGAATTTTTCCAAAATTTTTACATTTTTGGAAAGCTCTCTATTTTTTAGCAGGGGTCTTTGTTTTGCATTTCTATTTTTGTGGCCGAAATAATATCAAACAAATCAGATCTTGTTGACTAGGTCAAATGCAAAAAAATTAAAATTTTGTGATGAATTTGCACTTTATTTGCACATTGTTCAATGCATGGTTGAGTTTCCTTAAAATTTTATGATATTTTCAATCTTCTAATAGTGGTTTTGCAGAACGGTTGACAAAGATTAAAATATTTTGAGACTACTAATCAATTTGTTTTGTAGGACATTGTTTGAAGATCTTGAAAAGATTTGAGAATACGAATTAATTGGTTTTGTAGGTTTCCTTGGAGGTTCAAGAAAACATTGTGTCTACTTTAATTTTATTTCTATAGGTACATAGTTTAATTAGGAAGGTTCATTTCTTGTGATTTAATTGGGTAGTAGGAGAGTATACTCTTTCTTCTTTAAGGGGAAATCAGAAATCTAGACCCATTTAATTTGGTCATTAGAAAGGAATCTTGGGTAAATGAAAATGTACTTGATGTGTTTGGGAGAAACTATGGGGTAGGAGAGTATGCTCTTTTCCTTATGAAAAATCAGAAATCTTGACCTCCATTATTTATCCAACTTACTTTTCTTGTATTTACCTTTAGAGGGCCTGCCAAGAGAGAAATATTTTGGGAATGACCCAAGTGGGGAACAAGCGAATCCAACTGCTCCATCCCACTATAATCAATAGCTTCCTTCAATCTAAAGAGAGGGAATATGTGACTATTTCTAATTCTAATGCTTCTTCATGTGTAGGGCCTAGTTGCCTAAATCTTGCTAAGCAAGGCTACATTTGATTGGGCACTTGTTTCCAAGGGAAGTACATTCAACTTATATAGGGTTGAGAGGTCTAAATATTTCTTGGGAGACTATTCATTTTGGGTTCTTGTAGGGCTATAGGCCTTAATTCCTCTTGCATAACTACAAGGGATAGTCATGAACAAAGGACTTTTACTAGACACCTAAGGACTTAGAGGCCAACCAGTTTAGCCGTGTGAATTCCTTTATGCAAGGATTGATCCAAGTTGATTTAACCAGATCACCCCAAGATACTCACCATATGTGTTCCCTTAGATGCTAAAGCTTGAATATAGCAATATGGAAAGAC
This sequence comes from Chamaecyparis obtusa, assembly GCA_027943335.1. NCBI lineage: Eukaryota > Viridiplantae > Streptophyta > Pinopsida > Cupressales > Cupressaceae > Chamaecyparis > Chamaecyparis obtusa. The sequence goes on from BSBK01001507.1 coordinate 649,460, forward strand.
ATGCGCTAGGAGAATTGTTATTTTCCAATTGATCCATAACTTGCATAGTCCTAGGAAAGACCATTCAACCACTTAATTATTGGGATAAGAGAATCAAGTTGTGGGAAAAGGTTGGAAAACCTCCCTTTTGACCTTAGATAGAATGTTTTTGAAGTGTCTTCAATTGTACTAGACCCATGAAAATCTTTTTGGACATGCACATTGCACTATTTCTTTCTATGTTCTAATTCAATCCATATACCCCCTATCATCAAAATCAATCACATCATCCCTTTAAATTATCTTCAAAAATCCCTAATCTATCTATCCACTTCATCCATTCTTATCCAAATCTTTATCCACACCATCTTCTAATCTTCTACTTTTGGCTTAGGAGCACCATCATAATCTTTGGGCTTTAATCTCCATCCAAATCAAATCAAATCCAATCTTGAGGCCCTTCCCTCTCAAATCCAAAATAAAAATCAAATCCTTTAGGCCCTACCCTTTTAAATCAAAATCCAAACTTGCTCCTAGTCTTAAGTTCATATTTCATCCATCATCAAATCTTTCACTCTTAATTCCAATCTTCCTCTACTTCATCTTCCTCTAATCCAATCCAAGCTATCCAATTCAAACATCATGAACATGGATTGGTTTCACAAAATGGTTGAGGACTTCAAAGTGTCAAACCCTAATCCTCAAACTATACCTCCAATCCAACCCACTTACCAAATCAATCCTCAATATATCATATCCAATCCTAATCCATATCACATTCCTTATTCTTCCTCTACCTTTGATAAGGGAAATAAACCTCATTATCCTCCATCCACACATAATTCCATCTATCACCTACATGATGCCTCTCCCATGCTTAACCTTGACCAAGAAATTGAAGAGCTTAAAAACATTGTCCTTAACTTAAAAAATGAGGGTCAAAAGAAAAAGTTTGCATTTGAAGACATGTGTCTATCCCCATTTCTCAAAATCCATAATCCTTATCCACCATTAAACCCCAACCCTATAGATATTTCTCAACCTCCATACAATCCTTATCCCCCAAAACCCACACCATTCCTATCCTCCAAAGCTTCACAATCACCCAAAGCTAGACAATACACTCCCCTTTAGGACCCTCTTGATGTCATATTCCACCTACTTGTTGACCAAAACATGATGGTTTATCCAAAAAAAATTACCTTTGATAAGAGTCAACCCAAACCTACTTGGTATAAGGAAAATGAATATTGTGATTATCATTGCATCAAGGGTCATGATATCAAGAAGTGCTTAAAGTTTAAAAAATATGTCCAAGACCTCATTGAAAAAGGAGAGATTGAAGTTGAAGATCCCAACCCCTCTATCACATTATCATCACAAGTCCACACATGTAAAGACATTGTCCCAAAGCATGCTAAAAAAGATTCCTCTCATCCTCTAGATCGAAGCATTCCTCCACTCCTTGATCCCATTATTTTGAAAAATCTACCCATCCCTCTTTATCCACCTCATGATTCCATTCCTAATCAAGATCAAGGATTTCCCTCCACTCCATTCCATGATATCCTTCCATCTCAAGATCCTACCATCCCTTCCATTCCACCACACAATCCTCCCCAAAGTCAAGATCAAAGTACCCTTTCATCTCCATGTAATGATTCCAATCCCTGTCAATATCCCATTATTCCCCCTAATTCCCCTCATCATCCTAATCCTCCAAAAGATCCCACTTTTCTTCTTGATCCTCCATTACAAGATCCTAATCCTTCACAAGATCCTATTCCTCCTCATGCTCTTATTATTCTTATTAAGGATCCTCTCAAGGACCAAGGAAACCCTACACTTGATGGCCTTGGTGATATCACTCGCTCTACAGATGCTCATATCCCTCCTACACCTTATATACCTCCATTCAAGTGTAAACATATTCCTTCATTATCTTCCAAATCCATCTTGGGCCCCTATATCCCTAAAGGAAATCCTTCATCATGTCCGTCAATTTTGGGCCCTTATATCCCAATGCTAGACCCTTCATCCTTTCCATCCATTTTAGGTCCTTATTGTGTGTGTGAATTTTGTACCTAGCTGGAGACACAACACTTTAGTAAAACATTAGAGGTTAGCAAATAAAGAAATATGAAAATAAGAACAATATAGCTAACTAGATGATTTACTGCCTTCTAGTAGGTGCGAGTATGATATTCTCAGATTTAGACCGAGATCAGTGACAATGCAACACCTAAATGAATGATTTAAATGATTGAAAGCAATGAAGATGAAATGCAGATTAATTTATTTTTTTGGATTTTGTATGCAATAAGATGAAAAACTTGGTATGAAACTAATCTAGAATGAATTGGAATGATATGAAAATTATTCTAACAATGATATGATATGAATGAATGCTACAAACCCTCAAAAATAATAAAAAAATATCACAATCACCTTGTTCACAAAAGCTTGATTCTTCAGATGAAAATTTGCCAGAGCAAGTATGCAAATTTGAGAATCCTTTTGTGAAGAGCCAAGCCTTGATTATATAGAAATCCAGGGCTTGAGGATGCATTGAGAAAAGCCATAAATCACTCTTGATAAACTCAGGTTGATTTTTGAGTTAACAAGAAATCAGGAATAGATCAACTCATAAAATCATGCAAAAGCACTTTTTGGCTCAAAATAGAGTTTAGTCCCCTTTTTCAACTCACCATCAGATGTCGAGTTTAGAAAGTTAACATATTGAAATTGGTAATTGATTTAAAGTTGACTATTTTTTTGATTGTGCATGGTTTAATATGAATTAATTTAAAAATAAAGTGATTTATTCTCAACTTAACTGATTTTGAATTTAAATAACTGATTTATGGGTTAATCAATTATTAAATCAAACTTTTATTCTAAAACTATATCATTAAATATTGACATCTCGATTTAATTAATTAAATAAGAATTTAATCAATTATTCATAGAATTTTTAATTTATTGTCAAAATTAAATAATATAAATTATGAATAAATATAATTAAATCTAATTAAATAATTAAGTAGAAGAATTAAATTGATTAATCAAATATTCAACATATTCAATTAATCAACTTTAGGATAAATAATGACATTTATCGCCAAATAATATTCAATTAAAGATAATTAGGATAATTAAGAATATTCAAGGAATATTCCTTGATGCAGAATTAAGATAATCAATTAGGGTTTCGATAAACTAATGTGCAGATGTGCCTTAGGTTAGGACTTTGCTATTGATTTTGATTGATTTGATGATGTAGGAGGTTAATGAACCTATAGCCCATTTTTGGGGTATTACATTTTGCCCCTCTTTGAATTACTGTGAGAAGCACAGTGGTTCAAAGATTAATTTGTTTTTGATAAGGATGTGGACTTAGTTTTGTGGTGAAGAAATTGATTCCTAAGAGATTAACTGATTCTGAGATAGAAATTGATTGATAGATTTGAAGATGTTGGTTCAAGTCCTGATTGACCAAGAATTGAGATGAAGCTAACTATATCAACAATGAATCGATGATTATGAAGTGTCAAAATGCCTGATTCTGAACCTATGATGATGAAGAAGTGACTGTCCTAACTCTAAACTTGATTGTCCAAAGGAATCAAAAGGATGTCAAATTTGAACCCTTCAGTTACGAAGAACTAAGGAAATAACACAACTGAACTGATGGTTATGAAGAGGTGATACAATTCACAAGTTTGATTAGGATACCAGATTGATATGGATCTTGATGAACCTGATATGCCCCAAGTGATGTGCCCCAAGCGATGAGGTCTTTTGATGAATCAACAACTAGACATGGTTGTTGTCTTGATCACTGAAAGAAAGATTGATTTACAGATTTGATTGATGTGCAATAACATGCCCCCTTCAGGATGAAAATCAAAATCTGATAATAAAAGTCAGCTTGAAATAGTTTAAAAGCAAGTTAATTGATTTGAGAAATGGTTGTGTACGTCCGAAGACATGTTCTGCATCGCTTGGAGGTCCTGGAGATCAAGTTTGAATGGGTTTGACCATGAGTTGACCATGGTTGACCAAGTTGAAATTTTGATAGTTTGATGTTAGATAATCAGTTAAGTTGAATTTTGGATTTCTTTGATGTTTGAAGGTCATTTATGCAAGTAGTCGGCTGTCCTCGGCCCAAAAATTTTAAATCACGATTTTGACAATGTAAATGATCTCAGATTTTGATTTTGATCCCGAAAATGGGTTCAGAATGTCAAAATTAGTTAGGGGTACAATTTTCATGGAAAATGAAGCACTTTGAAAAATTAGGTCAAAACCTATATAAGGCCCAAAATGGTCATTTTCAAATCATTATTCACTCTTATCTTTTATGATTTCCATGGAGCCCTTTGAGAGAAAAATGGCTAACATGGTAGTTCTAGTCTCCTTGCATCGATTCAAGTGCAACCGGTGATACCAATGACCTCCCCAATATGGGAACTCGGTAAGTGGACCTCTATACCTCTTTGTGAATTCAAATTTTCCATGTTTGTAGCATTTTAGGATCTTTTTCGTACGTTTGAAGTTTTTGAATTTTTTTTACCACGAAAAGTCATACGATAGTCCACTAGGACTCATATGAGTTTTGAAATGCATTTACAATGTCATCCCTATTCTATCTGTAACTCATATGAGAGGGACCCATGTGTCATATGACATTTTGCCGGGTCCCTCAAGTGTCGTACGAGAACCGTTGTATTGTTGTGTACACATGAAATATCGTATGGGAACCTGTAGAAACTCATATTAGTTTTGGTACCAGTTTGAAAACTTGTATGGAAAACAACGAGCATTTTTCTCATCCTTAGGTCAAATTTTTGATTTTTCTAATTTCATAGGCTGATTCCTTAGCATTTAATGTACCTTCTAAAGTATTCAACTTTTCAATTTCTGTACTTATAGCTTGATTTTTGACCAAATTACTGATAGGGTACCCTATTTCTATTCTGTCTAGGTCATCTATCCTGATGTACATGTCCAAATTTTACACCTTGCGATCTAGAGACTCTACATGTCACTGCCTGACCCTCTCAGAGTGCACCTAGCTATGTGAGGATTTGAGTATTTTATACATTTTCTTGAGATTCAGGTGAACCATGGTTTGCTAATTGCATTGATCGAGAGATTTCATTTAGAGATGCAGACATTTCATCTTCCTATTGGAGAGATCACCGTTACTCCAGAGGATGTCTACATGATTCTACACATACCATTTCATGGTCCTCATCTTGATTATGTCAGTTTGGGGAATGATGGTCTTCTTGCCTTTCAGACACTATTTGGTGATGATGATCAGTTAGCTCAGTCTATCTCCTAGGAGACACTAGTACAGAGATATGGACAGACCCACAAACTAGAGTGTATCATAACATGGATGATCGGTGGGATCATCATGTTTGACTGTCAGCAGAATGGTCTTCTGATGGGTTGTAACCTGATGGTAGGATGCCTAATGGCTACACCTTTTGAGTTAGGATGGGGTTAGTGCCTTCTTGCTCACATGTTCTTAGAGATGTGTGAGATAGGGTATCATGAGAGAAAATCTTTTACTTCTGGCGTATTGGTTCTACAGATTTGGGCATGGGAGCACATCCCAATATGTTGATTGGTATGTCAGAGTCAATGATAGCCGTAGAAGCCCATTATATATGTATATTATAGACATGTTACACAGGTCCGAATGGGTATTATAGAGTATTGGAGGCATGTCCTTGATGACATGACCCTCATCATTTGGAGACCATATCTACAAGTGGAGGCATGGCCGACTACTCGTTCTCAGTTTAGTTACTTTTTTCAGAGTCAGATACTGATAGGTTGATCCACTACTATCCTTAAGCATTTCATTATTACATGGGTGTGGAGGCAGTATGACATCATTTAGGATGCACCACAGGACCATGCTACATATGCATAGTTCATTCAAGAGCTAGGATTGAAAGGGACTGCTCGATTATCGTATGCTCTTTATAGTTAGGAGTATACTAGATATGTGCTGAGAGAGTGGGACTACAAGCCATAGGTAGCTAATGCTGGGGTCACTGATGCTTTCATTGCTTGGTTGGTCGAGCATCCTATGCGTAGATTATCAGATCCTACAGAGCTAATTTTGACCATGGAGGAGGTAGTAGATGTTATAGTTGCACCCATGGGTAGAGGGCAGAGATGCCAAGATGTACAGATTCTAGTGTTGTAGCCTACACTACCGAGACCTAGAGCCATTTCCCCTACACAGTGACCAACGGGATAGATGAGGCCACCTCGCCCTCAAAGTTCTAGAATAGGTGTAATCACCTAAAAATGGACAAAGATTAAATAAAAAAAAATCAAGTCAAATCAAAGAAAATTTAGGACAAAATTGAATCAATTGAATTACAATGCATAATTAGCCAATTAAAATGAAAATCAAGTCTTAATTTGAGATCAATCAAAATTGAGAGCACTTTAATCAATGCAATCAAATCAAAATACAATTAAATCAATTAATTGTATAGTTTTGGATTAAATCAAATTCAACCCATTCAAGGGGTACATGGCTAAAATAAATCAATTAAATCAATTAATAAATCTTAATTACTCTCAACAACCATAAAGGGAGGAAAATCAATCAACCAATGAGATTTGAGGAAAGACATTCACATGGATCAAGCCAAATTTAATCTCAATCACTGAAAGTGAAAGAGAATCTTGTCCATTGATCTTGTCTACTTGTCCCAAGCTTTGAGGACACAAACTTTGCGTTGTCTTCAAAAGGTGGAACCAAGGACTCAACCAAGGCTTAATCATGATCAAATACAACTACACCCCCTACCATTGGAAAATATATAAAAGGAAGGTCTAATTCCTTCATAATTAACAACCACACATCTGAGAATTGCATTGAACCTCTTACAATTTGAGCTTAGAAAGGCATTTTAGCATTTACTTTGATAATTGTTAGCTTTAACTTGTTATCTTTATCATTCTCATTCTAGGACTGTCATTAATGAAAGCTTGCTGAGAGCTATTCATTAACATTCTTAATTAGAGAGCCATAGGATGCTCAATTAGTCATTACTTTGCTAAATAGTTTCTCTATTGTGCTTTGTGGTTTATTTAGTTACTATTTTCATTTATTGATTAACCTTAATTCTATGAAGACACTTTCCCTAGTGTACAAAATGGTGCCCACCATGGGGCAGAATGCTCTACTTTATTAATCGTATGAAAATTTCTCATTATTTCCAAATTTGCATGTGATTAACCCTCAACTTTTTCAGGAAATAATGCTTCTGACAGTTTAAGCAATGCTTCTACCAGAAGAAACAATGCCTTTGATCATTGTTCGAGCACTTCTGTGACAAAGTTGTGCACCTTTGCATCGATCTGCAGTGCCTTTGCAACTTCTCACTTTAGTCTTCCCATCTTTCAGTGCTTTCATACAGTCAAAGAGCGCTTTGCCCCTGACTACTAGGCTCTTTCACTAGTTTTGTGAGCGCTTTTGCATAAATTTTACCGCCTTTGCTCATTTCAGTAGTGCTTTTAAAAGTTATTTGTGCACTTCTACATTTTACTGATAGAAAAAAGTAGTGCTTTCAATTAGATAAGCTGCACGTTTGAGCAATAAAATAACGCTTTTAAATAGTTCAGGTGCACTTTTGTATAAATTCATAAATTGATTAACCTGACTGTGGCACAATGACTTTTGATATTCTACAAGATGATAGGTCATAAAAAGGCGAGAAAACCAGAGAGGAAATTCAATCAAGAGGGCAAAGCTTTGGCCAAAAGGATAAAAAAGGAGAACGTAGCTCATATCAAAGTGATTCTTGAAACAATGCAAGAGGAGGACAATCAGGTATACCAGAAATATCTTACCATTATTGAAGCATAAAAATTGAAATTCGTATCTTTAAATTGGCTTTTTAGTCCTTAGTTCAAGTTTTCCTTAAAAATTTTGCAAAGAAGGTGCTTAAAAGTTTAATACATAATTTGTTGCTTCATTAATTTTGATTTGGTTTCCCCTCATAGTGTTTTTTAGTGTTGACTAACTTGCTAGTGGACAAGTGCACTTGTGTGAGGTCCTACCCCAACCCATCCTTGCTCGACAGTTGTTTTGACTTTTGGCTTACGTTGATGATACAATGATTAGAGACATTTGACCTATTTTAGATTATGATTTGCTATCATTAGACCTTATGAGATGATTGTTATAGATTTATATGATGATGATGTTAGTCATACTCTTTATATGCCCGTTTTGTTTCCATGCTTATATATGATATATGAATTTTGAATTCTGCATTTGTTGTGTCATCTTATAGAATAGTAAATGCTAATGGTATCATGGTTCTGTAATGCCCCGCCAGGGAACCCAGGAGAGATTAACCTATAACTTGCTACTAAGTTTGGGTTTTCTACCTAAATTGATTTTCTTTCTCAATAGAATTAAATTTTCTTCCAATACTATGATAAAACTATACAACAGAGTTTGATTTATCATTTTCTAGGATAACCATGAAACATTATTTAACAAAATTTTGCCAGAGTAACACTACAATGCCAAATAATAATAAAATACAAAAATCATCTGCAATAGGGTTTCTAAATACCTAGATCTAATGAAAAACATAGAAAGACAAATGAAAGTAGAAACCAAGATAACAGACAAAATTTAATGCCTACCTTAGATCCAATGCCAGAAACAAAAAAAATAAGAAAACCCCTCTAGACCTGAAAATAGAACTCTCTCCAAAAGAAAACACAACCTACAGATCTGAAAGCTAATTTGCAACCAGGTGTCCAATCCAGAAGCACAGAGAAATTTAATTCAACATGCAACCGCAACATTCCACAAATCTTCAAAAATGCCAAACACACAAGCTTTCCCCAAAAACCTTCTCCAAAACCTGTCTCTTCCAAAAATGAATGCAAAAATCTCCTAATAGGAATTCCATTCCAACATCCAAGCAATCAAAGAAGACAACTCAATAGATAACTCTGAGTTTAACTAAAATCAGAAAAGTGACTCATAAGACAACTCCTAATTCAACTCAAATTCCAAAATTGAAAGTAAATAAAATTAATTAATTAAAAATATCTTTTAAATGCACAACTCAACTTGACTTCTTAAAACTAGTTGTCTTTTTGAATACAAATCCCTTTTTCAATTTTGCACATGTTTTAATTTAAATTCATTTATTAAATAAATTAAATAATCAATGCATCACAAATTTCATGCACTTAATTATTTAATTATTTAATAATATAAACAAGCATAATTCTAAACATTTACCATTTGAGCACATGTTAATAATTTAAACTAAATTAAATATTTAATACATCCTAAAACATGCATTTAAATATTCAATTTATTTAATAATGCACTCAACATAAATAATCCTTATTACGATTACATAATCAAATAATTTCAATAAAACAAATAATTGACTTTAGATAATTTCCAAATTAAACATAGGAACATAATTAAATTATTAAATTCAACTATAGTCCTAACATAAATAAACATATAAAATCACCTGAATAATCATAAATCCACTGAATCAAGCATAATCAAATTCAAGCACGATAAACCAAGCAAATTGAAAATGTGCACAGACTCAAGAACGGGATCCACAAATTCATACCAACCAGGTGAATTCGGGTAAGGTAGTCATACTGGTATTTGTCCAATTCTAGGACAATTGGCTAGGGTTAGGGTTTGGGTTTGTGAATTATCTCCCCTCTTTACCATTGAGATGAATGTTTGTGGGCACGCTCACTCCTGCCAATTCAGGGAAGACAATGCCCTGTACCTACGAACCTATCATCAGAAGACAAAGCATGTACATACAATATATAACAGACAATGATAGGGTACGGTCGGACGTGTGGATCTCAACTATGCAAGTAACTACACCTCCGTCCTCTACCACACAAGCACGTCAAACAGATACAGACACATAATCACCATACACATGCAAGTATGGGGTAAGTACATCGTATTCAATATAAAACATGTAATCTAACATCATGAAGCATCATCATCTAATCTACGCATACACTTGATAAACATATAATAATAATCCACATCATCATTAATGAAACAATAATCGATCACATGGAAAGTGACCTAAAAGAATTTGGTCATACATCTAAAACATAAAGCAAATTAAAAAGCATCCTACAGGTGGGTACTACAGGTTCAATGATTAACTTAGGATTACATGCTTATGTGAAAATTGAATTGATATTTTGATGCTTGAAGAATTAGGGTATAATGTGGGTTATGTAATGATTCATGAAATGTAGTTATTTATAATGTCAAGTTTAGATGTTATTATTTCATTTTCTGAATGATTATTAATGAAAAAATTTTATGAGGTACTGACATCAGAATCGAGTGTGCAAGAATATGACCATGGTTGTAAATTCAAGAAAACAAGAATGGATCTAAGTGCAATTAGTTTGAAACCAAGGTCGGCTCTAAGAAGAGAACGACCTCGTTGTAACATGATTTTATTTGTAAATATGATGCATGTGTGTATGTGGTTGATAATATTTGTAAATGCATGTTTGAAAGTAAATTTCATTTTGAGAAAATATAAATATAATTTGTCCACTAAGCATGCCAAGTGTGTTATGTGTACTTATGTGAGGTGTCACTTGACACCATTGTGATGATATGGCATGCTTGAGTGGAATATGGACCCCACCCTCTCCTTAGTTTGGTCTTGAGTATTCCTAAGCTAGGTAGGTGGTTTAGGAAACCAAGATTTATGTTATCAATATTCCATTTTCGGATGTAAGTTTAACTAGAGTTTTTGAGGGGTTCTGTGGAGTCCCAGGGTGTAGTTTAGGTTGGGTTTTAGTGCTCCGAGGCTAGTACATGGGTTAGGGGGCCTAATTCTACCATTTCCACTTCCCTAGGCCTCCATTTTGTCTCTTTAAATGGGCTATTTTTTGTTCTGACGAAAATGGAAATGTTCTCTAGGTTGCCTCACTTTCCCATGTGTTGAATTTCATCCCTTTTCTTTAGTTTAGTGAGAGGAGGACTAGAGAGATTTGCTAGTAGTTTGAGGACTATAAGAAAGTTAAAATTCATTTGCTCCAAAAATCCATCATTTATAAATGTTTATATATTTGCATATATCATTATCCTTAAATCCTTAAGATATATTACAATAAAATATTTACATTTAATCTCCTTTTAAAGAAACAAAAGATTTAAGACTTTTGAAAAAATTTCATTTATATATAGATATAATTATGTATGTACCATATGTCATATTACATGATTATAAATATATTATAATATAAAATAGATATAATTATTTATATATATATATATATATATATATATATATATATATATATATATATATATATATATATATATATATATCATATGATATAGTATATAATTATGGATATATTATTAAATAAAACTTTTTAAAATTTAAAAAGATAATCAAGACTGTTTTGGAGTTAAAGCCAAAATATATATATATACTTATATTTATAATTATATATATACACCTTATTGTATAATATATAATTATAAATTTATTATATAATGAAACAACAAGACTTAAACTTAAAAATATCATAACCTTATTATTAAAATGATATTAATATTTTTAAAAAATTAAAAAAATATTAAAAAAATTTAAAAATGAAAAAATGACAGTGTTCGGCTGGGAGCTGAAACCCCCAACCTCTCCCCATCTCTCCTCTTCCTCACGGATTGTTAGCAGTCTCGTGAGGCAAGGGCAGTGCCCACCACACCCGCGGGTGTGGCAGCACTATTCTCCACCACTAACTAATGGTGGAAGGGGGCTCGGCCCTATTTGCAACGGTCGGCGGATATGAGGGACGGTTGCCAGACTATGGCGGCAGCCGGCAGATCCACCCCTCCCACAATATTTTGGGGGTCATATTTTGTTAAAAAAAATAATGCCTGCTTAAGAAAAAATAACAAAATCACTATTACTAAAAAATAGATCTAATCCGTTAAGCACATATCTAAAGTCTGTTATACATAAACCCTAGATTGAAACAAGATGAAACCCTAGATTCCTATTGTAAAAAAAGAAAAAAAAGAAGAAGAAAGAAACAAAGAGTTTAATATGTGCTTTTTCAAACCAGTTATATTTGTGCCGTAAATGGGTATTCAGCAGACCCGGAAGAAACTACTCTCATATCCAAGAGAGTGTTTTAGAAAAATATAATAATTTACAACACTAAACGAAATAATGAACACCAAACTGTAACAAAACGGTTTAAAAAAAGAAGGTAGGTTTAGAGATTTACCATGAGTTTTAAGAAACTCTTTGATGATTTGTAATCTAGTGATTTTCTTTTGAGGCACACACTCTTACAAATACTGGTGTGTGTATATACACACCTCTAGTGTGAATATACACACATGAGCTCTTGTGTGAGTGCAAAGGCTCATACTTCCATCAGATCACCCTCAGACAAAATCCTGCAGCAAGCAAAATGGCTAAGTTTGAGTTTTTTTTTTTTCACTTTATAATGAGGCCTAACCTTAATTTCAGATTAGGGTTAGGGTTTCCCTCTTGGGCATCCTCACAAAATAATTAAATTTAAAAGTATTATCTCTCTTTACATTTGCACATTCAGACTTTATTCTTAATTATTAATTTTATCTTTAGTTAAGAGACTATTGATTACTTTTTGGGGCTTTATAATGTATTTATGCAACGATAAGAAAGCTTTTAGTTGTTTTTAAAAAAAATTTATTATTATTATTTTTTTAATTTTGTATATTATTATTGGAAGGAGCATGATTTCATAATAAAGAAATTTTTCTTTTAATTTAATTAATTTAATTTATTTCTAGACTAATAATTAATGTCGAACCTTAATTTTATATAATATACCACCTATGGCGATAATGAAAATAAGTCTAAAACTAATTAATGATTTACTTAATTTGATTTGAGACTTATTATGAATTTAAGAGTTATTTATAGGCATGAAATTTGAAATCTTTATACATTAGTAATTGATTAATTGATTTATAATGAATTAATGACCATGTTACTCCCTTTTAAATAAACCAGGTACAAAGGATAATTTAGGTACGAGTTTATATGATTATTAATATTTTAGTTCTAGAAATAATTTATTATTTATTAAATGAATTTTGTCCTAATGATCTACTTTTATAATTGGGTTAAAGGGGAAAATTATTTATTACCATAGAATTTCTTAGGGGAAAATATTATGTAATCGTATTCGTTTTCTATTCTTATTTTACACTATTGTTACTTTATGTTATTTGACCATTCTTATTTTTTTTATATTTAAGAAAATAAATTATTGATATTATGAAATGGATATTGTGATCTCCAATTTAATAAATAGTTTAACTTTAGATTCTTTAAAAAAAAATATTATATTAAATTAATGTTTCTTGGAAATTTGAATAGAAGGAGATTTAAATTATTTCGTTAAATTATGATCTAATACTTGTTGTACTAAATCCTTTTATTATTGTTATGTCATAGTATTTTTAAATGTAAAGAATCATTAATAATATAGGAAAGATTCAATTTGTACTAAAATTAATTTGTTTATTTAAATTTAGACCCTTGGATCATAGAAAATGATGAATTAAATTTTATAATCCATGCTACCTAGTTCTAAGATAAAAATAAGTTTAGATGTAAAAGAGGAATAAACTTAGTGGGCTTAGGTTTTTTATTGTTATTTTGTATTTAATAAATTTTGATGACTTATTTTATTTTATTTGAGCTTCTACTCATTTGGATTAAGAAGTATGCAGGACCTTGGAAGTCAAATTTATTAATATTTGGGGATTTAATTCTGAATTGAATTATAACCTAGTGTATTCTTCACGTCAATCCTTGTTAGGAAAATTTTATGCCGCTAATTGTCGTCTGCTGATGTAGGGATGTTGGCATGCCAACACTTGCCACGATTTCCCCTATGCAACATTTGGTGACTAGTCTTTATGTCTCTAGTATTGCATCTAGTAAGTTTATGTGTATCCATAGTTGTCGTAAAGTATCTTTCAATTTATTTTTTTTGAGTTTTGTCCTATATTTAGGGCACTACATGTTCATTAATTTAAAACTTGATAATGTTATTTTTATGAGGCCAATATATGTGGCTAGTATACTGGTCATTGTAAAAATAGCATTACAACTTAACCTAAATTAAGTTGAAAACTTTTGGAAATTAATGAATTACTCATATAAACATTAGAGTTCTGTTTAATTAAAATAAATTTTATACTTATATATTTATAAAAAAGTATAGGGTTTTCTTTTCTTTGACTTTATGAATGTATATTATGTCATGCTAGTAGAGCTCATATTGTCCTTTCTAAGATGTCCATTCTTTCAGGGGAAAACCTTAGTTAAGCGAAGCTAGTAGTAGGATGCCTCCAGTCATGCGTAGTGCTCACCAACGTGGGCGGAGACCCAGAGGCAGCCATGTGGCAATAGAGGGAGATGAACGTATAGTTGAGGGAGTAGGTGATGTACAGGGGTCCCCTCCTATACCACCACCTAATCCCAACCAAGACATCCTTAATGCATTACAGAATCTGGTTGATATAATTATGGATAGATTGCCTCCGGGAGGCCAGCAGGGTGAGGTTCGGGGGCAGAGTAGGAGTCCTCCACCTAGACGAGTAGAGGAGTTAGCAAATCATGGGGACAAGTCTGTACACATGCCAGAGCCACCACCAGTGATAGTGCCGAGAGTGCCCCATGATATAGGGGACCATATCAAAAACCTCTTACAACTTGAGCCACCACCCTTTTCAGGATCCACATATGGAGAAGATGCTAAGGCTTGGATTTTTAGCCTTGAGAGATGTTTTGGGTTGCAACCTTAAGGCATGACTTGTGGGTCACATGCTGAGGGGGACTGCCTCTACATGGTGGAGGCATGAGGAATATAAGAGTGATATTGTCTTAGATACCCTTACATGGGAGACCTTTGTGGTGAGATTTTGAGCCTGATATATGTTAGAGCATTTTAGATAGTGTCGCATAGATGAGTTTCATGACCTACAACAGGGAGGACTATCAATGGCACAATATGAGTGCAGGTTTCTTGAGCTCCTTCATTATGTTGATTACATGAAGGATGAGAAACTCCAGGGTAAAAGCAGAATAAGTTGTCACCCTTTTACAAAGGAAGAGGCTAACAAAATCAAAGTTGTTCAACTTCAATAGTATAGAAATGACATTTATGTTTAGAATTTGAAGATGATGTAAACTAATTAAATGTGATAAAATGGATGAAGTTTATGATTAATATTTTTAATATTTTATTTGAATAAGAATTGATATGTTTTTTTAATTTTTAAAGATGATTTTTCAGATGCTGAAAAATGCTGAAAATTAGGGGTCTAGTTCCCACCAAAAAATTATATGCAAATAAACATATTTTCCCCTAATTTCAAAATATGTCATAGATGACATATGTATCTAGTGCATAAAGAAATAAAAATTATTTTTTGACCTATATTTCTTGGTTATAACAATTCAAATTCCAAATCACCAAAATTGACAGTTTTCATCTCGCAACATATTTTTCATAACAAATCTATCCCAATCAAAAAAAGAAATATATATTCTTGAAGAGAACTCTCTCCTCTAGTGCACCATGTGTTCTTCAAATTTATTTAATATGATTTACTATTTTTTTCTTTCTTTGAATCAACATCTCCTTGACTGTTAAAATACCTACTTCTAATATTTTTTAATTACAATAAAGTATGTCTAATTAAAACACTATAAAATCTATATGAGGATATTCTTGACTCTGATCTCTACAAAAGGGTATTTTTTAATTTTCAAAAAAATATCATTAAAAATATTAGGAGTTATTGAAATGCCACTTTTCTGAAATAATTTTATTTTTATGGTAATTGGACTCAAAGTGGTATAAAACATGCATTTAATATATATTTCCATTTTGAAAAGTTAAAGAAATTATCTAACTTAGCTATAATGAATCTAGCTAGACCATATGTTTGACCAAAATTAATTTTTAGTTAGAAATACTAAAATTCAATTGTGCTGATAAGTTAGCCTAAAAGGTGACACCTGATTGTGCTTTTATCGTCCAGGTCAACCACTTTATTAAGGGGTTTAACTATGCCATAGCTGATAGAGTGCAGATGGTACCATCAGGTGACTTACGTGATATAGCAAAGAGTGCCATGATAGCTGAGGATATCCATAATAGGTCTCATTATGCACAAGATAGGTCAAAGAACCATAGTTTCATACCACAGTACTCTGGTTTCCAGAAATCCCACTAGAAGGGAAATTAGGAGAACTCTAGCACACCACAACAACAACAACAGTCTCAGCAGAGTCCCTGACGGGACTAGGGAACCCAAATTTAGTCATCCAGAGATGGCTTCAGTAGATCCGGTATGACAAGTGGGCAGCAACAGTCTAGAATTTAGGGGAGTCAGTTCCAGGCTAGAGGACCATGTTATTCATATGGTACCATGGGGCACATTGTGAGAGATTGTCCTTCAGGTCATCCAGTCAGTAGTTAGATGTCAATAGCCTTAGAGCTTCTTAGGAGGACACAACACAGATGAGAGATCAGTACCCCCCATCTATTCGATGTGCTCCAGGAGGAAGTTCATGCCTAGGGGGGGAGGATGTGAGGTCCTACCCCTACCCATCCTTGCTCGACAGTTGTTTTGACTTTTGGCTTACCTTGATGATACAATGATTAGAGACATTTGACCTATTTTGGATTATGATTTTCTATCATTAGACCTTATGAGATGATTGTTATAGATTTATATGATGATGATGTTAGTCATACTCTTTATATGCCCTTTTTGTTTCCATGCTTATATATGATATATGAATTCTGAATTTTGCATTTGTTATGTCATCTTATAGAATAGTAAATGCTGATGGTATCATGGCTCAATGATTAACTTAGAATTACATGCTTATGTGAAAATTGAATTGATATTTCGATGCTTGAAGAATTAGGGTATAATGTGGGTTATGTAATGATTTATGAAATGCAGTTATTTATAATGTCAAGTTTAGATGTTATTATTTCATTTTCTAAATGATTATTAATGCAAAGATTTTATGAGGTACTGACATCAGAATTGAGTGTGCAAGAATATGGCCATGGTTGTAAATTCGGGGAAACAAGAATGGATCTAAGTGCAATCAGTTTGAAACCAAGGTTGGCTCGAAGAAGAGAATGACTTCATTGTAACATGATTTTATTCTTAAATGTGATGCATGTGTGTATATGGTTGATAATATTTGTAAATGCATGTTTAAAAGTAAATTTTATTTTGAGAAAATATAAATATAATTTTTCCACTAAGTATGCCAAGTGTGTTATGTGTACTTATGTGAGGTGTCACTTGACACCATTGTGATGATATGGCATGCTTGAGTGGAATATGGACCCCACCCTCTCCTTAGTTTGGTCTTGAGTATTGCTAAGCTAGGTAGGTGGTTTAGGGAACCAAGATTTATGTTATCAATACTTCATTTTCGGATGCAAGTTTAATTGGAGTTTTTGAGGGGTTCTGTGGAGTCCCAAGGTGTAGTTTAGGTTGGGTTTTAGTGTCCCAAGGCTAGTACATGGGTTAGGGGGCCTAATTCTACCATTTCCACTTCCCTAGGCCTCCATTTTGTCTCTCTAAATGGGCCATTTTTTGTTATGACGAAAATGGAAATGTTCTCTAGGTTGCCTCACTTTCCCATGTGTTGAATTTCATCCCTTTTCTTTAGCAAGGGCAAGTGTCATTTTATCTTGTATCTATAAACCTAATTTGTTTTGGGAAGAGGGAATGAGAGAGGAATGTTTGAGTGTCTTTAGGAGATAGAGGCTTAGGAATTAGGGACTTCATGATCTTGTCTATGGGAGAATGGTGGAGTGAGAGGAGGACTAGAGATATTTGCTAGTAGTTTGAAGGAAGAAAGCAAGCTAAGAATGAAGGGAAGCTCTTCTACAACTATCCATTTTTCCATTTCTTATGAGAAGGTTGGTGGTACTATCATGTAATTATTTTGTATATGCATTTAAAAGATGTACTTGTGTGAAATTTGTAAATTGTAGTAACTTGTGTGTGAATCTTGTATTGAGTGGCTTCATTGTGAGTTTTGACTTAAATCTTGTTTTGTCTTCATGATTTGTTTCATGTTTATGGGTGTGAAAGTTTACTCCTCATCTTTGGGAGGATTTGAGGAGGACTTGGGGTGAAGGGCCTAGTTGGAAATTTTTTATGTTTGAAAAATTGGATGTATGGGCATCCTTGAGGGCCTTCTTATGTTTGTTTGGGGGCCATAAGGGATGTGTTGATGCTCATGGAGTTGATTTGTATGTTTGGAAGGGCTTTGTGAAGGCATGTGATATATATTGAAATTCTTGTTTTGGTATAAGATAGGTGTCTCCATAAGAGAAGTTTCCACCTTCACCCATCTATGGATCTAATTTTGATCCTTGTGTAAGCTTGGGAAAATGAAGTAAAATTCTGCATATATATGTTTCAATGTGTAATTTGTATGTTTTTTTGTGAGTTTGCATGTTTGTCACCTACCCATTGTTGTTTCCCCTAGCTCGGGGGTGGCCATGAAATGGCCTAGGCTGGGAGGTGAGCCTCCATGGTCATGTGGATGATATTTTTATGTTGCAAGTTTTGTTGCTTGGTGAAAGATGATGTTCAAGTTGAAGTATCAAGTTTAAGTTGAAAGAAAGGATATTAAAGAAATGTTACTAGTGTATTGAATTTAATTAATCTTGTACTTCTCCAATTATACTCAAGAATAATGATGTAATTGCAAAAGTGAATGCTGTATTTCAAGCTATTTCTTAATTAAGTTATTATTTCTTTAAAAGATAAATTGTTGTAATCTATAATTCTGTTTCATAAAATTTAATTCCCTGCAAATGCAAATGATGGATAAATTTAGAGAATTATTACTATATTATTTCATTTCAAATACTGTGTAAAAATTTGTAGTGGTAATATAGTTTAAATGTTCATTTAATTCAATTAAAGATTTCCTATTTTTACCTTATTAAAATGGTCATTAGATTATGTTAAGAGTTTAAGTAAGCTGTGTAATGCCCAGTGGATTTTGGGCATTACAACTTGGGAAGAGCTATTGCCAAGGTAAGATGAAAACAATGAAATCCATAAAAAATGCCCCTAACTTCAGTTAGCTACAAGAACAAGGTAAGCCTAAACTAGTGCATATTTTCCCTTAGCTTGTGGCATTGGTGCATTTTCAAAATCTAGCAATTACAAGAGAAGTAAAGGAACCAAACACTAAGAATCAAAGCCCCTTGTTTGTGGAAGAGAGTAGAAATACTTGAATCCCTATAGTTAGTGGGTGAAATTAATTGGACATTGTTAATTGTGTTTGGGAACCAAAGGAAAACTTAGGGATATGCTCTTCACCTTTTGGTCAACCAAATTCCCAAAAACTTGACCTTAATTCAATTTTCCTTGCTTTCAAAATGAACATGCTATAACTTTAGTGGGCCCACCTCCCAAGTTTTCCTTAACAAGCCCGGTGAGAGGGACAACCCAAAGTGGGATACACTCACTTTTTCTGCGGGGATCCAACCCAGTCTAAAATGAAACACATGTATCCTTAATGGGGTGCATGATAAAAGGATTTTAATTTTTTGAACTTCCTCTAGTAGTCCTCATGGATTGCACAAAATTGTACCTTGGTGTATGTGGGAAGCCCCTTAACATACTTGGGGGATGAGAGATTAAAGTCCATTTTGAACGGAATACATACTAAATCCTTGATCAAATAGCAAGACCACCTTTTAGAGCCATGTTTACGAACCAAATCTTGTGCTAGGTAGGTGCTTGAATTATCTTCTTGTGAAAAACTTGTGACAACGTTCTTCAAATCAAACATTTTGTTTTTAAGTTTTTAAAAAGAGACAAGTGAATGCATGATTGTTGTGTTTGAAATACATAAACAAGTGAGAGATATCCATTGAAAAGCATCTTATATTTTTAAATCTCTTCAATATAAAATCAACAATTCTCACATCAAGGATCATTCCAAAATGAACCCTTGTTGGATTTTGGTTTCCACGTGGTCCCAAACATATAGGGTATCCTTGCAAGTAAATAGCACTCTTATTGCCAATGAAGGGCAAGAGGTTGAATACCAAAGTGTGTTCCAAGGTCACAATCAAGAATAAATTTTTCCAAATTTATTTGAACAAAGGCTTGGAGAGATGGATAGAAATTTGGCATATCACAAATCAACAAGGCAATAATCAAAACATCAACAATGCCAATCAAAATCCTAAAGACACACTTGAAGAAAGAGTTGAGAAGTCTGCCCAAGACCTAGATTTCCTAGAGGTTATGGAGAAATTAATAGATAGGGATAAGGAGAACTTTTTCCTAAATCTAGCCCAAAAGGGAGTAAAGCTTCCTCATGACTTTGATATTGACCAACTTAAGAAAGACCATCAACAATATGACCCTATGAATGCTATGACTAGTTAGATTAAGGCCTTCCAAGAACAAATTGATACCATGAAGAAGGCTGCTAAACCTAAGGCCTTTTCCATTGAAGCTTTGTGTCATTTCCCTTTCGACAAGAGCTTAGCTATGGTGTCTTTCCCTTTCAATACCATTTTTCCTAAATATGATAAGTACATGGGTAAAACAGACCCACAGGATCATTTAAGAGAGTTTTGCACCCTAAGTATAGAGTTCATTCACAATGATACATATCTAATGAGACTCTTTCCTAGAAGCTTAGGAGGAACCGCAATGGAGTGGTTTTCAAAACTACACCAAGGAATCAAGACCTTTGAGGAGTTAGCCTCCAAGTTTGTAACCCATTACTCTTATAACATTGAGCACAAAATCACTATGCTCAAGTTGTGTGATACAAAATAGAAACATGGAGAGTCCTTCTTAGGATTCCTACAAAGGTGGAGGACCTTTTTCGCAAGGTATCAATGAAGTATCCCTGAGAAAGAAAAGATGGAGATCTTCACTAACAATTTGACCTCGAAAATGAATTATAGATTACAACTTCAATATCCCCCAACATTTGAGAAACTCATTGAAAATGAGATCAAGATTGAAGATGTTTTAGTCAAGAGAGGTGAGATCAAATTATTTAAAGATAACAAATCCAAAAACAACAACAACAACAATAACAATAATTATGTGCCTAAGTATTTCAATAATCAAGGGTCCAACAATAACAGTGATAAATCTAAATCTTGGATGAAGAATATCAATAAAAACCTTGTGAATGATGGAGTTGTGGAGGCACACAACTTGAAATCTAACCCTTTTATCCTACCATATGGAGCTAATTCTTCAAACAATGTCAATCAATCAAACAAAGCTCCATCTAATTCCAATAATTCCAACAACAATTCCAACACTTCCAACAATAAGACTTGGGATAAGTCAAATCCAACTCCAATTATAAAAAACAAAATTCACTTTCTTAGGTGAACCTTTGGAGAATGTAATAAGGACCTTGGTTTCCAATCAAGTTATCACATTACCTGACATATCAGATTATGAACCTCAAGTTAAGCCACATTGGTGGAACGAATCTCATCATTGTGAATACCATTGAAAGAGAGGTCATCCAACCAATGAATGCATGAGATTGAAGCACTTGGTGCAAGGTCTAATTCATAATGGAACCATTAAAATTGAAGGACCTCAAAACAATGAGGATCACACGATCTACAAGAACCCCTTTTTGAATCATGAAAAGGGTGAGTCATCTAATACGAATCAAAATCAGAAAAAGGGTAATGAGAAAGTGAAATTTCCTCATACTTATGATAACATGATAAATGCTCTAAGAGAAGAGGATCACACCATAAATTTTATCATAGTGAAAGATCAATCAAGAGAAGCATCATCAAATGTTGTTACTAGGGGGCAAGCATAAAATTTTTTCCTACCTACCAATGCTCCAAAGATTGTATTGTCAAATCAAGCTTCCACATCATCATCAAAACAATACAACTTGGTTGATCAATTGAAAAGAACTCCCACTCAAATATATATTCTTGAGCTACTCAAACTATCACCAATTCATAAGGATATCTTGGAGAAAGCCTTATTGGAAACAAATGTGCCTCTAAATTTGGAGGTAGACAAGTTCCAAAATATGGTAGGGCACTTAATTGCACCTCATTGCCTATCTTTTTACAAACAAGATGACATGTCCCTTAATCATCCTCAAAATATTCCCTTACACATAGAAGTGTTGATCCAAAAGCATAGGGTGAAAAGAGTCCTTATAGATGGAGGTGCTGGCCTAAATATTTGTACCCTTAGCTTGGTAAAAGCCCTAGGATTTTCTGAGGAGGCTATTGAACCAAAGAAGAAGATAACCATAAAAGCCTATGATGATGAAGAAAGAGCATCAAGGGGAGTCATAGTCTTACCCATAAGAGTTGGTCCCATGCAAAAGGAGACCATATGTCAAGTATTGGACTTAAAGTTGACTTACAATATTTTGTTAGGAAGGCCATGGATCCAAGAAATACAAGCTGTTCCTTCAACTTATCATCAATGCCTAAAATTCCCATATCTAGGGCAATAGATAATGGTAAGTGGAGATTTAAATCCATTCCAATATTGTAATAATGTCAAGCCTATCAATGACTCATTGGTTCCACACAATGCTGAAGGGTCTATACCCAATCAAATGGAGCAAGGCCAAAGTTCTAAGGACATTCCTTTGTTGAAAGGAAAAGAAAAGATGGAAGAAGAGATTGTTGTTGAAGACACACCACAACTCATTAACCTAACTACATTGACTAAAGGAAAAGAGAAGGTTAATGAGGATAAAATGATTGAAGAACAAAAAGAAGACCCTACCAAATCTATTCAAGTGTACACTAAAGAAGCCCATTATCAAAAGATGGACCAAATGATGAAAAAAATTGATAAGCAATGCAAGATCAAACAACAAGGAGTAGGTGAATACTCCTTTTCTATGATGGACCTACCTTTATCACTTAAGTCCTTTGGGAAACCTCCAAATCTACCTCATAGATATAATGATAACTTTATGAGGGTAAGTACATCATCCGCCATGGATGAAGAAGCTAATGAAATTTTGAACTAGTTATACAAAGATGAAGAATCAAGTGCTCACGTTAAGCATATCCAAAATATCACCATTCCCACACATAAATATGAGAAAGGGTTTTCTGTGATGCAAAAGATGGGTTACAAAGGTCAAGGACCTTTGGGCACAAAGAATGAAGGGCTAATTGAACCCCTAGAATCAATATGGCGAGATTCCAAGGAGAAAATAGGCTTAGGGTATCTTGAAGAAGGATACACCCAAAAACATTATCCCAAGCTATATGATCAAATATTATAATTAGAATCTCATAGTGATGAGGATTCTAATGAATGGGAATGGGAGACTCTATCTGATGAGTCATGCCAAGATAAGGGCATTGATGTTATTCACACCTATGCCTCTACTAAAAATAAAGGACCAATAACAGAATCAAATACAAATAAAGCATCTAGTTCTAGTCAAGAGATCCTAAATGATGTGCCAAGAATAGAAATATAAATAAATCAATGGGTAGGTGAACCATATGTTCCTTCATGGAGACCTACTATTGAAGAATCAAACACTAGGTTTAATCCACATAAGTTTTATCCAATAGAAACCCTAGTGGAGTCTAGTGAGGAGGACTTTGATCCTTCTTCTTTAGAACTTTCAGAGGAAGCCCATGTTCAAGATTTTCAAGATACAATGTATGAACCCTCCAATAATGAGATATACACCCTAAACCCAATCGAGACAAGCCCAAGTGTTGACCCATTAATTCTCATTCGTCCGAACCTAATTGAATGAAATGCCATTGAACCAACTACCCTGCCAATTTTCTTGAATGATAACATGGTGTCCTAATACCTCAATGTGTTTGAACCTTCTTCTATCAGAGAATATCAAGAAGAAATGATCAAAGGGCGCATCCAAACTTCTAATCCAAGAAAAAATGAAAAAATAAAAAAAAAATAGAAAAGGAAAAGAATCAAGTGTTGAAAACCACGTTGTGGCAACATTAGATCCAAGAGAAAGAAAAAAATAAATAAAGGATGTTTCCAAAGGTGAAAACCCAACTAAGGCACCTATGGAAGGGAGTTTGGATGTTCTACCAGAACACTATGAATAAAGATCCCCGATCTTAATTAAGCCAACATAAAAAGTGAATATTGGGTCAAAAACAGAACCGAAGATCATCCACTTAGTAGCATCCCTATCTAGTGAAGAAAGAATAGAATTCATCAAATTCTTTAAGGAGAAGAAAGTTAACTTTGCATGGTCTTATGACGATATGCCAGGTTTAGACCCAAATCTGATAATGCATCATCTAAATATCAAGGAAGGAGCCAAACCTATCAAGCAAAAACTAAGGAAGATGCATCCTCATATAGCACTACTTGTCAAAGTGGAGTTAGAAAAATTATTGAAGGTGGGATTTATAAGGGCCATTGATTATGTAGAATGGATCTCAAATATAGTGCCAGTATCAAAAGTAGAGAAATCCATCAGAATCTACATGGATTTTAGAGACTTAAACTTGGCATGTCCTAAGGATGATTTCCCACTTCCAAGTATTGATGCCATTGTGGACTTAACAACGGGACATTCCATGTTCTCACTCATGGATGGATTTAGCAGATATAATTAGATAAAGATAGCACTAGAAGACCAAGATAAAATTGCTTTTACATGTGCATGGGGTACATTTTGTTGGAATGTCATGCCTTTTGGCTTGAAAAATGCCGGAGCAACCTATCAAAGATCCATGACTACAATATTCCATGATATGATGCATAAGTTCATGGAGGATTATGTGGATGACATACTAGCTAAATCACATTCAAGGAAAGAACACCTACCAATTTTGGTGAAATTTTTTGAAAGGCTAGAAGAATTCAAAGTGAGACTTAACCCAAAGAAATGTGCTTTTGGAGTCCAATCTGGCAATCTTCTAGGTTACATTGTATCTGCAAAAGGGATAGAGGTTGATCCTACTAAAGTGAAGGCTATCATGGACATGGAAGCACCTAAAAACATTAGTCAAATGAGATCTTTACAAGGAAGGATACAATCCATTAGGAGATTTATCTCCCAATTAGCTGAGAAATACCACAATTTCAACCAACTTTTGCATAAAGATACAATATTCAAATGGGATGAAAAGTGTGAAGAGGCCTTTAATCTATTAAAGAAATATCTTATGAATCCACCAATCTTAATGCCACCTATCAGAGGCAAGCCCTTGATCTTATACATTTCAACAACAAAAAATTCATTGGGGGCACTCTTAGCACAAGAGGATGAAATAGGAAAAGAGAAGGCAATTTACTACATTAGTAGAACACTAGTCAAATATGAGCTGAACTATACATTTATGGAAAGGGCATGCTTGGCTATAGTTTTTGCTTCACAAAAATTATGCCATTATATGCTAGCCCACAAGGTAAGGCTCATTTCCAAGATTGACCCTTTGAAGTATCTACTAAGTAAAACAACATTGAATGGAAGACTAGCAAAGTGGGTAATGATACTAAGTGAATTTGACATAGAATATGTTGATAGAAAATCAATCAAAGGACAAGTTATCAGGGACCAATTAGCAAAAGCACCACTTCATGATGTCCATCCTATACAAGTTGAATTCCTAGATTCAGATATTGTGAATGTTGAGGCAAAAACATGGCAGCTTTATTTTGATGGTTCCTACACTCATCATGGATTAGGAGCGGGCATACTCCTCATCACTCCTCAAGGCTATACTATCCCAAAATCTTACAAATTGTTATTTCAATGCACAAACAATATAACAGAATATGAAGCATTGGTTATTGGAATCAAGTTGGCATTAGAGTGGAAAGTCACATAGTTAAAAGTTTATGGAGATTCACAATTAGTCATAAATCAAGTCAATGAGGAATATCAAACAAAAGATGACAAATTGGTACCCTACAAAACCATGGTGGACAATCTCAAGAAGTATTTTATACTTATTACATTTGAGTAAGTGCTAAGAGAAAAGAACAGAGCAGCGGATGCCATGGCAACTTTGGATTCACTTTTGCAAATGCCTAATCAGAGTGATATATATGAGTTCTTATTAGAAGAAGTAATTCAACCCCCGTACGACCCAACCCACCCTCACACCATTTTATTGCTTACTACAAATGAATCACCCTGGTATGGCCCAATTTACACTTACTTAAAGGATCAAATCCTTCCCTTAAACCAAACTAGAAACCAAAAGAAAAGCTTCATTCGACAAGCCACAAAATATACTATAGTTTTTGAAACATTGTATTGAAAAAGTCTTGACGGAATGCTCCTTAGGTGTTTAGAGGAGGAAGAATCAAAAGTTTCCATACGAGAAATTCATGAAGGAATTTGTGGCTCACACTCAAATGGATTATCCTTAGCTAAAAAACTTCTAAGGATAGGATATTTTTGGCCTACCATGGAAAAAGACTCTTGTAACTTTGCAAAAACTTGTAAGAAGTGTCAATTCCATGGGGCGCAAGAACTTCATCCTATGACAACATCTTGGCCATTCTATCAGTGGGGTCTAGATCTAATAGGGATGATTTATCCACCATCTTCGAATGGGCATAAATTCATCATTACAACCACTGAATACTTTACCAAGTGGGTGGAAGCTATACCCCTATTGACTACAACATGCAAACAAATCTCTTTGTTTATCCTTAATCACATAATTTGTAGATATGGCATAACTCATGCCATCATACTGGATAATGCAAGGCATTTCAAGAACAAAGACTTAACAGAGTTATGTACTAAGTTTTACATGATTCATCATTCATCTTCAATCTATTACCCTCAAGGTAATAGACAAGCCGAAGCAACAAACAAAAATATCTTGAAAATTTTGAAGAGAATGGTGGATAATTCTGGTAGAGATTGGCATATCAAGATAAACCCAACCTTGTGGGCTTATAGAACTAGCATCAGAATGCCAACATGAGCTACACCTTTTCTCCTTAGTCTTTGGAACAGAAGCAGTTTTTCCTTTGGAGGTAGAACTTCCATCTTTGAGGATATCTATGCATGGTTTGATAAATGAAGAAGACTATAGGGTGGCTAGGCTACAAGAACTAGAACTTTTGGATGAGAAAAAAAATCAAGCATTTGATCACTTAAAGCTTTACCAAAATAGGATGTCAAGATCTTACAATAAACACATCAAGCCAAGGAAATTTCAAATAGGTGACCTAGTGTTGAGAGAAAATCTCAAGAACCAAGCAGAAAGGGAAAATAAGGGAAAATGGGAAGCAAACTGGTTAGGACCATTTCTCATTATTGAAAATTTTGGGACCGACACCTACAAGCTAGAAGATTGTGATGGAGAAGAGCTACAAGAACCTATAAATAGCATACATCTACAGAGGTTCTATACATGAGGTAGATGGAAGAGTATAAAAAATATCAAATGAGGAGCATCATATTTATTGTACAAAGTTCAAAAGAGATCCTGAAAAATACCAAAAACATTTGAAAAGCATAAAAGATAAAAAATGGTGGAAAATTATGATCCTCAAAAGGATATTGTCTTGGTGAAAACCTAGCAAATAGGCACCTTGATGATATTAAAAGAAAAAAATAGAAAAATAAAAATAAAAAATAAAAATAAAAAAGAAGAAAAGTGCCTTGGTGAAAACCTAGCAAATAGGCACCTTGGTAACAAAAAAGAGAAAAAGCTTTAAAAATAGAAAAAAGAGCTAGACCCATTCAATCGGTGAAAATCTGGTAAATAGACACCATTGAACATCCAAGTTAGTCACATACCTAGACCGTCACCTTGTAAATATTGCATTTGCCAGCATTTGTATATATTGCATAATAAAACCCCACAGTTGCATTTGCAAAAACCTCAAGATTTTGGTCACCTAATCAAAAAATTGTCCTAAGTCCCACAAATGAAATCAATATCAAATTGGGGGCAATCTACTCAAAAGGAGAAAGGATTCATCAAACAAGCCTTATTCAATCAGAGAATCAATTCATCACACTCGAAAGAGGACCACATAATCAGATCTACATCCCAATCCAACTTGAGCCTAAAATGAAAAATTTGATCCAAGAACTAAAATGACTTTACGCTTTATTAGGATTAAAAATATGAAATGGATGGAACAACAATTGAACTATGGATTTGAAAAACATTGCAAATTTTTTTCTAAATGTTAACTCAATTGACGAAATCATGTCTTTCTAGCAAGTCGATGAAAGTTTTAGACTAGACAAGCTATGATGAAAGGATGATATTTTTTCTTGATTTTTGAATGACTGTCTTAAAATCAAAGTTTTCAATCATGTATTATTTTTTTAAGGATGTGATCATCAAAGAATCATCGAGGACTTGTACATAGGATAAAACTGAGATTTTTGCTTGTTTACGCAAATGGATACCTTGGCTATTCTAATTTTCAATATCATGATACAAAAATACACTTGCAACATAGAATCTGACAAAATCAGTATTCACACTCCCATGATTGGCTTCAATCAGTGATAGTCATACCAAAGAGACT
Source organism: Chamaecyparis obtusa (assembly GCA_027943335.1). Lineage (NCBI taxonomy): Eukaryota > Viridiplantae > Streptophyta > Pinopsida > Cupressales > Cupressaceae > Chamaecyparis > Chamaecyparis obtusa. The sequence goes on from BSBK01001507.1 coordinate 678,099, forward strand.
GATGGGAAAGAAAAAAAAAGAGGCAAAAAGTATTCATATCATCATAGTTGAACTAGTGATGGTTGTAATAAAAATGGGATTCCAAAACGCTCAATGATGATTATAAGCTCCAAATTTTGAATAATGACAATTAGTTGCATTCATTTTAGATTAAGTGCATTGTATATATTGTTTTACCTTACTTAGCTTAATTTGCAAGAGGGAAAATAAAAAAGGGGGTGTATGCAAATCAAACAGTCAAAAGATCATCAAAAACCAATTATATAGGATCGAGTGTGTTGGAAATCACAAACGAAGTGCATTGCATTAGGTTACTTGCATTGATTAAACCATTATCATTAAGTCTTACATTGATTTAGATGTGTCCAACATTTGAATTATTAGGATCATACATTATTAAGTTCATCATTATCATTAAAGTTCATACATTTGAAAGTTCATTAGAAACATTAAATGGCATCCATCAAAGAAAATTGCATCCATAACATTGCAGTAGTTAGAAATCATTTCATCCATTATAGTCATGTAGAATTAAAAATATCTCATTCATAACAGTATCATATCATTTGAAGACCATCATTGCATCACATTTACATATCAAAGGAAATGCATTCAATAGATTCATTATCCATCTAATATCCATCAAATAACATAAAGTAAACATAATGGCATTCATCTATTCTATGTCATACATAAGAAAATCATTTAACCATCATTAGGACATATGCATACATGTGAAAATCCTAGTCTGCAAAATAAAACAAATCATATAGAATCATATAGATGCATATCACATGAACCACCTGGAAAGAAATCCAACACATGATGACATCATATATAGTTAAATCAATCAAACAAAGTATCAGAGTCCATGGTACCATCATCATAAATGAACAAGAAATCAAAGTCTATAACATGATCATAGAAAGCAATATCTCAAGATCAATGTCCATCAGATATCAAAGTATCAAACATGAAATAACATCAATCAATAAAAAATGATACAACACAAGTCCAATGTCTCAATGATAGCAAGGAAAAGAAAGCTCATAGATATAGAGGAATGCTCAAGCAATAGAATCACCACCATTATTAACATTCTTAGGACCAGGTGCACTATCTGGTGGATGACTCAAACTAGCCTGTAACCCATGCTGACTCATGGTAGCCATAAAAGACTACATCATAGAACTCATTTGTGAAACCTATTGCTGAATAGAAGATATCTAAGTCTGCAAGGAAGAAACATCTGATGCTGAGGCTGGGGAAAAACCCTGAGCTGTTGCAAACTATGGAAGTGGAGTATAAGAAGGAGTAGATGAAGATGGATCACCCAATACTAGAACAAATTGAGAAGAAGAAGGATGCGATGAAGATGAAGGCATCATAATAGAAGCATGTGCCTAAACAATAGGAACAATAGAAGAAACAACAAGAGGAATGACCTACTGAGTAGGAGGACCCTAAGCCTGATCAAGTAACACATGTGCTATATCTACCTCAACAACTCTTAGTCATCTAGCTTGAGGCCTCTATGTAGGATCTCTAGCAACCTAATGTAAAATTCTATCAACCCATCCATCTCCACCCTGATCACTAGCCCTAGGAGGAATAGGAGCAACAGCTAACACTGGCATCTATACTCAACCTTCTCTAGCTCTACGATGACCCCATTTTCCATGTCAACCTCTGATCCTACCACGAACACCACCTCCATCATCATCTCCATCATCATCATCATCACCTCCATCCCCATCAGCTCCATCATCTCCATCTGATAACTCCTCATTTCTAGGAATCCTCTCAGCGGGATCAGTAAACCTGGGAAAAGGATACCTATGTAGCTAGGGACCATACTCATCTATAATCCCAACATCCATCACCTGTGACCTAGGGTTCCAGGGATGATACCCCAGATCTTGAATCTCTCAAAAAACTATACCATAATCAACACAAGGGCCCCATAATGATCTCTCAGCTTGCACACAAGCATACATCACTACACCCTGTGACATATCTTGAATGCACCCATACCGACAGAAAACACATCGGAAGAAGAATCTCTCAAAAACAAAAGTGGATCGACCAATCATCCAACAAGGAAAAAATGTGTACAAAAGCTCACCATCATCCTCTAGCCAAGCCTTGCATCCAAGATAAGGCCTCCAAATGATAGTATCCATGTCATCTATCTGACATTGCTAGTAATCAAGCTTACCCATATGGGTCTGCCTGATAATACCACTATAGATCCATGTAAAAGGCCAACCAACTGGATGATCTCATGTTGTCATAGGATGTGTCACTAGGAGGTGCTCCCAATTCCAAAGCTATAATAAGATAGCTCCAGTAGTCAAAGTAGTTGAACATTTGTACATGACAGTATGCAACTCATGATATAACTGTGCTAATAAGTAAGATCCCCAATCAAAATGATGAGGATCCACCATCAAATCCTCTATGATAGGACCCCAACCAAAAGAAAATCCATGCCCATGCCGGTCAGGAAGTAAGAAGCCATGAATCAAAGTACCAAGGACAATAGGTAACATAGGGAATGAGATGAATTGGGCTCACTGAATATGCTGATCACCAATAGAAGGATCACCAAACACCTAGCGACAAGCTGACCCATCATAAACAGTGTCATAGTATACAAGCTCTCCTCGAGTCGGCAACCGGAGAAGATGATACACATCCTCAGGGGTGATGGTCATCTCACCCATAGGAAGATGGAATGTGTTATGGTCTGAGTGCCAATGCTCAACCATAGTAGTAATAAGACACTGATTCACTCAGAATTGAGGAAGATACAACAAGAAAGATAAGAAAAACCGAGCAGTGTGATGACGGTCGACAACACTCAAATTAGATATCATGTCCCAGGACAAATGATAAGAACCATGGATACATAATGATTTGAGATCCAACTACAAGAAGCAAGTTTAAACTCATCAGAAAGGACATAAACAATTATTGAGATTATTCTAAGTCAATCAAAAATTTATCAAAACTTATCAACACCATAATCAGATTTCATGTTTCTACTCAGATAGAACATAAATTTTATCTTCACCCATCATCTGAATCTAGATTGACAATGGATATCCTAACTATAACTGAACCCTAACTAACACATTATGACTTGTTACAAAATATCAAAATTGGGGACGCAAACCTGACAATCGATCAACGACATCGACAAATTGCAACTTGGTCAAAAATCCAAAATTTGAAATTTTTCAGAGCAAAAGTGCTGGTCTATATTGCAAAAGTGACAAACATCAAAAGTGCTACCTACAGGGGTGAAAGCGCACATCAGTATTGTAAAAGTGGTGAAAAATCTAAAAGTGCCAAAATACAACTTAGAAGCACTATAAAAAGATTTAAAAGTGCGAAAGTTGAGAAAAAGCACCCACATAAGTTGTGAAAGTGCTAAACCTAAGTAAAAGTGCACAAAGAAATTGTAAAAGCGCAGAAGGGCTTAAAAGTGGTGAGCAAAAGTGTGAAAGGGATTTGTGAAAGCGCACAGAAAAGTGCAGAAGGGAACGTTAAGAGGCAAAAGTGCCCTTAAAAATGGGAAAAGTGCCCATCTATCAGAAAAAAGAGAAAAAAGACTGTTTAACTGGAAAAATTTGAAAAAAATTGAAATAAATGCAGCAAATGGAAAAATGGAAAGGTACAAGTACTCACTGGAGGTCCTTAGCTAGGTAGATGTTGATATCGATGACACTTCTTGAATTGATGCTCGCAGATAGGGACAAACATCGTGGCAAGTAATAAAGACAAATGAGAGCAAAAGTCAAAAGTCAATGGTAAAATGAATAATAAAAAGGGATTTTGACTCCTTTTTATAGGTTTTTGACTTAAAAGGAGATAACTTGACCGATGCAAATACATTGTTATCAAAATTGACCTAATGAAACAAGTTTATCATCAGAATAATTGAAATCATGGCATTTGAAATTTCAATGAATTAAACATCGATATCAAAAATTCAAATAAAATTCATCGAAAACTTGAACTTTATCAAAATCAAAAGAACAACATTACCAAACATCAATCAACGGTCAAATCAAATATGAATTTTATTTCATTTCTGAGGGGGCATACCATCAGATAATCAGATCAAACAGTAGCAAGATCACCAAAAATTGAGAGACCGATAATCAAATCAAAGTGAAAGCTTTTATCAGAAATTTTTTCATAATCAAACAAATGAGGCATTGCATCAAAATCAATCATCACAATAGATATCATATGAGAACAATAAATCGAATCAAACATCATATCAAGAACTATCATCAGAACGACCATCATATCAAAACCATCAGAGAACCACATCAAGAGAGTTTCATATTGATCATATCTACATCAGTCTCATATCAAAAATCAAGATTGACCATCGAAAGACATCAAATGACATCAGAGATTGACCATCAATAAATTAGGACCTATTATCAAGAAAAATCAAAGTATTCTTTGAATCGACATGCTTCACATGTCAACTCAAAGAGGGCATTTGTAATCACCTAATAATGGACAAAGATTAAATCAAAGAAAATCAAGTCAAATCAAAGAAAATTTAGGACAAAATTGTATCAATTGAATTACAATGCATAATTAGCCAATCAAAATGAAAACCAAGTCTTAATTTGAGATCAATCAAAATTGAGAGCACTTTAATCAAATGCAATCAAATCAAAATACAATTAAATCAATTAATTGTATAGTTTTGGATTAAATCAAATTCAACCCATTCAAGGGGTACATGGCTAAAATAAATCAATTAAATCAATTAATAAATTGTAATTACTCTCAACAACCACAAAGAGAGGAAAATCAATCAACCAATGAGAATTGAGGAAAGGCATTCACATGGATCAAGCCAAATTCAATCTCAATCACTAAAAGTGAAAGATAATCTTGTCCATTGATCTTGTCTACTTGTCCCAAGCTTTGAGGGCACAAAATTTTCATTGTATTCAAAGGGTGGAACCAAGGACTCAACCAAGGCTTAATCATGATCAAGTACAACTACACCCCCTACCATTGGAAAATCTATAAAAGGAAGGCCTAATTCCTTCATAATTAACAACCACACATCTAAGAATTGCATTGAACCTCTTGCAATTTGAGCTTAGAAAGGAATTTGAGAAGCATTTTAGCATTTACTTTGATAATTGTTAGCTTTAGCTTATTATCTTTATCATTCTCATTCTAGGACTATCATTAATGGAAGCTTGCTGAGAGCTATTCATTAAAATTCTTAATTAGAGAGCCATAGGATGCTCAATTAGTCATTACTTTGCTAAATAGTTTCTCTATTGTGCTTTGTGGTTTATTTAGTTACTATTTTCATTTATTGATTAACCTTAATTCTATGAAGACACTTTCCCTAGTGTACAGCAGGCATACCTGTAGTTTTTTAGAGGAGATCTACTAGAGGAGAGGGTGGTACCTTAGGTAGCATTGGGAGTGTAGATGTGGTGTTAGGTGCACAAGAGGATGTAGGTGGTGATTTTGATGCTGCATAGACTGATCCTAACTTTAATTTAGGTGCTGAGGTTAGATGCCGCAAAGCACGCAGGGAGGAGGCTACTGATCAGCCTATAGAGGATATAGATATGCTAGCTATAGATGTAGATCGTAGACTAAGGAAGACTCTCCAGGATATTATTAGGTGACTCAGGTTGGAGATTAGAGATTTGAGATTATAGAATGCCACCCTTGAGATATAGATCAAGGAGTCTGAGAGGTAGCGCGTAGAGTGAGAGGCAGATGTCAGATGGTTGTAGGTAGAGGTCACACATCAAACTTCATAGGTTGCTTATTATGTTTCTGCATACTATGCTATTGTACTTGTTGTGTAGAGAGTGCCTACCTATTCCCAGTACATGAGTGCTTCAGAGGGAGCTAGAGCACCATGGGCTGATCCACCACCAGATACACCTACACCACCCCCACCAGATGTGGAGGATTAGATAGATAGCTAATCTTTCCTACTATTCTGATCATTTTAGTCATTTTATCCATATACATTGATCTGATCTGATGGCTCACATGAGCTCATTCTTTTGTATACTATGCCATTAGTGCACCCCTGACTATTCCGAGGTTTATGATATATATGAGATCAATTTTTTTTTGGTTATGACTTCATGTGTACTTGTCATTTTGTGTATGATGATATCATGTGATGTTTAAAATGCTTTGATTAGTGTAGAATGTATTGGAATATGCAATGCAATGGTTTCTTTCAAATGTATGGATTATGGAAATGTCTCATTTGTTTATGCTTTATGGATGTTCATGTATGTAATGCAATGAATTGAATGATTATGAGATATGCCATGTAAATGCAGTGATACACATGATATATTTTGTAGGTATTGATGAAGACAAGTACTCGGTCATTTGTCAAAAAGGATGCTTAACCCAGGATGCTGACTACTTGTTGATATGTGAAGAGACCTTTGTGTGAGACTCAATCTTTGTGTCATGTGAAGAAGTGTTTTGAAGAATCATTTAAGTGTCAAGTTGATTAGGAAATCATGAGATAAATACAATCATGCAAAGTGACCTGCATAATGAAATGCAAACCTAGGACCTAGGACTTAGTCATTGATCATGTGTCAGTCATTTTCATCACTGAATATTTTATTAAGTAACTGGATAAATCAATAAAACATCTACTAGTTAGAAAACTATGAACATATGAATATCAATTTTTGCATCAAAGTCAATACAACGCCCACTGTCTAGACAACCATGGACATATGAATATTGATTTTGTTTTCGAAATTTTGCATTAGATATAAGCACCAAGGCACAAATGCTAGGATGACCTAAATATCATGTCCATTTTGATATAGCAATTTGTATAAGCATCAAAACATAAACATTGTGATGACCTGAATACACTTTGCATACAAACACATCAAGCGGTCAAGAGATCATTCTGAATCTACTGTGAATTACCTGTAATGACCCTTTATCATTCACATCCTTGGGTAAGATCACTTTTCACAGTAGGAGTAAGAACTCACTCAAAAGATAAAGTTAGATCAAACCTCATTGAATTTTCTGGGTATCAATGGTTGAGGTACTCATGGCCATCCAATACATGATGGAGGCTCTTATAGATGGACACCATTGCAATCTAGAATTTCCAAAGTTGTTAGATTTTCACTCAAAGCAGAAAACAAAGAAAAGATTATGCCCCCAGTCATCACTCTCTAAATCTTGCAAAGGACATCATCGAAGAGCTCAAAAGGACACAATATGCAAAAATCTCAATCCAAATTAGTAAGCATACAAGGAGATAAAAGTAATGAAGTAGAGATTGTTTTTGGTTTGTTGTTGATGTTTGTTTGTGTTTGATTGCAAAATCCTTTTTGGTAAGGAGACATACAGACTGAATCGGTTGCAGCTTCAAGGGATTTTGACTGGATATGACTCATCTGAGGTATACTGGAGACCATAGGATATGACATTGATTGCCCCCAAGTTTGAAACATTGATAGGATACAGACACTTTTGCTGATTGGTGTACATACCAACTTTATTGAAAATAGGAATTCGAAAACAAACCAGGAGATATGTACAAACCAAAGCAAGATTGAAAGCTGGGAAAGACCAAGATTGTGCTGATAGATGGAGCATTTTGAACAAGTGGCACCTGTTTGCCAGGTTTTCACCATCTTGGCAGAGATTCTATTTTTGGTACCAAGGTGCCTGTTTCCAAGTTTTCACTAAGGGACTTTTTCTTTTTCTCATTTTTTTGTATTTTTCATTTTTTCAAATTTTTTGTACTTTTTCATTTTTTCAACTTTTTTTGTGATACATCAAGGCACCTATTGCTAGGTTTTCACCAAGATGTTTATTTTTTCAGGACTTTTTCAGATTTTTCAGATTTTTTTTTAGGACATTTTTGAATATTGAATGCCTTAGGTGTACAATTTCTTCAGATGGAGAATGTTGATTGGTTCTTGGAGCTGTTCTCCTTTAGCCATTGAGAGTTGATAGGCCCCAAAGCCAAATGTAGTAGTAATAACAAAGGGACCCATCTAGCTAGGTTCAAACTTCCCCTTGCATTCTTGATGTGATTGATTTTTAGGATTTTCTCTCAAGACTAGATCGCCAACCTGAAATTCTCTGTGTCTTTCTTTCTTATTGTAGCCTCTAGACATTCTTTTATGATATACTCTGAGATGATCATATGATGCTTGTCTACACTCATCTAGTAGTTCAAGTTCTTGCAACCTAGACACTCTGTAGTCATCATTAGTTACTAGACCATGCATTCTGATTCTTAGTGATGGGATTTCAACCTCAATAGGTAGTACCACTTCAGACCCATCAACTAAAGAGAATGGTGTAGCCCCAGTGGATGTTTTGATACTTGGTCTATAGGCCTAGAGAGCTGGATTGATCATGAGATGCCAATCTCTTCCTATTTTATTAACTATTCGATGCAGGATTTTCAACAGATTCTTGTTAGATGCCTCTACTTGTCCATTCCCTTGAGGATAGTAAATAGATGACCAATATTGTGTAATCTTGAACTTTGAGCATAAGGAATCTAGGTCCTTGTTCTTGAATTGGCCACCATTATCTATGACTATTGAATGTGGGATACCATACCATCATATGATGTAGTTATAAATGAACATAGAGATTTTCTTGCCGGTTGCTTGAGTCAAAGGGACTGCTTCTACCCATTTTGTGAAATAGTCTATAGCTATAATGATATGGGTATGTCCATTAGAAGAATGAGGATAAATAAAACCTATTAGATCAAAGGCCCATTGTTGAAAAGGCCATTATGTAGTAAAGGGAATAAGATCCCTCCCTGGTGCATGAATCAAGTTCCATGTATTTGACACTTATGATAGTTCCTAGCATATTTTATAGCCTCTTTTTCCATTTTAGGCCAATAATACCCAACCCAAATAAGTTTTCAAGCTAGTGTTAAACCATTGGAATGTGATCCACATATACCATCATGGACTTCCTCTAATGCATGTTGAGACTCTTCATGTTCTAAATACCTAAGAAGTGTACCATCTAGACTATGTTTGTACAGATCATTACCAATGATGACATACCAGGATACATTTTGAATAAGGTATCATTTCTCATGGTAGTTGAAGGAATCACAAATGATTTGGTCTTGAAGGTAGGAGTATATGTCTTTGTATCTGGAAGAATCATGACCAACAACAGTGTAGATCATGCGGGTTTTAGGGGAATCATATGTAGGAAATGATAGTTCTTCCACCAGGAACTCATAACGTAGCTCATGTTCAGACTGTTATAGTAAAGATGACAGTGTTACCATAGCATCAAAAACCTTGTTCTCCATTCAAGGAATCTACTCAAATGTGATTGATATGAAATATTTATTAAAGTCATCAACCATGCGTTTGTATGGAATAAGTTTCTCATCTTTTGTCTGGTACACATCATTGACTTGGTGTATGACTAGCTATGACCCTCCATGAATGTGAAACTCTATCACTCTCCACTCTATTGCTATCTTCATTCCATAAAGTAGAGCTTCATATTCAGAAATATTGTTTGTGCAAGGAAACTTTATTCTGAATGCTTTAGGTATTGAGTACCCTTGTGGTGTTATGAATAATATGTCTACTCTAGATCCATTCTATGTGTAAGATCCATCAAAGAAAAGATGACAAGTCCTAGAAGATATGTTCATGATGGATGAATTGGGAAATTCCATTTGTAATGGTGTATCATCAAACATGGGTGCATCAGCTAACTAATATGCAATGACTTGTCCTTTGATAGATTTCCTTTCAACATATTTTATGTCAAATTTGTTCAATAGCATCACCCATTTAGCTAATCTACCTGTGAGGGAAACTTTGCCTAGTAGGTACTTTAGTGGATCAATCTTAGCTATTAGTTGTGTTGTATAAGCTAACATGTAATGTCTTAGCTTTTGTGATGCAAAGATAATAGCTAGACATGCCTTTTCTATCCTAGAATAGTTATTCTCATAAGCTACCAATGTTCTACTGATGTAGTAGATATCTCTCTCTTTCTTGTTTTCATCATGTTGTGCTTGTAATGCCCCCAATGATGTATCTATAGTGGAGACATATAGTATCAATGGCTTCCCTTGAATAGGAGGCATCAAAATAGGAGGGTTTGATAGGTTGTGATATATCAAAAGTCCACTCATTCCATGCAAAAGTCACACCTTTATGTAATGTCTTTGTAAAAGGTTGTGATATATCAACTAGCTGAGATATGAAATGCCTGATTGATTGCACTCTTCCTTGTAAAGTTCTGATTTGACTGATATTTTTAGGGGGTTGCATCTCCATGATTGCTTTAACTTTAGTAGGATCAACTTCAATGCCCTTCTTTGAAACAATGTAGCCTTGGAGCTTTCCAGAAGTGACACCAAAAGAACACCTTTTAGGGTTCATTCAGAGACTAAACTTCTCCATTGTATCTAGTATTTTTCTCAAATCATTCAAATGTTTTGATCTTATCATTGATTTAGCTAAGGTGTCATCAATATAGTCTTCCATAGTTTGATGCATCATGTCATGAAAGATAGATGTCATAGCTCATTGATATGTAGCTCCAGCATTTTTAAGACCAAATGGCATGACATTCCAACAAAAAGAACCCCATGCACATGTAAAAGCTATTTTCTCTTGATCCTCTGGAGCTATTTTGATTTGGTTGTATCTAGAGAAACCATCCATTAAGGAATACATCTCAAAGCCCATAGTCATGTCCACTATCATATTGATGTTTGGTAATGGAAAATCATCCTTAGGGAATGCTTTGTTTACACATATGAAATCTATGCATACTCTTATAGATTTGTTTTGTTTTGAAATAGGAACAATGTTGGAGATCCATTCTGCATAATCTATGACTCAAATAAATCCAGCTTTTAGTAACTTTTCTAGCTCAGCTTTGAGTAGGAGTGCAACATGTGGATGCATCTTTCACAACTTCTTTTTATTAGGTTTGACTCATCAAGCTATAGAAAGATGATGCATTATCAATTTTGGATCTAACCCTGGCATATCTAAATTCTTCCATGCAAATTTGATCTTCTTCTCTATTAAGAAAGTAGTGAATGCTTGTTTCTCTTCCTCTGATAGGGATTGTGCTACATGAATCAGTTGTGGTTCCTCTGTTGTACCCAAGTTGATAGATTGAGTTGGTTCTATTAGTACTATAGATCTTTCTTGTAAATGAATCAGAAGGAAATCAAATATCTCATCCTTAGGCACGTTAGAGAGGTTTTCACCTTTGGATATATCTTTTATTTTTACTATTTTAGGTTCTAAGACTGCCACATAGTGGTTTTCACCCTCAGAACTCTTTTTATTTTTACTTTTGTTTTTTTGACTAAGATATTTGATATCCAAGTCTATCAGGCTAGGTTCACTAATGGAAGTTGTCATAGGTTCCACTGCATTAAGGTAATAGGCAAGGGCATAGTCATTTTGATAGGTATAGATATCTTGGCTCCAATTAGTAGACTTTTGGTCAATAAGTTTTGGATGTTGGATAGTCAATGTAGGGAAGGATTGGGAAATGGTGTTAATGCATATGATGTATAATCATTGGTCCTAACCCGACTCTCAAATTCAAAGGTGATATTACTCCTAAGAATGTTCAATTTGTGAATAGTCTCAATGTCATTATTGGATTCCACTTCAGCCATAGGTGGATCAGACTCGTTAAGTTCATCATTTCTCTTTAGACTTACATTGGATTTAGGTGAATATTGGTGAATGAAATTAGTGTGTTTCTCAGTCATAAGTTCATCTTCTTCTGGAATAACTCCCCACTCATGGTCATTTGATTCTTCATCTAGGTCTCTGGGAAAATCAAGAACATGTGTAAGATTTGGATGGATTCCACAAGCAAGGTTTCCTTCTGAGTCTGATTTGAATTCATACTCATGGGATTCTATTTCAGAATTACTGGAATGTCCCAAATGTTTAGCTACTATGATAGGTTTACCTTTCTCTTTTTTAGTAGTAGGTTCTTGTGTAGCTACCACATTAATATTAGCCTTAGGTTTTTCTTCATCTTTGAGAAGATCTAGTATTTCTTGAGGTAAACATTCATAAGGAATAAGATCAGTGTCATCTGAATCATCACTATCTAATTGTGATGTTTCTTCCTTTAACTAAGTTTCTATTGATGGTTCAATCTACTCTAAGACATGTGGAGAGTTTTTGATGAGATGAAAATGCTTCTTCTGATATCCTAGAGCCATAGTATCTTTATTCATCCTTCCACAGTGTTCATCTAGTTTTTATAATGACTTTACCTCTTGTTCCTAGAGGTCCCTTTCTAGTGTATCCTATTTTAGACATGAGTTTATGACCTGGCCCATAAGATTTGACAGGAATTTTAGGTGTTTTAGAGTCACATTTCTAAACTATCTGGGATTGGGCTCGTCTTTGTATAACCATGCTAATATAGCTTATTCCTCATCTGATTCTTACTTGGACACTTTTTCTATGATAAAAATTCCATTAAATATGACCTGAGATTCTTTTGTAGTAGATTTCACCTTGTCTGAAGGTTATCCATAAGATTTTGGGGACAACGAGAGAGATGTGAGAGATAAGACTAGTTCCATTGTGTATTCTCCCATACCTATGTCCTTAATTTTGACTTCTTTGGAAATGTCTTCCATCTTTGATGTAGATGCAATGTTTGTTTACTTGGTGCAAGATTCTCTATTATGTGGGATAAGTTTGTCAGCACTTTCTTTCAAGGCATTGCAAGATGTGGATATGTCAGCTGGAATTGTGACCTCTACTCCGTCATAAGGAAAATTCACACATTGATGATATGTTGATGGAATAGCTTGCATTTCATGTATCCAAGGCCTGCCTAGAAGAATTTTGTAAGCCAATGGAAGATCTAGAGCTTGACAAGTGATGTATTTGATAACAGGTCCTGTTCTGATAGGTAGGACAATTGTTCCTTTGGAAGATCTTTCTTGCTCATCATATGCTTTTATGGTTATCTTATTTTTAGGATTAATAGCATCTTCTGATAATCCTAGTTGTGTGATCAATTTGTAGGAATAGATATTTAGACCAGTGCCTCCATCTATCAACACACATTTGACACGATGGTTTTGGATCAAGACTTCAATGTACAAGGGCTGGTTATGCGGATGACTCAGTGAATTGTCATCTTCCTCTAAGAAGGAGATATACTAGGGTGATGTTAGATGACCAACCATAGTTTGGAATATGTCTAGATCAAGATTGTCAAGAACATTGGAACCAAGAAGAGCTTTGTCCAGAATAGCCCTATGAGCAGGAGATATCTGAAGCAACTCAAACATGGATATTTTTGCATTGGTATGTTGGAGTTGTTGGAAAATACTGTAGGATGTTGGCCTCATGTCTTTAGGATTCGATGATTTTGAGGAAGCCCTCTATTTGGAAGTAGATGAAAGATTAAAAGGCACCTTAGGGGCATTTGATGAATCTGAGTTTTGTCCTTGTAGATGTGCCTGAGTTTGTGATCGAGTTACTGCATTTGCTGATTGATTATCCCTATCTTTTCTTACAATTGTGATGACATTGCAACATTCAGATAGGCATGGCTCCACCATATTTATGACAACATTGTTTCCAGACTAGGTGTAATTGACTTTAGCACCCATGTTAGGTTGAGAAGATGAATCTCCTTGACCATGTTTCTAAAATGGCTTTGTGAATGCCATATGATCATTGTTGGTTTTGTGATTGTCAATTACAATTTCTCCATTATCAATTTTGTCTTGTATGAGATCCTTCAAGTGTATGCAGTCATTGGTTTTATGACCCTTTTTTCGATGGAAGTCATAGAAATCGGTCTCTCTCCACCATTTAGGTTTAAGTTTAGGATCAAATGGTTTTATCTCAGGCAATGTGATGATTTTGTTTTCCAACAGATTTTTCATGGTAGATTCTAAGGACTCACCCAAAGGAGTGAACTCACGTTTTGGTGTTGTAACCCATGGTTTATAGTCTTTCAAATTTTTAGATGATTCAGATGCATTTTTTTCATAATCTTTTATGGCTTGAGTGCCCATGGTGAGATTGAATGTTGGTGCCTTTGATGGGACATTGACATGATCAACAATACTAGCTGTTACAACATTTTTGTTCTTGTTCCAGAATTTTCCTTTGTCTTTATTGTTGGAGATAGAATTTGTACTTGTTTTACTTATGAAGTGATATGTCCCCCTTTTTAACAAGCACATTCTCAATCTTGATGGCATTCTTTACCATTTTATTAAAGGATGTATGATTTTGCATTTGCAAGGGATAATTGAGTTCTAGAATCAAATTGTTGATGAAGATTTCAAGTTTTTCAGTTTCTGGAATAGGTTGAGCATAGAATGAAAATTTTTTCCTCCATCATTTGAGGAAAGTTAGGAAGGGTTCCCCTGAGTTTTGCTTCAGATTGCAGATATCAATCATGGTGATCAGATGCTAAATTTTGTAGGAGTATTGTTGATAAAATAATTTGATGAACTCCTCAAAGGTTTTGATTGTTGGAGGCATTTTAGAGAACCAATGAATAGCCAACCCTCCCATAGATCGAGGGAAAATATGCATTAGGTAGGTTGGTTCATGCATGAACTCCATAGATTGAGTACAAAATTCCCTAAAATTATCTTGGGGATCAGAGTTTCCATCATACTTATCATATTTTGGTATCTCCACTCTTTTTGGGAATGGTGGCATGTACAAGGTTTTATCAAATGGAAAGGGGCATAGGGCCTCCATAGAAAATTCCTTAGGTTCTTTCTCTTTTTCCATCTTGTTTAACTTGACTTGCATAGCGTGCATCTATTTCATCATGGTTGTGATAGGAGTTTCTTCCTCTTGATTAACAATATCTTCAACATTAAAGTTTGGAGGAAGTTTGGCTCCTTGTCGAGATAGGTCTAGAAAATATGCCTCTTTCTCTTCACGCAAGAAGTGTTTCATCATTCTCTTGAAGTTATCATCATTTTGCTATTGGGAAATTTTAGAAGGTGTGGGTTCTTGATCTGCACCATGTTGAGATTATTGTCCTTGGGATCCTTGGTTTGCTCCTCCTTGAGACATGGTGATGTTATGAGGACTACATGGGATAGATTGATGTGGAGTTTGTTGATCACCTCCGTGAACTGATGCAGGAGGGGTAACATAACCACCTTTAAAGTAGATATTGCCAAGAGCATCTTCTCCAAATAGATTTGTGTCATAGGGTTGATGAAAAGTTTGAGCAATCCCAGAGGATTTTGCTGAAGAGAATTTGGGTTGTTCTCCTTGTTTTCTTTGTGAGGAAGCTCTAGTTTCCACCATTAACCTTGGGTGAAGCAAAAGAGCAAGATTAAGACATCTGAAGAATGAGTTAATTCAAAAAGATTGAGTGACACAACCTTGTCAAGATTGGATTGGTTGAAGATTGATTTGAATGTAAATGAAGGATATTGTGCCCTAGATGTATGGGTAGATGCCCAAATGATGGAAGACATGAGCTCACAATACTTAGCCATTTTTGAGGATTGATTCTGAAGATGATGTTGACAAGGTTTTGACACAAGATCGAGTGAGATTCAAA
The DNA here is from genome assembly GCA_027943335.1 of Chamaecyparis obtusa. Classification (NCBI taxonomy): domain Eukaryota; kingdom Viridiplantae; phylum Streptophyta; class Pinopsida; order Cupressales; family Cupressaceae; genus Chamaecyparis; species Chamaecyparis obtusa. The sequence continues at coordinate 693,729 of BSBK01001507.1, forward strand.
TTGATAGATCAGAAGGCTGGATCAAACTCAAGAGGCCACTTTGGGCAAATAGATTGGATTTTTTTGATTCTCTGCTCTGTTCCTAACACAGTGAATTTTCTGACAGAATCTGAAGGTTGACTGTAAAAACTAGATTTCTGACAAATTTGGAAGTTTGTGGCAACTTTGTAAAATTTTTATACAAGTTTCTCTAGGCTTGTATGAGTCTGTAATAGCTCTGGAATGATACTTGACAAGGCTCGTATGACAGTTGACACTAGGATAAAATTTTGCTTGACTTTATGACAATACTCGTATGACAGTATACAGTCTCCCGTATGAAAACCTAGGGGTTTTGGCATGACAATTGGGAAAAACTTGTATGACTTTCTGAGACTTCAGGATGACTTTTGACTCCAGAAAGGATTTTTGCTTTAGATTTGAAAGTTTTCAATTTTTGAGTATCAGATTGTTTGCAAAATTGTTTGTCCTTGTTTGAAGATTTGTGTAATAGTTTGTCTTAGGTTCTTTCATTATAAGTAACCAAGTAAATATCAAGCACGTAGAATAAGATGCAAGGGAACAAGCAATCATCTTCAAACAATAAGCAAGGGGCAAAGCAACCTTGCACATGTACAAAAATAGTGACTTATTGTTCTAATCCCTAAGAGTGCTATTTGTGTATGTTCTCAAAAAGTTTTGCAATCATGCACATAGTCCTAGATAATGAAAAATTTAGCCTTGCTAGGGTTTTTAGTAATGGTCTGACTCTGCAACTTTTTTAATCTCAAGAGGGCGAACTCCAATCCAGGCGCACCAAGGTTTTGACACAGTCCAAGAATTTAATCAATCAGGAGCTACTAGGGAGATCTAACACCCAACAAGAGACTACATTTGTGGAGATTTCCTCCATAAAGACATTTATATAGTGACTGTTGCTACCACAAAAAAAATGGCTATTACCGTTTGAGGTTCCATCCATGTGGTTGACCCAATAAATGGAATGTCCACTACAGTTAACCCTCTCTAAAGGTGACTCACAAAAAGGACCACATGGGGACTTAGTTCAGATTCAAGGATCTGAGTTTCTGATACTGCCCAAAAAGGGAGTAGAGCATAATCCTCTAGCCTCTTCACTTCACCAAAATATAGAAAATAGATTCTTTGACATGCTAAGACTGAAACCACCTCACCAAGGTTTGTGATGTCAACAAAAATGTCTACTGAGCTCTCTAAGTTGGACCAAGAGAGAATGTACCGATCAAATTTGATGACCAAACCAAGTAGAACGTGAGATAATAACAGTATCCTCCCTACCTACAAGGGGATCTATCTTTGAGAAGAGCTTTGCATGCAAAAAAAGTGAATGAAGCCCACTCTCTCAAGAATTCCACAAATAGTGATCATAGGGCCTAATTACTATGTGTAAAAAATATGCAAAAAAAAATCTATGTTCATTTTAGAGCCCAAAACTGAAGTGTGATTTATGAAAGAAGGGAAGACACTCAAGCTAGACACGTGAGAGGTTCTTTTTATGTCCCAAATCAAAATTTTATTAGATTGTAGCATAATACCCGAGTTCCCACGCAATGCACTTAGTAGATTTTACCTGATTTTTAGCTTTGTTGAGCAATCTCGCGAGCAAAAACAACAAGTATAATAAAAAATAACAAATATCAATTGTTAGGGTTAGCTGTCAGTCCAAAGCTAAAATCAAAATCTGGAAGACTACCTATAAATCTGATACAACAATTGAATTTTTGGTACCAAAACTTGTATGACAATGTGTTACCTCCCGTATGACAATCTAGGCACAAAATGACAGTGGGTCTGTGCACACATGATAGAGTAAGTCCTAAATGACAATACCAAATAACATGGATGATTCTCAAAATTACCAACTATTGTACGACTGTCAGTAGGTCCTGGTATGACAATCTATCAAATATCATATGAAAAATGTATGGACAGAAAATAAAAATTACAGTTTTGATAGAAATTGATAGAAAAGAATGGAAACCTATTTCAGGGCCCCACAGTGGGTGCCATAAATGTGCGTGTGAATTTTGAATCTACCTGGAGACACAACACTTCAGTAAAACATTAGAGGTTAGCAAATCAAGAAATCTGCAAATAAGAACAATATAGCTAACCAAGTGATTTATTGCCTTCTAGTAGGTGCGAGTATGGTATTCTCAGATTTAGACCAAGATCAGTGACAATGCAACACCTAAACGAAGGATTTAAATGATTGAAAGAAATGAAGATGGAATGCAGATTAAGCTATTTTTTTGGATTTTCTATGCATAAAGATGAAAAAATTGATATGAAACTAATCTAGAATGAATTGGAATGATATGAAAATTATTCTAACAATGATATGCTATGAACCCTCAAAAACAATAACACAAATCTCACAATGGCCTTGTTTGCAAAAGCTTGATTCTTCAGATGCAAATTTGCTAGAGTAAGTATGCAAATTTGAGGATCCTTTTGTGAAGAGTTGAGCCTTCATTATATAGAAATCTAGGGCTTGAGGATGCATTGAGAAAAGCCATAAATCACTCTTGATAAACTTAGGTTGATTTTTGAGTTAACAAGAAATCAGGAATAGATCAACTCATAAAATCATGCAAAAGCACTTTTTGGCTCAAAATAGAGTTTAGTCCCCCTTTTCAACTCACCATCAGATGTTGAGTTTATAAAGTTAACAAATTGAAATTGGTAATTGATTTAAAGTTGACTATTTTTTTGATTGTGCATGATTTAATATGAATTAATTTAAAAATAAAGTGATTTATTCTCAACTTAATTGATTTTGAATTTAAATAACTAATTTATGGGTTAATCAATTATTAAATCAAACTTTTATTCCAAAACTATATCATTAAATATTGACAATTGGATTTAATTAATTAAATAAGAATTTAATCAATTATTCATAGGATTTTTGATTTATTGTCAAAATTAAATAATATAAATCATGAATAAATATAATTAAATCTAATTAAATAATTAAGTGGCAGAATTAAATTGATTAATCAAATATTCAACATATTCAATTAATCAACTTTAGGATAAATAATGACATTTATCACCAAATAATATTCAATTAAGGATAATTAGGATAATTAGGAATATTCCCCGATGCAAAATTAAGATAATCAATTAGGATTTCAATAAATTGATGTGCAGATGTGCCTTAGGTTAGGACTTTGATGTCGATTTTGATCGATTTGATGATGTAAGAGGTTAATGAACCTATAGCCCATTTTTGGGGTATTACACTTATGTTCCTCCATCCACTATACCTCTCACTCCTAGATCATCATTTATTTCTTCCACCATACCTCAAGATCAACAAAGACATGCATCTTTCAGAGAATTCTATCTATCCATCCATCAAAACCCATTATATGAGCCTCATTCATCCAAAATTCCCAAGTCTTTTGGAAGCAATTTGGATGCACAACATAAAAAGAAAAAATATAAGAATCCACTTACATATGAAGATCACCATGTCCTATCTAATCGACATGTGGCTACAAAGAAAAGTGAAATACTCATTAGACTACAAGGGTGCTCCAAGAAAAAAATAAAATCAAAGAAAATATGGGTTGCTAAATCCATCATGGAAGAATTGTGGTCAAAATCACATAAATGTAAAGAGAAATCAAAAGCTATGTGGATTCCCAAGTCTCTCTTAAAGGACTGGAATATAAAAGAAAAATAAAAGTTGAGATTCAATCTACCAAAGACTTCCACTTCGTATTCTTCCAAATATATTCCATTCTCTCCTCCATCTATTTTGGGTCCTTGTGTCCCAAAATCCACATCACTTCCTACATCAAAACCTCATACTAGCCAATTCACTCTCCCTTCACCTGTGCCCAACTCTTCAAGGTGTGTGTCGATGTTAATCTTGCCAAAATTTTCACCTAATCTCATACAAACCTTTCAATACCCTATCCAATATCCAACTTCTATACCTATTCCCTATCCTTCCATATCATATCCTCCCATTCCTCTTACCCCATCTTATGCATAAATCCTTGGCCATTATCTACCTTATCCTCCTTAGCTTTCCCCTACCATCACCATTATCATCATCTTTGAGCTTATCTTTTAGTAGTCTTGGAAAATCATAACATATCTTTGTAGAGGAATATTATCCAAAGAGAATCAGGCTTGAATTCCTCTAAAAAAAAGTTTAAAAAAAAAATTCCAAAAAAAAGAAAAAGAAAGAAAAAGTCATCCAATGGTGAAAACTTGGTACTCAGGCACCTTGGGAAAGTACCATGATGAAAACTTGGCAAACATGCATCATGTGTAGTCCCCCCATCTAGTTTTTCTTCATAGTTGTGGGCAATTCTATCTCGCTATCCATCCATAATATCTTCCCTATCATCTACTTCAAATGCCTATCATATCTTTCCCATTCATTTATCTACCTCCCCTTGCACTCTATACTTGGGGGAAAGATCCATCTATTCTATGCTACCATAAATATCTTCCATATTTCCTATCCACCATCCATTATCCTATCTTAGTTCATTATCATTTCCTTTCCCATCTTTGATCTTGAATATCCTATGCATCTCCTCTATCCATATGTACCTTCCATAACCCTTACTCCTTATCCATCCATTTTTCTGCATAATTTCATCCATTTTCACATATTTGATCTTGACATCCCTATCCTCCATCTCATATTCCTCATCATATTCATTCCCTTAATCCATCTTTCATAATACTTTTTGAGTCCATATTCCTTTCCATGTCCTTGATCTTGATTATCCTATACATTTCCTCCATACATTATCTATTATCCAATACCTTCTATATCCCCCATATAATTATCCCCTATCCTCTCCATACCCTCCATATCATATCCCTTATCCATCCACCTTCCACTTGCATGCCTTTTCCCTTCGTAAAAAACTAGAGGTACTAAAATACAAAGAAAATATCCATGCATGCTTTGGACAACACAAGCCTTCACTTCCTCCATAAATATCCTTTCTGCATTATCCATTTGCTTCATCATTTTTATCCTCCATCTTTCCATCCTTCATTCTCCTCCTTCTAGTGTGGGGTATTTAACTCCTTTTATACATAGTTCTTGGATTTCTATTCCTATATCCCCCATCATGTAGTCTTTCATATCCTACCCTTACCTATCCATTCATTCCATCTATCTCCTATCCAATCCATCCCTTCCATCCATTCATTTTCTAACCAAACATCTATCCATCCTTCCATCCTCTATCATTCCTTGGTTATCCCTTGTCATTGGTTCCAATCCACTTATCATTTTTTCTATCCCATCCTATCCAATCCCTTAATCATCCTTTCATCTTATTCAAACCATCTTGTCTACCAAATCTCTTTATCTTCTACTCCAATCCACTTTTTCCTCTTCTCTTCCAATCCTATTCTATCCAATCTGCTCATCCAAATAAATGTAAAAACTCCAAAAATAATATAAAATGATCCTGAAAAATTTAGAAAAATTAAAAAATCCCTATAATCCAAAAGATCTCAAATCAGTCCAATCAAGTGCAATAAATACTAATCCATGCAATCCAATCTTGCAATCTAGCACATTAATCTTCAATAAAGCCATCATCTTAAACCAAATCATCTGATAATCAATTAATCAATTTCAAACCCAATCATAATCATGGGATGCATCCCTCCCAATCCTTGAGGCCCTGCCCTCCCAATCACTCAATCAATCAATCAATCAATCAATCAATCAATTGGTTTTCAATTTGAGTAGGGGCAATATGTTGGTTTACTTTTGGTTTAGTGTGCATGCTTGCTTGTTGCTTGTTTCTTGTATGTATTAACATTTTTTGCATCTATCATGGTCTTTGCATCCTATTGTCACAAGGGCATCATGGTCTTCCATATCATGGTGTCATAAGGCATATGGTTGTATTTGACCTTTTTTTTTTATCACATACTTAACACATGGTCATCTTGGATCCTCATACCTTGGTGCCTAATGTCAACTACAATATCAAAATAGGTTATGCTCTCCCATGTTGACACAATGATAGTTTTCATTTATGTTCATTTTGCATTGGAGGTCTTCTTTTATTCACTTCCCCTACCCTCACCCTTCCTTTTCGATAAAATTGTCAAAATTAATTTTTTGTTCAATTTTCTCAAGGGGGAACCATCCTCATCCTCTTCCTATCATTTCTTACATGCAACCCATGGGGCATCTTGTTTTCTTCTTCTTTGATGCAATGCCAATTTTGACACCACATCAAAGAGGGGCAAAATGTAGACACCTAAAATTGTCCATTCACACTAATGTTAATTTTTATTAATATTTGTCCTTAACATCATGGTTAATTTTATTAATTGACTATAATCGTTATATTCTTCTATTTATTTAATTAAATTTATTTTAATTAAATAAATTCATTCTCCCTTTGTATTTATTAAAATTCAATTTAATATATTATCCCTTCATTTCCCTCTATAAAATAAATTTTATTTATTTTATTCCTCCACTAGCCTAAAGCTCTTCTAAACCATGATTAAATTAAATTAATTTTAATTTAATTCCTTTTCCCTTTTTCCTATGCTTACCTTTTTATAATATTCCTCTAATCTTAATTAAAAGGTGGATTACCTCTAATCAGGTGCACAATCTCCTTTTCCAAGGTGGCCACCTCCCCATCTCTTTTCTCCACTAATCATTTTTAAATTTCTTTTTTCTCTCTCAAATGAAGTTTGACTTTTGCCACTTCACCTTTGGCACATGGTCATCTCGGTTCCTCATACCTTGGTGCATAACGTCAAGTACAATATCAAAATAGGATATGCTCTCCCATGTTGACACAATGATAGTTTTCATTTAGGTTCATTTTGCATTAGAGGTCTTCTTTTATTGACTTCCTCTATCCTCACCCTTCCTTTTCAAGAAAATTTCCAAAATTAATTTTTTGCTCAATTTTCTCGAGGGGGTACCATCCTCATCCTCTTCCTATCATTGCTTAGGCACTCCTGGGGCATCTCATTTTATTCTTCTTTGACGTGATGCCGATTTCGACACCACATCAAATAGGGGAAAAATATAGATACCTAAAATTGTCCTTCGCACTAATATTAATTTTTAAAAATATTTTCCCTTAACATTATGGTTAATTTTATTAATTGACTATAATCGTTATATTCTTCTATTTATCTAATTAAATTTACTTTAATTAAATAAAGTCATTTTCTCTTTGTATTTAAATTTTATTTAAATACTATAATATATTGAATTCATTTTAATATATTATCCCTCCATTTCCCTTTATTAAATAAATTTTATTTATTTTATTCCTCAACTAGGCTAAAGTTCTTCTAAACCATGATTAAATTAAATTTATTTTAATTTAATTCCTTTTCCCTTTTTCCTATGCTTAGCTTTTTCTAATATTCCTCTAATCTTAATTAAAAGATGGATTACCCTTAAACATGTGCACAATCACCTTTTCCAAGGTAGCCACCTCTCCATCTTTTTTTTCCACCAATCATTTTTAAATTTCTCTTTTCCCTCTAAAAGTGAAGTTTGACTTTTTCATATTTTTTGACTTCACCTTTTTCAAACCCTACCTAACATCCTTTTGCCTCTTAATTTTAGACACTCATTTCTTTTGCCTCTTCATCTTAGCCACTCCTTTTTTTCCTCTTAATCTTGGCCATCCAATATTTTGCCTCTTATCTTCACTGTCCAATTCTTTTTATTTTCTATAAAAGGAGGCCTCACTCCTTATTTTAGGTCTAGGTTATTTTTCTTCTTAATCTCTTAGGGCCCGTTTGGTGCATGGAATTAATTTATCCATAATAGGCCTATTCTAGAATAAGGACCTATTCTGGGATTAATTAATCCTGAAAATGAAAGTTGGAATAAGGTTTGGACCTATTTGGTGCACCTAGAAGATGACTGGGAATTAATCTATTCTGTGTTTGGATCCCATAATGTGGAATTAGAATAATGATTATTTTTCATTTTTTTAATTAATTTGAACAATGTTCCATCACTCTGGCAAGCCAAAAATCCCCCAGCTTGAATTTAAAATTTGAATCTAGCATCACATTGCTTGCCTTTATGTCTCTATGCACAATGCTCTTATGCCAATCATCGTGATGATAAATGATAGCTGAGGCTACGTCACAGGCTAGGCCATATCTTTGATCCCAATTTAGAGCACCTTCAGTCTCCTTAAATAGATATTTATCAAGACTTCCATTTAGGAGCAACTCGTAGACTAGAAGCAAATCATCTTTTTGATGGCACCAACCCACAAATCTCACAAATCTCCTATAAAACCTAAAGAACCATTCACACATGGACCCCACAACTTATACATTTTGTTGTAATTTTTAATCCATGAATAGCTTATTTTGAATCCATGAATAGCTTATTCTGGAATAAAAAATGAATTCCAAATTTATTTATTTATTAGTTAATCCAAGCATTGGGCCAAATATGGGGATTAATTTTCTAATTCAAGAATTCAAAAAATGGCCACAAATGGTGAATTACTTTATTCTCGCATTAAATAATGACTATTCTAGGTTAATACTAGGAACCAAATGAGTCCTTAGCTCTTGCATCTTCTAGGATTCTTAATAATTTTAGTTCTTTTCTTCATTGTAATCTAATCATGTTCTTAGTTTCTTAATCTTGTTTCATTTATCATAGATCTTAATCTTGTTTGCATTATCATTATCTTAAATCAATCTTGCATCAATCTTAATCTTTATCATTTGTGAAGCTTGGAGAAAGTTCCTCATACTTATTCTCAATCCCTTCACCATTATCTATCTTGCATCCCATAGTTTTACATTATATTTTGGGAGAGCATACCCACAATTAATCTTGAAGAGAAAATCAAACAAGGTTATTAGGTGCCCTTGTTTTAGCTCATTGAGGTTGTAGTGAAAATTACTTATTTTGTTTCATTTGAAATTACTAACATCTAATGTGATTGTTTGGCTATTTTGGTTTTTTGTATTTGCAGAAAATAGGTATATATTTTTATTGCATACAATAGGTCTCTTAGGAGCCTTGGCATCAAAAATCAAATGTTGTCATGCAAATTTGAAAAGTTGCTATGCAACATTTAAAAGTTGCTTGACAATTTTTGAAAAGTTGCTCAAAAGTTGAAAAATGGTTCATAACGATTTGAAAATTGGTTATATCTATTGTATGAGCCTATTTAGGCATAATATGGTCATACATCTAGGGGGGATGCAAGATTGTATGAAGGCTTGAAGAAAACAAAGTTAAAACCCTTATTTTATGAGAAATTCTCTGTGTTTATGCATGGTACAATCCAGTATGGACTAGAAATGATTTGAAGTTATAAGTTTTGGTTTGAAGTGATTTAGATCAATTTGGTGTAAGATATCCTTGTTTTAGTGGTAACAGTCTAGTGATACCCTGAATTTGGGGGTTTGGTTGAAATGGACCTCTAACTTGCATCTCCACCATAAGATTTTAATGGAACTATGGGAAATGAAAGTTTGGGGGATGTGCTCAAAGAACTTAGAGACTTAGGGCATGGAGGGTTTATTGACCATGTTTTCAAGCCAGCCCTAGGCTAAACATCTCTATGTGTTTAGCTAGGAAGTGAACAGAAAGTAGAGACAGTCTGACCTAAGGATTGAACAAACTTGGTGAATGCTAGATTTTGTTCATTTTTTGATGCTAGAGGAGTTCTAGGGCCTTGGGAGGATTTGAGGGACCCATCCACTTGCACTTGCTTTGTTTATATCCATGCCTAGTCTGGCCAATTAGGCCTGTGAACATAGTAGGTGTTGAGGGGTGCTAGAGTTGAACCTGACCAAGATCATTTGGAATCCTTTGAGGGTTCGAAAGGGTTGTCAAAAAATGGAGAGATTCCACCAAGGTGTTCAACAAGGATTTTTAGAGTACGATACCAAAAACCATTCAGTCAGGGCTAGTAGAGATCCTAACCAGTATTGAGGAAGCGAGTTGTGGGTCTTAGATGACTCATTTTGGAGTTGTGTCTCAGTGTGTTGATACCATAGAGATTGTCTCCACTCTTACTTTGAAGTCTTTAGTGGCATAGGGTGTTTTCTCTATTTTGGGATCATTTAAGGATTATTTCCTTATTGGAGAAATTGGACTAAGGAATAACCAGAGGGAGTGGTTATAGGTGTCTAAAGGTGAGTTAGACTCTAAACTAGGTTAGTAGCTATAGACTCTACATCAAGTGGTATCAGAGCCACTAAGGTCTTAATTGGAAGATAAAAGTAAGGAAAGATGTCAGACATAGAAGGTAATGAGTGGGATGGATTCCCTACCAATGTGACCAATAAGGAGTTGGCTAAGATGCTTAGAGAGCACATGGCTAGAAGAAATAAGATGGAAGGAAAACTTGAGATATTGAAGAATCTCTAAGGAGGAAAGAGGAATGCTGATGAATAATCAGAGGAAGTAGAGGACGTAGAAGAGATACCCATACCAAGAAGACCAGGAGTACCGAAAGACCAGAGATTATTCATAGAGGCACTTGAAAGGGTAGGAAGGAAAGACTCCAAGATAGACCTACCTTTTTTTGAAAGAAAGATGGATGTGGATGAGTGCATGGAATAGTTAAAAGCCCTGAATAACTACTTTGAATGTGAGGATACTCCAGAGCACCTAAGGGTAAAAATAGAAAAGTAAAAAAGGAAGGGAACTGCATTAAGCTGGTGGAAGTTCTTGCAGAATAAGAGGGTTGAAAATGATAAGAACCCCATTGCATTATGGAAGAGGATGAGAGAAGAGATTAGGAAGTAGTTTATTCCTAATGACTATGACATATTGATGCATAATAAATTTCATGGATTAAGACAAAAAGAGCTTGATGTGAATGCTTATACGGAGGAGTTTAATAAACTCACTCTGAGAGCCAATATCTATGAGAAAAGAAAAAGAAAAAGGTAGCTAGATATATGGGAGGATTGAAGTACTCCATCCATGATGAAATCACCATGTTTAACCCTGATTCAGTGCACAAATGTTTTTGTTGTCACTAAGGATTGCATCCGAAAGAGCTAAGTATGAAACTCAGCAATCCTATGAAACATGGGAATACTTTCAGGTTTTGGGTGACCTATGAGAAAGTAAACCTCCAGATTAGGGGCTAGCTTCCCCTTGAATCACCTTAAACTTTTAAACTAACTTTTGGAGGAAAAGGGAAGAGGGTGCATGAATTGAAATGGAACTAGGGTGATTCACCAAACTTGAATAGATCCACAAACTAAAAACAAACTCACAATGTGATTTAAACATAACCTGAACACCACAAATTTTCCTTAATTATGATATTTCCTTTAGAAACAACAAGGGGTTGATTGTAAATGTGAAGGGAAAATGAGTTCCACAACCCAAAATACTTTTAAACACAAACAAATTAGGAATTTAGGAAACAAAATGCATTTCTAAGTATTTAAATGAACAATATACCAAGTAAAGGATTAACCTTAATCACAATAACATTGATACAAGACTCACCAAACAACTCAGAAAACAATAGGAACAAGAAGGATAATTTCTATGTATTGAATCAAAAGGAGCCAAAATACAGTCTACTTCTCTAGAGCTACAAACATTCAAATCTCAGAGTGAGATAGAATGGAAGAAATGCCTCAATCACAAAAGTGAGAGGTATAAATAGGTGGACCTTCAGAATATACAAATCCAGGAATCTTGGGGATTCACTATGCCTAACTCTACTAAATCAAAGAATGAAGGTATGTCTTTTGAAAAAATATGCATTCTAGGTCCATCAAATATGCTGCTCATATCTAGATGTCAGTTTCTTAGAAATAAAGGGGTAGGTGGGAAGATACAAATATTTAAAAATTTAACCCATCAAATCAATCCCCTTATTTTCCCAATCTAATCTACCCCCTAATCATGCTTAAAATGTTTTGACAAAATGATTTATAAAATATCATTTATCAAAAATTTTACAAAAAGGAAGCATGATTTTACATTTATCTTTATTACTTCCCCCTCTAACACAAATAACATATAGTCTACGGGGTGGTGACACAAGTGAGGATGGGGAGAGGGGCCAAAGGAAAACCCTAACCAAATCCACCTTGCAGAGATCACACACGAAAGCAACAAAAACACAAGTGAGAGAGAGAATGTATATATCTTTCATATATTTATCTTAATTGATTCATACATGTAGGGCTGTAAGGCCTTCCTAGTTTAGGCCAGATATTACAATCAAGTACAAAAGTCCTCCAACATACAAGGATCTAAAACAATCTTCTATCTCCTAGATTCTAACTTTGATGTCCTCATTCATCTCCTAAAACTACAAACAAGATTACATTATATACAAGAGGCTACTGAACAAGTCAACCTTCAGATCCACCATCAATGGAAGGAATGGTCAGATCTAGGTCCACACGCTTCCCAATGATATATACTATCATTAAATCCATGACCATAATTAAAGACAAGAGTTGGCCTCAACAAGAAATTAAAACAAACAAGTCGGTAAGAAAGGATAACCAAGCACCAGACAAGCATCATCGAGTGCCAGGGAAATTCATTGAGTGCTAGAGAGATAACCGACCAACCCCGGTAAACAAAGGAAACTGAGAAAAACTGAACCAACTCAGTCAAAGAAGGAACTAAGAAACATAGGAAAACACAAACATGTTTTTGGTGACATAGGATTTCCAAGGACCCGAGATGCTCCTACATCAGACACCTAGGGTTATTTGAAATGATTCTCTAAATCAAGAAGTAGGTACAATCTGAGCTGAATCCAATTCAGATTGTAAAATCTGTGAGCTGTCTTCAATCGGTCTATTCTTCCACTTTACCAGATATTCCATATACTATTTTGCTCTTGTACTTCTTCCAATTCTTTGTTCCAAAATCTACTCAAGTTCTTCTATCTGTTTCTTAGGATAATCATTTGGTACTATCATTTCTTCATTTGACTCATGATATTCATACAAATCAGCAATGTTGAAAATAGGTGATATATCTATGTCATTAGGTAACTCAATCTCATAAGCATTTCCACTATCAAATCTCTTCAAAATCTTGCAAGGACCAAACACCTACTTTTAAGCTTCCCATATGTTCCAACAGGAAATCTACCTTTCTTCAAATGAACCATTACTTCATCACTGACTATAAAAGTCTTATGTCTTCTAGATCTATCAGCTCTATATTTGTATTAATGATTACTTTTCTCTAGCTTATGTTTCACATATTCATGCAATGTCTTCATGTACTTAGCAAATTTTACTCCTTCATCACTTCTCTTTCTTTCATCAACAATGTCCCTCAAATATGATATACCTCTTGATTGTATGCCATTTACAATCTCAAAAGGTGTTTTTCCAATACTCCCATTCATTGAATTATTGTATGCAAACTCTACTTGTGCCAACACATAATCCCAATTACTTAGCGTGTCTCCAACTAAACATCTCAAAAGATTACCCAAGCTTGTATTCACAAATTCTATCTATCCATTGGTCTGTGGGTGAAATGTAGAACTATATTTCAACTCGGTGCCAAACTTTCTCCAAAGGGTCTTCCAAAAGTATCCAAAAAATTTACTATCTCGGTCAGAGATAATACTCTTTGATAATCATTGCAATTTGACAACTTCCTTAAAGAAAAGATCTACTATATGTACTACATCTGATGTCTTTCTACAATGTATAAAATGTGCCATTTTAGAAAACCTATCCACAACAACAAACATAGAATCATTACCTCTTATTGTCTTCAGTAAGCCAAGAACAAAATCCATACTGATATCAATCTAAGGTTTCTCAGGAACATAAATTAGTGTATACAATCTAGTATTTTGACTTACTCCTTTTGCAACTTGACAAATTCCACAACTTCTCACAAATTTCTAAACATCTTTATACAACTATGGCCAAAAGTATTTCTCCTTAAGAAAATTCAATGTCTTGTCAACACCAAAATGTCCAGCCAATCCACTACTTTGTTTCTCCTTTATCAAATTAGTTCTCATCGATCCTCTTGGTATACACAACTGAATACCTTTAAACAACATACCTCCTTGAATGAAATATTCTTCCCATTTAGTACTCGGTTGATCTTGAATAGGTGCTATGCACTTTCTCCATAGCTCAGAAAAATTAGGATCAAATTCATAAGAATCTCTCATGTCATCAAAGCCAAGAACTTCAATTTTCATCTCGGTCATCAAAGATCTTCTACTTAATGCATCAGCGACTTGGTTAGTGACTCTACACTTATGCTTTATCATAAATGTATAAATCTCCAAATACTCAACCCATTTCATATGTCTCTATTTCAACTTATTCTAACTACCCAAATACTATAAAGCTTTATGATCGGTATACAATACAAATTCACTCGGTATCAAATAATGTCTCCATTTCTTCAGTACTTGAACAATAGCATAGAATTATTGATCATACATAGAGTATTTCCTTTTTTCATCATTCAACTTTTCACTAAAGAAAGCAACATGTTTACCTTCTTGACTCAACATAGCTCCTATTGCACTTCCACTGGCATCACATTCCACTTGAAATACCTTATTGAAATTAGGCAATGCCAACACATGCAATTCAATAACCTTCTACTTCAGAGTCTCAAAACTTTTATCAGCTCCATGTGTCCACTTGAATTCTCTTTTATCTCCTCTCATAGTATCAATCATAACATTACAAATTGAACTGAAATTCCTAATGAAATTTTGGTAAAAAACTTTCCAAACCATGAAATGATCTTACCTCACTAGCATTTTTAGGTGTAGGACAATTCAAAATAGCTTCAACCTTTTCAGGATCCATCTTCAAATCATCAGCTGAAATCACAAATCCCAAATGCACAATCTCCTCTTTCATGAATGAACACTTTTTCAGATTTATTAGCAACTTTTCTTCTTTCAACCTCTGCAATACTTGTTTAACATGCAAAATATGTACTTCTCTAGTCTTACTAAATATCAGAATATCATCAAGGTAGACAATCACAAATTTACCTAAAAATTTCTTCATAACTTCATTCATCAACCTCATAAAAGTACTCGGTGCATTAGTTAAACCAAAAGGCATAACCAACCACTCATACAAACCTTCTTTTGTCTTGAAAGAAGTCTTCCATTCATCACCTTCTATAATTCTGATATGATGATACCCACTTTTCAAATCAATTTTGGTAAAATACTTTTCTCTATTCAAACTGTCCATTATGTCATCCATTCTCGGTATAGGAAACGTATATTTCAATGTTATCTTGTTGATTTCTCTGGAATCCGTACACAGTCACCATTCTCCATTCTTCTTGGGTGCCAATACAATAGGTACTGCACAAGGACTCAAAATTTCTCAGATTAAACCTTTCTGCAACAATTCTTGAATATGTTGGTTCAATTCTTGATTCTCGGTAGGTGTCAACTGATGTGGTGCTTTATTCGGTAAACTAGCTCCAGGGATTAGATCTATGCAATGATCGATGCTTCTCTTTAGTGGAAAACCATTAGGTACATTATCAAAAATGATCTCACTGTACTCGGTGAGTAACTTATCAATCTCCTCATAGATACTATGCTCTGTTTTCTTACTTGGTTTGTTAGGAATCACATCAAAACATACATCTTTCTTCTTCAAATCCTTAACAAAATTTCTTCCTTCCATCAAGAAAAATTTCACAGATGTACAAACATTACTAACATGTTTTTCAATCAAAGGTAACAAGATTTGTCTTCTCCGATAAGACCAAATAGTATATTTATGCAATCTCCCATCATATATAGCATGTCTATCATATTGCCAAGGTCTACCCAACAAAATATGACAACAATCCATAGGCATGGTATCACATAACACCTTATCATAGTGCTTTCCAATTTTTAAATTCACATAACATTGTTCACTTACCAAGAGTTTATGCTCATCTTTGATCCATGAAATTTGATAGGGCTTTGGATGTTCCAACCTTTTCAAATGCAACTTTGTAACCATTTCCTTGGATGCCAAGTTCTCTAAGCTACCACTATCAATGATTACCTTCCAAACTTCATCAAAAACTCTACATCTGGTCTTGAACAAACTTTTCCTTACCAGATCTTCCTTATTACTTTCACTCCAAAGTAATCTCCTTACCATCAAGTTTGTTTCCTTCTTAGGTTCATTTAGTGACTCTTCTTGTACCAAAGCATTTCTACTGCTACTGACCTTTTTACTTGCATGTGTACACTCAAATTATCTATGTCCTTCTTCTCCACAATTGTAACAAGTTCCTCGGAAACAACCTCTATTATAACCACCACAGTAGTTACTACCTCTGCCTTGAGATGAACTTTCACCTTTCCACTCGGTCTTTCCTTATCTAGACTTGTCTTTTCAGGTTCAAATCTACTATTTTCCTCATAAGATCTACCTCTTCCTCTAGGGAATCTACCACCTCTACCTCTTTGTCTTTACTCATGTTTCTTGTTCAGTTTCTCCTCAATTTTCAATGCAAATTGATAGGCCTCTTCAATGTTCTCCAATTTGACCAAACTGATTTCTTCTTGGATGGAAACTCTTAATCCATTCAGGTACCTGGCAATTCTTTCCACATCATCTTAATCATGTCTAGATCTAATATCTAATACATAGAATTTCTCAGTATACTCTTTTACTAAACTATCTTTCTTCCTCAATCTACCTCAAACTTTGCATTCACCTAACTAGTTTAATTTGATAATCACAAGGTAAAAACTTTCCTTTCAATTTATTCACCATCTTATTCCATACCTTAATTTTTTCTTTGCCTTTCCTCTTTCTATCCAACTTTAGATGTTCCCACCACAAGGATGCATGAATTTTTAACTTTGTGTTTGCAATTTTCACCTTCTTTTCCTCAGGAACATTTTCATATTCAAAGTACTTTTCCATCTCTGTGATCCAGTCCACCAATTCATCAGCATCTAATTTTCCACTATACTCAAGAGGATTAAAGTGTGGTGTAGAATTCAGATTTGTCAAAGCCTTCAATAATCTTTCCTCACCTTGATCCATCACCAGTGCAGGTTCTACATCACCTTGTTCTTCCTCAATTTCATCATCACTAACATCTTCAAGATGTCTTCCTCTTCTCTGGACTGTTTCAATAGCTTCTAGTCTAGCAACAAGTTGTCTCAACATGTTTGGCAATCCTAGATCCACATCTCACCTCCCACAAACCATCTTGAAACCCTCTACAATTCTAGGCCATATCGTAATCTAATACCCCGCAACAAATCAACTAGGGTTTGACAAGAAGGAACCCTCAAACCTAGGTTTGTAAACCTAGATCTAGATCTCACCTCAGCTCTGATACCACTTGACACAAGGGAGGATGGGGAGAGGGGCCAAAGGCAAACCCTAACCAGATCCACCTTGCAGAGATTACACATGGAAGCAACAAACACATAAGTGAGAGAGAGAATGCAAACATCTTTCATATATTTATCTCAATTGATTCATACATGCTAGGCTGTAAGGCCTTCCCAATTTAGGCCAAATATTATAATCAGGTACATAAGTCATCCAACATGTGAGGATCTGAAACAATCTTCTATCTCCTAGCTTCTAACTCTGATGTCCTCATTCATGTCCTAAAACTACAAACAAGATTACATTATATACAAGAGGCTACCAAACAAGTCGGCCTTCAAATCCACCATCAATAGAAGGAATGAAAAAATCTAGGTCCACATGCATCCCAATGATATATACCATCATTAAATCCATTACCATAATTAAAGGCAAGAGTCAACTTTAATAGGAAATTAAAACAAACAATTCGGTAAGCAAGGATAACCAAGTGCCATACAAGAATCACTGAGTGCCAGGGAAATTCACCGAGCACTAGAGAGATAACCGATCAACCCTGGTAAACAAAGGAAACTGAGAAACACCAAACCAATTTGGTCAAAGAAGGAACCGAGTAACATAGGAAAACACAAACATTTTTTTGGTGACACAGGATTACCAAGGACTCGAGATGCTCCTGCATCAGGTGGGTTAATAATAAGTTTAATTAATTATGTTTAATGAATGAGTTCTCAACCCAATTTTTAAAAAAGGGGAAAACCTATCCAAATAAACATTTACATTTTAAATTAAACCCACTTTCAAAAAGAAAAGATGCTAAAAGCATCGAGCTCTTTCACTGTTGCTTGTTTGGGGAAAGTTGTAAATTTTGAACTAGACTTTGGCTTTGCATCTCGAGCTGGATTTGGAAGCTTGGTTTTATCTCTCCTCATCATGATATGGAAGCTTTGGTCAAGGTGGGCATTTGTGTCTTTGGTTTATTCCTCATCCTCTCTGCATTTTTGATGTTGTGTTGTATTTTCTCATCTTCTCTAGATTTTGAGGGCATATTATATTTTATCATTTCTTTGAAGGGCATGGTTGCATATTTTTAATCTTTATGATTCAATGATTTGATGGCACCATTTTAATATTGGTATTCATCCTCACTGCTATGAGATGATTTGATGAGCTACGATCTGCAAGCTAGGGTATCATTGTTTATGTTCATAATGTGTTATTGCTCACTACTTAGGGCCCGTGAGCTTGGTATTTGGCATCATGCAATATATTTACTATCATTACTATGCCAATTTCTTCCTTCAGCCCATTCTCTATGGTATTTTTCTATTGTTATTGTTTAAGAATACATCTGGGATACTCATTTTTGTATTAATGATTGGGAGACCTTCCAAGGCCCATGAGCTATGAGCTATGGCACTATTGTAATATTATTTAATTGTTGTATGCTTGACCATTTCATTGGAGCATCCTTAACTTTGTTATTTTAATGGCACTGTTCCCTATGCTTGTGAAGTGTTTGCATTCTTGCTAGCCCGTGCTCTTAAGAGCATTGTGATTTTCTATTTTTTATCATGACATTTACTGGTGTTCACTATTCCTTGAAGGCTCGTGAGATTGATTTTTGGGCATCATTAACTTGAATCACCACTGCTACTCCATTAGCATGTTGAATTTGAATGTCATGTTGAATTAAAATGCCATGCTGATTAACAAACAATGCTGATTAATAATATATGGAGATTGTTGTTGCTTTCCTTCATAGTTAGTACCCATATTGGGATTGTATTTCACTTCACTATTTAAGGAATCACTCAATGATTACTACTTGAATATAATCTCCAAAGCAATAAAAATGTACTAGATGTACCTCATTTTTTCATAGGATCTTCACCATGATATTATGCCATTGTCTATGAGGCACCATGAATTGCTATTTGCAATCTTCCCTCCTTTAATAATGTAGATTGATACATGAAATACTACAATATTACTGAATATATAATAGTACTCGAAAGAAGATTTTGTGTACCTCTTTCTCCATGATGTTCTTGGCTTATTCACTATTTTAAAAATATGCAATGGGCCTCTTTATACTTGTGCACCATATTGTGATGTTATGATTTTAATTTGAAGCCCATCATTGGGTTCTCATCACTCATGTAGATTTGACTTCATGGATGCCCTCTATCTTTTGATTTGATTTTATGATGATGTACCATCCATTGCTTGATGTAGCTTTCTTATTATTGTAGCCTCATATATGCTTGATCATGGATGCCTTATGGTTTAATGTCATGATTTGAGTCATTGCTATGGGTGGTCCATTTGGAAATGGTACCACAAAAATATCAAATGGAACAACAACATTTGATGTTGCTGTTGTATTGTTTGTATTGGATATCCATAGAAATGACTCACTTGATGCTCATTTTTCCTGCATATTGATCATTATATTTCAATTGCTACTTCCTTTAAATGTTGATATTCTTCTATTTGACTATGCTTCCATGCTTTATGTACTTGAAATTGGCTTGTTCCCATCATGATATGAGGTTCATAGGTGTCCCTACTCTGCCTATTGGATCTTGCAGAGTTTTCTTCTACTATTAAGCCTTCATGGATTCTGAATGTTCCATGGTCACTATTGCTCTACCAAGTGCTTCCCTCTTTCTAGATTGGTGCTCCTCCTTGGGGATGTGTGGATGATTAGGAACTTTGTGGAAATGAGGCTCCTGATAACCCTCACAATTTCAATGTGGGGTACTAAGAGAGCCTGATACTTGATCATGAGTGTTCTTGGCCTATGACGTGGTCTCTGTCAAGGAGTTTTAAGGGCTTCTTGATAGTGCCCACATTATAGGGCAACATCATTCATTACATTTTAGTAGTTTGTAACTATTTTTGTTCAGACAATCAATTGTACTTTGAGGATGGTGATTTGGAAAGGCCATCATCTCAATACTTTTGATTATCTGAATGAGGATAAACATTAGTGCCACAACTTCTTCTGTATTTGCACATGGAAGAAACAAGTTAGTGAAAACATGGTATCTTCTTCCTCTTGTATCTTCTTTCTGATTGCACATGTCTTGTATCATGGTTTCCTTTTAGAAGCATATGGATTGACTGTGAACATGCATGCTTGTAAATGAGGATATGTAATAGGATGTCATGCATTGCTTAGATCCTTTGGATCTAACCCCATCTCTTTCTTTCTTGCATTCTAGATCAAACAAGAGAACACTAGATTCACACCCAGGTCAACATTCCCTCATCTCTTTAGGCAATATCTAGAACCCTCATTGTTTATGTTCATTTACTTATGTATGTCTATATTCATCCATATCTTTCAAAGAGTTGGCTATGCTCATGGCTTGTGTGAGTCCAAATGTTTTATTTTTCTCTTCCTTTCTTTGTACAACACATAATATTTTTAGCATATATATATACATGTAATATTTTAGATGTACATCTCTCTTTTATTTCACATGTAACTTCAATTTATAGCCAATAAAATGAACACCATTATAAACAAAGATCATTTAATAATGCAAACTAGGGTACTATAGTCACTCATCTAGTAATTAGGTTACCAATATTGAAATGAACATGAAAATATGGTAATAGTTTTCAATTAGCACTCAAGGTGGAGGAGAAACAAAAGAGGAAGGGTGACTAACAAAGAGGAGAAAGAGGTGGTTATTTCAATAGAGGAAAATGAAGGAACAATGGTGGTGGTCCCTCAAACAAATTCCAAAAAGAATATAGTAACCAGGGAGGACAAGAAGGAGAATCCATTTAGAGAGGTGGATTCAGGGGTAGAAGAGAAAATGGTAGAGGAAGATTTGGGGGAAGGAGTTCATGAGTCCTCATAGGGAGATGTTTCAACTCTAATCAAGTGGGACACCAAGCCTCAAGGTGTCTGGAGAAGAAAGGGAATAATAACCAAGGTGGAGAAAGGAGGGTCCAAATGACCCAAGAAGATGTTACATAAAGCATCCAAGGGAAAAGAGGGAATGCAGATCCAGAACAAGGAGAGAGTTTGATGTTCAAAAAGACCTTGTTGAAGACCCCTGTAAGCAAGGAGCCACCCCAAACAAAGGCCTTATTCAGGACATCCTACAATGTAAAAGGTAAAGTATGAAAGGTAATATTTGATTCAGGTTCCACTAATAACCTTGAATCTATTGAGATGGTTAATAAACTTGGTTTGAATAAGATACCCCATCCTAACCCCTATAGAGTATCTTGGTTAAATAATGAAAAATAAGCTATGGTCAATGAACAGGTATATGTGGAGTTTCAAATAGGAGATTACAAAGACAACATCTTGTGTGATGTTATAGAGATGGATGCATTCCATATACTACTAGGGAGGCCTTGGAAGTATGATGTAAACTCCAAGCATGATGGCAAGAAGAATTTCTATAAGATCACTAAGGGTGGAAGGGAGTATACTATGAGGCCTTTGCCTAATGATGAGAAGGAGACACATCAAGTGACTAGTGTACTAGTTGTTGGAGAAAATGAGTTCATGAAGACTCTAAAGGAGAAGAGTACCCCATGATTTTCCATAGTAGTAAAGCCTAGAAAGGAAGTGGAAGAAAGGAAGGTAAGGGACAAAGAACTAGTGAGAAGTGTAGGACCCAAGGAGGTGCAAGACTTGTTGAGAAAGTATGAAGATGTGATTGCAGATAGTACGACTAAGAATCTCCCACTATTTAGGGATGTAAGTCACTACATTTAATTCATACCAAGATCTACCCTACCAAACAAAGCTTCCTACAAACTGAATCCAAATCAGAATTAAGAGTTGGCTAGACAAGCGGAGGAGTTGCTAGAGAAAGGGTTCATAAGGAGAAGCATTAGCCCTTGTGCAATTCCAACACTTTTGGCTCCAAAAAAGGAAGGCACATGGAGGATATGTACTGAATCCATAGCCATAAATAAGATCACCATAAGGTACCAGTTCCACATGCCTAGAATGGAAGACTTGATGGATTGCCTAGGAGGGGCAAGGTACTACTCCAACATGGACTTGAAGAATGGGTACCACCAGATAAGGATCAGAAGTGGAGATGAATGGAAAAATACATTCAAGGCTAATGAAGGATTATTTGAGTGGATGGTGATGCCCTTTGGCCTCTCAAATTCTCCAAGAAAATTCATGAGACTCATGAATGAAGTTATCAAGCCTTTTATAAATAATTTTGTAGTTGTTTATCTAGATGACATTCTCATTTTCAGTAGAAGTAGAGATGATAATGTAACACATGTTGAGAAGGTCTTGAAAAGGATACAAGAGGAGAAGTTGAGGATCAACTTGGACAATTGTGTTTTCTTGGAGGAGGAATTGATATTCCTAGGATTTGTGATCTCTAAAGGGAACCTAAAGATGGATCCATCTAAGGTGGAGGCAATATTAAACTGGCCAACCCTAAGGATTGCAAGTGAGGTAAAGAGCTTCCATGTTCTAGAAATGTTTTATAGGAATTTTATTAGGGGGCTTTAGCAATGTATGTACTCCTATGATAGACATAATTAAATGGGTAGAAAGTGTTAGTTTGTGTGGACTCTTGAGGTTGGAAGGTCATTTGAATTCTTGAAGAATAAGGTTACAAAACAAACTATACTAGTTTTACCATATTTCAACAAGGTATTTACCATTGAGTGTGATGCCAACAATAGAGCCATAGGAGGGGTATTGAGCCAAGAAGGCAAGCCACTAGTCTTCTTTAGCGAAAATCTTAATGAACCTAAACAAAAATATTCTACATATGACCTAGAGATGTATGCAATGGTGCAATCCTTAAGGAAATGGAGGCACTACTTGTTGCCAAAGGAATTTTTTGTCTATACTGACAACCATGCCTTAAGCTTCCTAAATAGATAGGAGAAACTAAGTCATATGCATATCAAGTGGGTAGAGTACCTTCTAGAAGATACCTTCACTATAAAGCACAAGAAGGGGGTAGAAAATGAGGTTGTTGATGCCCTCAGTAGGAGGAACTTGACCATCCAGGAGGTGAGATTGGAGAAAATGGGGGTCAACTCAATGAAGGATATGTATGATCAAGATGAGGATTTCAAGGAAGCCTATCAGGTATGCAAGGAGATGACTGGTAAAACCACAATGAATTTGAAAACTATGTCCTATAGGAAGGATTACTTTTCAAAGGTAGTCAATTGTGTATCCTAAGGGTATCAATCAAGGATAATATAATGAAGGAGAAACATTTTGGAGGCTTGGCAGACCACTTTGGACTTGACAAGACATTAGATTTGGTAAGGAGCTTCTACTATTGGCCAAGGATGCCAACTGATGTCTGGAGATATGTGGAAAGTTGTGTGATATGTCAAAGAGCCAAAGACACAAGTTCTAATGCAGGTCTCTATACACCATTTCCCATCCCAAATAGACCATGGGATTCAGTAAGTATGGATTTTGTGCTTGGACTGCCAAGAACAAGAGAAGGATATGATAGTGTATGTGTAGTGGTTGATAGGCTCTCTAAGATGGCCCACTTCTTACCTTGAAAAACATGTCATGATGCCTCTCACATAGTAGGGATCTTCTTCAAAGAAATCATGAGGTTACATCGATTGGCCCTATCCATAATTTCAGATAGAGACTCAAAGTTCCTTGGGCATTTTTGGAGAACTCTTTGGAAGAGGTTGGGAACCAGTCTATCCAATTCATTAGTATAATATCCATAGTCATATGGAAAAATGAAGGTTGTGAATAGGTCACTTGGGAGCCTATTACGGTCTAGTACAAACATTAGACCAATAACACACAATAGTAACCAAAATTTGCTTACAATGACTTAGTGAACAAGAGTATAGGACTCGGTCCCTTTCAAATTGTCTATGGGAAACACCCTAGGGGTGCATTGGAGTTAAGAGAAGTGAATTCTTTGTAGAGAAATAGTGCATAAGTGGACAAATTTGTAGAAGTCATGAGAGATATACACCAAGAGGTGACAAACAGGTTGGAGAAGACAAAAAAGAAATAAAAGAGTGCAACTGATAGTAAAATGAGAGATTTATAGTTTTCAGTGGCATATATGGTGATGATTCATCTAAAAAAGAAGAGACTCCCTAAAGGAAAGCAAACCAAACTCACGATGTGGAAGATAGGACCCTTCATGTTCTTGTAGAAGTGTGGAACCAATGATTACAAGATTGATTTTACACCACACATTGGGTTGTCTAGAACATTCAGTGTATCTAATATCTATGCATATAAGGGCCCTAATGTGGTTGATGCAGGTGAAGAGGAAGCATCCAAGGAGGAGCTATTCCATACACAACCTAGAATAACACAACTAGAGATAGAGTGTATCCTTAATAAAAGAATAAGAAAGAAAATAAGGAGGGAAACACACTATGAGTATCTCATCAAATGGAGAGGAAAACCATTGGAGGATGCAACTTGGCTGACATAGATTGCTATTGATAAGTTTGGATTCAAGGTTACTGATTTACCAATTCAAGAGACTTGAGTTTTATTGGCCAAGGGAGTATGGTGCGGGGCATAGGAAATATCCATGGAACCTATGGAAGAATAGGATAGGGTTTGGATCCATTTGGATCAAGCATTGTAATAAAGACCACTTGTGAGGTCAATTGGATCTAAGGTGAAGTTATGAACCTTAGATACCAAATTGAACCAAAGGTCTTAGATAGGAAGTATAGGTGGTTTAGGAAGTAATTAGGTGAATTTGGTCTAGGAATGGATAGATTTGATCTATTTTGGGTTTGGATAGGTCTCTTAGGAGCCTTGGAATAAAAAATCAAATGTTTTCATGCAACATTTAAAAGTTTCTATGTAACATTTAAAAGTTTCTTAACAATTTTTGAAAAGTTGCTCGATAACTTTCACAAAATTGCTCAAAAGTTCAAAAATGGTTCATAACCATTTGAAAATTGGTTATATCCATTGTATAAGCCTATTTAGGAATAATATGGTCATACATCTAGGGGGATGCCAAATTGTATGAAGGCTTGAAGAAAACAAAGTTAAAACCCTGATTTTCTGAGAAATTCTCTGTGTTTATGCATGGTACGGTCTAGTACAAACTAGGAATGATTTGAAGTTAGTTTTGGTTACTATTGTGTGTTATTGGTCTAATAAATTTTTTTTTGAAGTTATTTGGATCAATTTGGTGTAAGATATCCCTGTTTTAGTGGTAATAGTCTAGTGAAACCCTAAATTTGGGGGATTGGTTGAAATGGACCTCTAACTTGCATCTCCACCATAGGATTTTCATGGAACTATGGGAAATGAAAGTTAGGGGGGTGTTCTAAAATAAATCAAAGACTCAAGGCATGTAGGGTTGGTTGACCATGTTTTCAAGCCGGCCCTAGGCTAAAAACTCTATGTGTTTAGCCGGAAAGTGAAGAGAAAGTGGAGACAATTAGACCTAAGGATTGAACCAACTTGGTGAATGCTGCATTTTGTTCATTTTGGATGCTAGAGGAGTTATAGGGCCTTGGGAGGATTTGAGGGACACATCCACTTGAAATTTCTTTGTTATCCATGCCCAGTCTAGCCAATTAGGCCTGTGTACCTAGTAGGTGTTGAGGGGTGCTAGAGTCAAACCTGACCAAGATCCTTTGGAATCCTTTCAGGGTTTGAAAAGGGTGTCCAAAAATGGAGAGATTATACCAATGTGTTCAAGGATTTTTGGAATAAGATACCAACAACTAGTCATTTAGGGCTAGTAGAGATCCTAATTGGTGTTGAGGAAGGTGAGTTGTGGGTCTTGGAGGACTCATTTGGGAGTTGTGTCTCAGTGTGTTGAGACCATAGAGATTGTCTCCACTCTCACTCTAAATTATTTAGTGGCATAGGGTGTTTTCCCTATTTTGGGATCATTTAAGGATTACTTCCTTATTACAGAAATTGGACTAAGGAATAAACAAAGGGAGTGGTTATAGGTGTCTAAAGGTGAGTTAGAATTTGTATGGGATTACGGCCTATAGACTCTTCATCATTTAGGGGTCCTGTAGGAGGCATCCCTATTGTGTAAAAGGGTTTTTGAGGTTGTGTTTTGGAGATGAAAGATGGGAGTGATACTTTTGCATACATTAGTTGGGTAATGGGCGGAGTTGGCACTTGGGTGAAGATTTGTTGAGTGATAGATGGAGGCACTTGCATTGTTCCTTGTTGTGTAGGGAGGAAAGGTTGCATCGAAGAAATTTTTTGAGATACAATAGGTGGGGGTGGAAATTTCATTGAGCTTTGTGCTTGGGTGAAGGACTGAGATGCTGGAAGTGGAGGTGGCACATGCAATAGAGCTAGTTATGAGGGCTGAGGTATTAGTCCCATGATAGAGAAAGGAGTTGATTGTTGTGTTGTATGAATTATGGGATTGGAAGCTTCTCATTAGATTAGGTAGGAGATAGAAGAGCCTACTTGGGTAGATTTTAGGTGTGGGTTGATAATTTATTTCATGGTTGTGTCAAACATTCCCCTTGGGAGGACTAATAGATGTGTATGACTGAATTATGGGATTCTCTGTGGCACAATAGTAGCTTATCATGTGTAGTTAGCAAGGATAGTATTTTAATTTTGGCCTATTATTGTACTAACCATATTTATATGTCATGGGTGGTTCATGAAATCTTCCATAGAATTTATGGTGGGAACTTCACCTGGGTTAGCTTATATGTTCTCAATTTTAACTTGTTGTTGCAGATCATAAGAGACCATAGCATTGTTGGGATCAATTGTTGGGTTAGACAAACTAGAGGTGAGGTTAGGATCCATATACTTTCTCTTCTTTGATTGTGTTTGAGTTGGCATGAAATGTATGACCTAGAATGACTATGACTATGAAAAAGTTTCTAAGGCTGATGAGGATAATGCAGGAGGAAAATGGTGTGCAAGATGGTCCTAAAATGTCTAGGGACAAATGGTGATGATGAAAGACTTAGGATTTTTATGAGTGGGTGAGTCTAAGGAACTTAAGGATGATGATGATTCCCTAAAGACCTAGAGGATAACTTAGTGTCAAATGATGTGAGTTGATTTTCCTAATGTAAGTTCGAATGGATATGGCTTGTTGACCTAGGATAGATTTGTGATCTTTCAGAAGTTCGGATTTCTTGTCAATGTGAACCAAAATTTTGATCTAGGTGGTAAGGCCACAAGGATGAAGATGAGCTACTCTAGAAAATTCTTAGTCAAAGAGTGAAGCTAAAACATGGGTTTGATGTAGGATGCACAAACTAAAAAAGAATCTAAGGCTAAGTGGGCTATGCTTGATATTTTAGATTTTTTTGGGTTTTGATTAAGGATGAGGTTTGATTGGATGGTATCTCCTAAAATAAGATGAATTGGGATGACTAAGGTTGTTCCTAAGGATACAAATACAATCTAATGATGGTGAAGAAGAGTAAGAAATGATAGTTTTGCAATGTACCTGATAGTCATATGTCTCAAAAATAACAAAGGCATGATTCAAGTGATATTTTCCCATGAAGCATGAAAGCTTGTTGTTGAAGATGATTTTTTCAAGCTTCTCAAAATCTTGGATTCCTTGTTGGATTGACTTCACAATGTGTTGGAGTTTATTAGCCTCTTTATTGGATATCTTCTTTTCTTTGTACGCGTGGGGTAATGGGAGCTTCATTTTCTTATGCTTGCTTGAATCAAGCATATCCTAAAGAAATCTCTTTTTTAGCCAACAAGTGGATGTTTTCGGTCAAATGATTTTAGGGTCCCCTGGGAAAGTGAATTTATGATGTCAGTATAGAGTTTGATTTCTCTCTATTTTTTAGGTGGAGATGATAATGCCATGTCAAAGATGATAAAACATGAAGATGACAATGCCATGTCAAAGATGATAGTTTATGGTTTTTTGGTAATTATGAGTATATTTTTAACTATTTTGACTAATTTGACTAGTTGGATTTAAAGGATTTGATCGCAAACACAAGAAACACATATGTCTAAAAATAGTCCTGTAGGGGACAAAGCAACCTTACAGGATTCAAGTATATTTAAGGTATATGATATGATGATAATTAAAAAAAATATTTATCCCTAAAGGAATTGGTAAAGGCTTAAAATATTTTCTCATAAACTTAGGTACACACCCAAGAGCCAATTAGAATACAAAAATCACCAACCACACAATTGGTCCAGTCATAATTGGTGTAGGAGCACCTAAAGGACCAAGGTACACCATTGGGTAACATGGAGGATCCATTGAGAAATGAAGAAAAATGAGACCTATAAGGCCATTCCATAATGTAATTAGGCTATTAAAGCCACTTAGAGTAAAAAAATAAATCATTATAATCAATATTGCCAAGTTGGCTAATATGGCCTAAAAGCTAATCTAGTGACATGGTTGGGTAGGTTAAGTACTTGGAAAAGGTTTGTAATGTATTTAAATGACCAGTGTAATGTAATAAGAATTATGTTTAAAAATGGTAATATGCCACAAGTATGTAAGTTTTCAATATGACAACTCTATTGTCAACTTGATAACATCAAATCAATATAATCAAACCAACCAAAATAATGGTTATAGTTAGTTATTGGGTTGTTTAAGGGAATTTATAGGTTGGTAGTTGATTTTAGAGGTTTATAAAAGTCTATAAATCATGCAAAGGCCTAAGAATAGCTAGAGAAGACATTGTATGAAGTTCTAACATTAATAAAGTAGTGATTTTTCTACATACTTCATATTTTGATAGTTTTAACAATGATTATCAGTGATTATTCATAGTATAGATAATTTATTTATGAATATGTATTATTAAGGCATATTTGGGAATTGAATTCATGTAATTTTGGTCTTTGTGGAAAGCATTTTTATTGAGTATTGAATAAGATATCCTTTTTTGATAGAAACTAATATAAACCCTTGGTTAGACTATAAAGGAACAAAACAAAATGTAATAGTCTTCTTATTGTGTAGATCTAAACCCCATGTTTGATAGTGAGATGGGGAAACATGTACATTACCGATCCCTAAGGAGGCATAAGGCCATGCAAAGTATCACATGTTCTTTGGCACAATAAGGTGTGACTGTTACTATTTCTAAGATAATAGTACATAGATAAGTGCACGTCAAGGGTTTTGTCCATACAAGTATGTTGGTAAGTGTTATGAGGGAAAAATAAATTTTTTAATGATTATAAGATATGTCAATAGTCTTGGTTAATGCTGCAGGACCAAGGAAAGGACATAATACTGACTGTTTGCATAAGTGTGTATGACTGTCTTAACTAAATAGTGGGATATAGAAAGTTGATCTTGGATAGAATCATTGAGGATATTGATGTATTAGGATATTGGAATGGGTATGGGAAAATCCTAGAATTATTTTAAGGTTAGAAACCCAAGAGGTAAAGGGTTGGTTGAAGGTGGATGTCCTAAGTGAGGATGTTTGGGTAATAGGATAGTGACATGTGAAAGAGGAGTTTGGGTATGATATGAGTCTCATGAAGGAATGTCTTGAAGGATTAGGAAGGATAAAGTGTGATCCTAGTTTTGTTAAAGGGAATAGATTCTATCATAGGGTGCTAGGAGAAGATTGGTAAGAACTCAAAGGATGTGAGGATAGAGTAAGAGAAAAATTTTTATGCATGAATCAATGATTGGAATGTGATCAAAAAATGAATGTGATCATAGATTGAAAGTGATCAGTATTTGGAATTTGGAGTACAATGGATGGGAGAGGTAGAAATGATAAGGCTATGACAATTAAAAGGTCTTAAAAGTGTGAGGATAATGTGTGACTAGTTTGAGGGATCCTTGTATTGATCCTATTGGTAAGAGAGAAAATGTCTTTGAAGATGAGAGATGATGTGAGAAGTTGTATCTCACTAAGACATTGAAGAGTTTTTCCTTGATTGAATGGACATGTGTTTGGGCCCACTATACTACATCATAGTGGTATCAGAGCAAGAGATTAGGTCCTTGTGGTTGGTTGTTGAGAAAGGAAGCCTAGGATAGGCAAAAGATGGATTTGACAAAAACTAAGAGAGAATTGGTAAAGGTAATGGAAACCTACTTGAAAAATGGGAAGAAGAAAAAAAAAAGAAGAGAATAAGAAAAGAGGAGAGGAAGAAAAATGAATAAGAGAGGAGGAATAAGAAAGGTGGAGAAAATAAATATAAGAATGGAAAAATGAGAGAGATCAAATAATGAGGAATCTTGATGCCTTAGAAAGAAGGATGAAGGTGCATTATAAATATGATGAAGAGGAAGAGGTAAGTTATCTATTGGATGGGAAAAAACATAGGGTGCATCAAGAAGAGGATGCCAAACCTAAGGTTAAGTAGGTTGTAGACATTGAGATAGAAGATATTGGTGAAGACAACAAGGAAGCAAGTCTTGAAGGGCTTGAGAGTGATGAGTCAGTTGTGGTAGGCACTATTTTGTTTCTTTTGGAGGAAGATAAGGGTACTATGAAAGGTTATCTTGTGATAGAACTTGAGAAGGATAATGATATATCCATGGAGGTTTATGATGGTTTGGGATGCCAAAAGGAATGGCATGAAGAAGAGGTTTAGATTTTGAATTATGATCTGGTCTTAGTAGAAGAGGCTAAGACTGAGTTGGTGGGCCATGAGGAGGCTCAAGAATAGGTGTATTATACAATCATGGAGATATGTTATGTTGATGATGTCAAGGAAGATGAATGTACTTAGGAAGTGCATTTCCTGAAGTTGCAGGTGTATGCAGTAGTGAAAAGTCAAAACATGATGATGAAGTTGTTTACGAAAAGAAAAGAGAAAAATATGGTGTTCATGTTTCCAAGAGAAGGAAAGCCAAATGTCAAGATGAAGGAGACATGATAGATCCAAGTAATAGAAGGACAAGAAAGGATGACGTTTTAGAAAGAAGACATGTACAAGCCAAAGGTTAAGTTGAAGGCCCTATTTTTTTTTTCTAATGCTTTGTTTTCTAGGTGTTTCCAAGGGACTTGTAAACTTTTAAAAGGTCAAGAGTAAAGTGAAAGAGAACCTAAAGGAACAAGGTGCACCATTGGGTCACATGGATATCCATGGAGATATGAAGATAAATGAGGTCTATAAGGCCATTTCATAATGTAATTGGGCTATTAAAGCCACTTAGAGTCAATAGTTAAATCATTATAATCAGTATTGACAAGTTATCTAATAAAGCCTAAAAGCTAATGTAAAGGCATGGTTGGGTAGGTTAAGTAACTAAAAAAGGTTTTTAAGGTCATTAAATGACCAATGTAATGTAATAAGAATGGTTTTATAAAATGGTAATATGCCACAAGTATGTATTTGTCGAGTTGACAACATTGTTGTCAAATTGAGATTTTTAAACCAATGTAATCAAACAGACCAAAAGAGTGGTTATAGTTGGTTCTTGGGTGGTTTAAGGGAAGTTATAGGTTGGTAGTCAATTGTATAGGTTTATAAAAGTCTATAAATTATGTAAAGGACCAAGAATGGCTAGAGGAGACATTGTATGGACTTCTGACATTAATAAAGTAGTGGTTTTTTTGCATACTTCATGTTTTGATAGTTTTAACAATGATTATCAGTGATTATTCATACCATAGATGTTTTATTTATGAAGATATATTATTAAGGCATGTTTGGAAATTTAATGCATGTCATTTTGGTCTTTGTTGAAAGAATTTTCATTGAGTATTGAATAAGATATCCTTGTTTGAAGGAAACTAACATAAACCCTTAGTTAGGGTATACATGGATTGAACAAAATGTAATAGTCTTTGCATTTGCATAGATCTGAACTCCTTGTTTGGTAGGGAGATGTGGAAACATGTAATATACCTATCCCTAAGGTGGAATAAGTCCATGAAAAGTATTGCACGTGCTTTGGCATAATAAGGTGTGACTGTAAATTTTTATGAAATGATAGTACATAGATACGAGCATGTTTAGGGTTTTATACATACAAGTATGTTGGTGTGATCAGAGAAAACCTAACTTGTTTGAAAAAAACATAGAAATTAAAACATTATTATAAGAGCATATTCCTAATATATAGAGAAAACAATTTGCAAAGTCATTCAGATAGAACTTAAACGGGAGCACCCTGTCACCGTTTGATTTGTTCTTGATTTAGGGATGTGGATGTTCTCTCAAAACACTTGGATCTTGTCCCCAATGCATATAAAGAAGGATTGGGATAGATTAGGGACCATGAGAACCCCATAATGACACAAAATTAGGTATAGAACACCTATTTTGCCCCTAGAGCCTCAATGATAATAATAAAGCTAGAAATGTAGATTGATGCAACAATGCTTAAGATAGATTGATTTTATTCAAATGAAGATCTGATATGATGCTGAAATTATTAGAAAATATTAACAAAGAACTAGATTCAATCCATTAATCTATTCTAGGATGATCTATGAAAGCACAAATTAGAGTTAAGCTAACAATTTATGCTAAAGGCTATGATGATCTTGATGTATTTTACCATTATAACAATGCATGAATGATATGAACTACGTTAATTATTTTCTCTTGGAATAGAGACTATTTATAGGAGTCAAGCCAAGGGTTTGGGTTAGGAAGTGGATTTAGGGTTAGAGTCAGGCTTTGGGGTAGAGTTTGAGGTAAGGTTAGGGGTAAGGTTAGATGGACAAGGGTTAAGGTTCCTCACAAATGTGTGAGAAATAGTAGGGAAGTGTGCAAGGGGAAAAAAGTGTAAGAGAAGACATAGGTCTTCACTTATGGCTTGTAAGAGCCTTCAATGGTGGTGTAAGAAGCCATTAATGAGCATGTAAGGCTCATTAATGAGGGGTTTTGACCAAAAGTCAAAGGATGAGGGTTTAGACTAAAAAGGGTAGGAATCACCTTCTAATTAGGTTTAGGAAGGGTTTAGGAAAGTTTATAATAGGTTAGGAATTTCTAGAAGATTCTAGGGTTTTGAGGGATTTAAATAAATATTTCATTTATTTAAAGGATTTGGTCAATTTATTAAATAATTAATAAATATTGGAGGGAGTGATGTTTAAATTAGATTTAAACATATCTGGAAGGGATTTATTAATTAAATGTTTTTAATTAAGATAGGAGGATTTAATGGCATAATAGTAAATTAATTAATTAATTAACAAATGATGATGTCATCAGGGGTTTTGGAAAAATAAAAATACTTTTATTTACCAATGAATTTTTAGGTGTCTACATTTCGCCCCTCTTTGATGCGATGCCACAAATGGCATGGCGTCAAATACAAGAAAATAAGTTGCTCGAGGATAGAATTGAGGATAAGGGGTTTTTCCTCAAGAAAATAATACAGAGAGGAAACTTTGTGGAATTTTCTCGAAAAGGATGCAAGTGGGAAGGAAGAAAGGAAGAAGGGGAGATAAACAACCAAACTTCCAAGAGCAAAGATGCATGAATGCAAGATGAAGTGAAATGAAGGATGAAGTTATATCATAGATGCAAGATGAAAGATTAGTCTATATGATGCAGGATGGGGGATTTAGGGAGCTCCATATGTTGGATATTTTTGAGAGCACAACCTAGTTTGATATAACAATGCTAGAGACCTGTGAAGGATACTAAGATTACAAGGCCTTCTCACTAGCATTGCATAGGACTGACATAAAAATATAAGAATGCAAAAGGGTTTCCCCAGCATCAGACATGAACCTAAGAGGAAGCATGGTAGAAATGGTGCTGGAGAAACCATAAACAAATGACATTTCCCAAGTGCACCATGTAACCTAGAGGATCACATGTGTACCATGCAAGGGTCATGTTTGACTGAATCACAGGCAAAAGAAAAAGATGAAAAAGACCTTGCCCCAAATTGTCTTCATTCGCAGCGCACCATGATATAAAGGATTGTGGTGACTTTGAGGAGAGGAATAATGAGAAGCCATAAAAGATTAAAAAGATCCAAATGAAAAAATACAAGACCAAAATGATAACCCCAAAAGAAATCATTTTCCAAGGAGAGAGATTGATGTGATTGATGGGGGGAATATTTGGTCTGAACATGAGGAAGGATACATCGACACAGACCTAGTTTGATTGGTGGAAGATTAGGTCAGACATGAGGAAGGATACATCCTCAAGGACCCACTAATTGATGAGGATAATGTGTGTTGTTGCTGGAAAATGATGAATCGAAGCTAATTGCTGTGATCAAGAATAGTCAACAAAAGATATTGCTAAAGTGCAAGGCTGGGTTGGGACAAGTTATTTGATCTGATGTTGTTGCAAGACTAATGAGGATATGTAGAACAAGATACAATGATATATACAAAGGATGGGGAGATATGTACAAGAGATCTCAAAAGATAAGAAAAGATCCAAAGGAACCAATGAAATAACAAATACCTCACACACCTTTTGTCATAGGTAGGATGGTGGAAGATGACTGATTTTCTCAAGGATTGATGGTGGAGGATTACCAAGTTTTGGTCAATGAGTTGTTGCTTCCTGATGTAGGATCACATAGGATAGGATTGGATTTGTCAACCTAAGATAGACTAATGATCTTCGGAAGATGGGATTCTTTCCAGTGTATGCCCATCCATTGCTCAAGATGATGAGGCCTACAAAGACAAGTATAGGATTTCATAGACAATGCTTAGTCAAAGGGTAGTGATGGGATGATTATAATTTAGGATAAGGATTGAGAAACTCAAAGGATATGACATGAAGTGGATGATGGATAACCAGATAGGGATTCCTATGAGAAGAGATAGGTAAGACACTCGAACCTCAAAAGGACCAAGGGATGATTGCTGGAAGTGCTTAGCTGGATAGGTCATGACAACTCAAGAGCTGACTGATGCAAAGGATGGGACCTAAAGACACATATGTACAAATGAGATTAGGTGGAGACATGAATAATGCTAGGGTATAAGACTCAGGATATGATGTACAAGGGATATGGGGATGAAACTTATGTTGCAAAGATATGCAAGATGATGCCACAGTCAGGCTGGGAAGCCAAGATGGACAGATGGTAGATAGGCTGATGATGGATGATGTGTCTTGAAATGACACTAATTTTGGGAACGACACATCCCAATGATGATGATTGGATTGAGATCAAAGCTTGCTATAAGACTAGGAAAAAGACTAAGTATGGGATTGGATGGCTTGGTTTGATGTTGGATTTTGAATAGCTAGAGGATATGGATAGGATTTTTAGATGTTAGAAGATTGCTAGGAGATTTAATATGTGGATGAATAGAATTGGATTGCATGGGGATAGCCTGCAGCTAGATACGAATGACAAGGGCAGTGCCAGGTGATAGAAAGATGGAGGAAATGCTGAGAGATTCAGATAGAGGAAATGCTGAGAGATTTTGGAGGATTTGGGTAGAAGAATAATGAAGGATTGGATAGAGGATCGGCTAAGGATTTGGATGGAGGAAATGCTGAGGATTTGGATAGAGGATTGCTGAAGGATTGGGATGAAGATTTGGATGGGGAGATGGAAGATAAGGATTTGGATAGGTTTCCAAGGGATAGGTCACCAAGGAATAATATGCCCTTGCTTAGGCTAGTTCATGCTTTTAGAGGCATTAGGATGGGGTACGATTGGATGGAAGATACAATGATAAGAGGATGAGAAGGTAGATGGAAGCTTGGATAGTTGATTGATATAGGATAGGTGTCTGGAAGATGTGATGGGAAGATGGATGCCAAAAAGGTGTCCAAAAGCATGTATACCTGGTGGTCTCTATTTTGTCATCAAGATCCATAGGAGGATGAAGGAAGTGAAGAAATAAATGAGATGGAAGAAATGTTGGATAAGATGTGATAGAAGGGAAGTGCCCCCAATTGCAGAAAGGAACTGGGGGGATTACACATGATGCTTGTTTTCTAGGTTTTCATCATGGTACTTGTCCAGGGTGCTTGAATTGCCAAGTTTTCACCATTGGATGAATGTTTTTCCCTTTTTCTTTTCTTTTTTGATATTTTTATTAATTTTTTGACTTTTGCTAACTTTTTGATTCTCTGATTTGTCACTGTCTTTTTGAATATCTGATTTGTTGCTGACTTTTTTTTTCTGATTGGATGTTGGTACAACTTTACTAGGATGGGGAGATTATGAAAAGGCATGGATGGGATGGGGTAGATGGGATATATGGTGGTAGAAAGTGTTTGGATGGAATGATGGGAATTGATCATGATAGGGGGATGTTGTCAGGACCAATATTGGCACATGTTATGAGGAAGGTGGATGAAGTGGATGGGATGCAGATGGTAGATTTGGGTAGGATGGAGGATTTGTGATAGGAGATCTTGGGACATAGGGAGCCAAAATGGATTTAGAAGATGGAGTAGGGGACTGAGTAGTTGGTGGATTAGCAACTTTGGATGCCATTGTGAATATTTATTTGAGATGCATTCAATATTTTTTCTTTAGCTTTGGTGGGCCTTTGTGGCCACTGAGATGCATAAGATTTTTCTTTTTCTTTGATGGGCCTTTATGGCCATTGGGATGTAATGGATTGCTTGATTGGATTTTTCTTTGCTTGAGCATGTCTTTTAGAGAGGACATGGAAATCTTTGTATCCTTGTGGATATTTATCTTTATGAATCTTGGATATGGCATCCAAATTGTGAGAAGCATTAGGAGGAATATGAGGAGATGTGTGGGATGGAGGAAATATGGATGGAGAGATGGAAGGAGATTGGAAGATAGGAGATATGGGAATGTGCCTTTGTTTATCCTGACTAGGGATGTTTGGATTGTGGATGAAGGATTGAGTAGGATAAGATGGGGGATGATATTTTGGGATGTAAGGCCCCAAAAATGGATTTGGTATGTAGAGGATATGTGCTGGTAGATTTTGGGACATAGGGACCCAAAATGGATTTGGAGGATGAAGGAGGAATGTGATAGGTTATTTTGGGTTGCAATGATGGAGGAGGAGGAATAGCATTATGCTTTGGATGGATAATAGGAAGATTCAATGGTGGGTTTGGATGTTTTCTTGAATTTAGATTTAGCTGTACCAACATTTCTGGAGGAAGTGCCTTTTTCAGATGTATGACCAATACCACATGATTTTGGATGTTTCATGTCCTGAATGGGCTTGAGATTTCCTTGTTCATGAGCACCTAAGCCTTTACCTTGATAATTCCATTTCTTGAGCATTTTATCCAAGCAAGGATATTTATGACTTAGGGAATAAGATAAACATCCATTTTTAGGCTCCGCGGTGGAAGATATGAAACTGATTTCTTCTACTTCAAGTGGACTTCCATTTACAAATGTAAGTGGACCAAGAGGATAGAGTGATATCAGTGAGATAGTTTTGATTGGAGCATCATAAAATGGAGAGGATGGGATGATAGGATCTAGACTAGGATTGGAGGATGGTGATGGATCTTGAGATGGAGGAATTAGGATTGTAGGATCTTGGATAGGGGGTTATGGAAGCAATAGAACATGCAATAAAGGAAGTGAAGGAATTGGATCTTGATATGGGAACTTTAACATGCTTTTGGATAAGATCTGGATTGGATTGGATTGGTGTAGATATAATGATGGGGGATGTATGGATGGATTCTTCAGATGGAATGGATGGAAGGATGGGATATTCTACAATTATGATGGCAAGAAGAAGGGTGAACCCATGAGGCTCATCAGATATGGTTTGGATAATGCTAGGAGGAGGAGATGGTGATGGGGATTGGATGGAGTCAATAGATGGAAGGGACTCAATGATGCTAGGAGATGGAATAGGATCAATGAGTGGGATATATGGAAGAAGGATTCAGATGGCATGACTCTTCAACTTTGGGAGAGGAATTTTTTACTGGCTTCCTTATGAAACTCCTCAGAGAATTTCATAGTGGAGGTTGAGGTGATGGATTAGAATGTGTGGAAGATAGAGAAATATGATAGTCCTCACAAGAAGGTGGGGTGAAAGATTGTGAACTTTCTTGAGGGGATGATGGTGCAGAAGAGGAATTGGAGGATGGAAAGATTAGATAGTTCACATAGGTAGGTTTTGAGGAAATTTGTGAACTTGATTGACTATCTAGTGAGGTAGGAGTGATGGCTTGAGAAATGGGATATGAAGTGGATTGAGGGATGCATTCTTCTTGTGAAAGGGGATTTTTGGTAATGTAGGTAGGAATAGAAGGTGCTGGATTGAGATAGGATATAGTGGATGGTGATTCAAGATAGGATGGGGGATTAGGATAATGGATTGGGAAACTAGGATTTTGGATTTGAAAATGGTTTGGAGGATAAGGAGATGGAGGATTTGGATAAGAGAGGTAGCTTGGAGTGTTGTTGTGAAAAGATTGTGATTGGGATATGACCATAGAAGGAGATGGAGGTATGAAGGATTCATATAGAGGATATGTAGGCTCAAGATAGGAAGAAAGTGTGGATGGACAGTATAATGGGTTTCCCTTGTCAAATGTATGATAAGGAGTGGTAGTGGATATGCATGAAGGCATGATAGGATAGTTTGGAGGAATCATTGGATTCCGGGGGATGTTTGGAGCAAGCTTGCTAAGATTTTTAAAGTACTCATCTTGATCCACAAGATTTTCATCATCATTAGGATACGATGGAATAAGAGAGGAGATATAATAACCAAAATCATCATAATGGATTTGAGACATGCTGACTTGTAGATGAGTTGGATAGGGATGAAGGATGAAGATGGATGGAAAGACTAAGGTTTGGAATTGGGATGACCAAGAAGCTCAGAGTGGGATTGGATTTGGATTAAGATAGGAGGAAATACTGATTCTAGAGGAAGACAGACAAGGGATAGGGGATGACCAAGATGACTCTACTTAACCTAGGATAGGAGGAAAAGACTAGATGGGGAAGATGCAGGATGAGAGGAATACCATGATTTGGAGACTAGGATAACGAGATTCTGCAAGTTTGGATGACTTTTGGATTTGGATTAATTGGTTTTGATATGGAAAATAGATTTGGTGTGTGGAACTCTTCGTTTGTGTATGTTTCAATAGATTTTTTTCACTGAGTTTGAAACTTAAAAAACACATCAAGCATGAACTACCTAGAAGATAGGCTAGTATAAAAATCTTTGCACATAGCTTGATATCCCAAAAAGGAATATAGATGGTGAGTAGTCTTACGGTGATCGAGGAAACCACTTGGATCAGTCCTTGCACATAGATTTTGATACCTTCAAGAGTAAATTAGTTAGCTTTTGATTTAACAAGTTTATAGTCTGATCCGTGGAGTCCTCCCACTCAGTTTATATGTGCATGACTCACTTAAGAGCCTAGTTTACCATCCCAAAATAGTATGGATATTCACCTACCTCAGGCTACCATCAACACGCATCAACTTAGTTTGAGGGGATGAAGTGAGAGTTTTCTCAATGCTTTATTTCTATACTGACTAGGGAAGTACCAATTTGAAGTAGTTCTCCAAAGAGGAAGCACTTTTCTCTCTAGACAAGCTTCTCTAGAAGTAAAATGAATGAACTCATCCAAGTTCAATTTGTTTTACGTCACTTAGATTATAGGATATGCTGAAATGGGAAACTCCTAAAAACACATCAAGAATTTCCTTTCCCAATTTGATTAAGTGATTGAACTGAAAGCTTGCAAGCATAAATTATCTAAGGTTTTGATTTATTCTTTCCTCTGAAAACAAGAATTTTTTAGAGATTTTTGCAATTTTTTACTTGGTCATTCAAGATTGAGTTTTTGTTTTTAAAAACTTTGATTTTGAATTGAAATGATTTGTTTTCCAACTTTAGGTCATTCAAGATTTTTTTTGAACTAAAAGCAAAGGAATCTTTTGATTTGGACTATGGTTCATTTCCTTTATATTTCTTTCAATACTTTATGCTCTAAAATTCAATTTTTAGACCCAAAAATAGGTTCCTAGATTGATTTTATGCATGAAAACTTGGGAAACATTCAATATTTTGTAACAAGACATTTATTTTTATCAAGATAAAAGATTTAGGATTAATTTAGGATCTTTTAGGAAATATTAGGACTTTTTAGGAACTGATTAGGAAAGATTAGGAAACATTTGCAGATTTTGTTCCTACTTTGCATGAGATTTTGAAAGACCCTTAAGATAATGCAAATGAAGTCCACTTCAGTTAAGAAAAATGTTTCAAGATTGATTTGAGAACACTTAGAATTATTTAGGATTTATTTAGGAACCAAATAGAAATGACAATGCAAATTTGTAGTTCTTTTTAAGCTTCCAAAACTTGAAGTGTTCTTAGCTTGCATAAATGACCCTTAAAACCCTAGATTTGCATGAATAAGGTTCTTTTTAGTGAAATGAAAGTTTTTGATTATGATAAAAATAGGTTTTGAAGGGGCCCCAAAACCCTTTAACATAGATATAAAGATATAAGCATGGAAAACCAAAAGAACAACTAGCTACGCCAAAAAAGGAGCAGACTACAAAGGGACAAATCCAAGATATTCAATAACACCTACACAACAAAAAGAAAAAAGAGCTAGAAACAAAAGAGAGAAAAGGACCACCAACACCAAGATCAAGAAAAAGTCTTCAAGAAGCCCTCAGAGTCCTCTAGCTGAGCCTGCATAGTCTTGATATTATCTTTCAGCCTCAGAATGTCCTGATCTTCAACCTTAAGTTTATTTTTGGTATTGGACCTTGTTCTAGTACTTGGTCCCATCTGCTGACTGGGACCAGTGAGATCAATGTTGTTGATTAGAGGGCCCTCTTTGTTCCCTTCTAGCATTTTGGTTAACATGTTCAGGTTCTCCAGAGTAGACTTCATTCCTGAATTTTCCAGACCAAGCAAATTCTTCAACATAGCTTCATTCTTGCATGTCTTCTCTTGAATGGGAACCATGGCTATCTCAATTTTTTTTTTAATTTTTCCATCCAACTTAGTACCATAATAAAAAACATAGGATTTAGCATTGGAGGTAGTCTCCTTCCTGAGATTATTAGTGATTTCCTCAAGCATGATGTTCTTGTTCTCCAATTTGATACATCTATTCTTCAACTCAACTAGATCATTCTGCATCCACTTATCCAAATTATAGCTATAGATAGACTTGTTCTTAGCAATTTGTAGGGGGGGCATAATAATGGGTCTCTTTACTTGCAAATCTATCTCTCTAAGTTCATCCTAAAGGGGGTGGGACCTTTTGTTGTCAGAGCTTCTCTCACTGCCATCCTTCTTATTCTCCTTCCTAGAGCTAGGGGAGTCATGGGAATCTAGATTTTCCTCCTCTATAACCCTAAAACTATGTTTACCCAAATCATCAAAATCACTATCAGCAACATTGGTATCAACATCTTTGTCTTTGTTTCCCTCAACCTCAACCTCATACATAGTATTTCCTTTTCCATCAGCTTTGCCAATTTCTGAAGTAGGGTTAGGCTTCTGCCTGCTATT
Organism: Chamaecyparis obtusa; assembly: GCA_027943335.1. NCBI lineage: Eukaryota > Viridiplantae > Streptophyta > Pinopsida > Cupressales > Cupressaceae > Chamaecyparis > Chamaecyparis obtusa. The sequence goes on from BSBK01001507.1 coordinate 735,432, forward strand.
AAGGTTTTCCTATTCATCCTCAAAATCACCCTCAACAGTATTAGTGATGTTTCTAATAATGACATCAGGGTTCACTATCTCATTCTCCTTAGGAATTTGGGTGGTGGAATTGGACTCATCATTATGACCCTCGTGGGTATTATCACTAGCCTCAGGGTCATAATCAGGCAAGACCATAGATATAGGCTCCACAAAAGCAGGCTCCAAAATGATAGGACTCACAGGGGGATCCACATTGTTCTTAGTATTAATAGGGGCATTATCCTCAGAAGTATCCTTAGTAGGCTCCAAGCCATCCTTGGGCCCAGAAGTATCAGGCTCAGAGGAAGGGAGGGCTTTCTTATTTTTCTTCTTCCTAGAAGGAGAGCCCATAATCTTCCTTTTTTAGACCTGGGCAGGGATAGGATTAGGAATATGGTCTCGCATAATCAAATATAAGGTGAATAAGCCCAACATGAAGAATAGGGAAATTCTTCACTCTATATTCAATAATACTTTGGTTGAGCGAACACATGAGGAAATAGGGAAAGGAAATCCTTTTGTCATGCCTAAAATGATTAGCTAAGACAAAATGGTAGTTATAAACCCTATAAAATCTCCCTTCAAGAGTGAAATACTCCATCATGACCTTAATGATAGAACCCAAAATTTTCTCAATATTATCCATATCCACATAGTCTTTCTTACCTTTAACCGTGAGAGCCCTCTCCTCATCAATGATAGGAAATGACTGGTAAGCTTTGGTTCTGACCTTGATCTCCTTCGAGTACTTCATACCATCCGGAGGTAGGCTAGTGATTTCATAAAGAATCTCAAGGCTAAGGCTAAAGGACTTGCCAGCCAGATTCACCGTGCCCTTATCCCACCCATCCGTGAAGGCTTTGGAAACATCATTATCAAAACCATGAAGTCTTTGAAGATACCGGTGGACTTGGCCTTTCTTCAAAACACTCTAGACTTCCTTATCCTACTTCCACTTGCATTCCACCAGCTCTTCTCTTCTGAGATCACCACCCATGGCTGAACAATCACCTAGATCTTTTTTTCATAGGAAGAAGAGTTTTCTTATTATCCTTAGATGAAACAGTGCTATCGATATTATGGCTCTTAAGCATATAAAGGCTATTAATCTAGTTCTCACCCCTTTTCACATACATGAACTGGCAACAGTTACTGGTCATGATGACAAGGCACATCAAATTTTGAGATTTCATAATGGGAAAATAATTCCGCATCTTAGATATGTACTTAGCAATATTTTGCATAACCTTCGAGATCACCACAAACTAATTTGATTTATCAAGTATCCTCATTAATGTTACTATTAATGACTCCTTCCTTTTGTCTAATTTTTTCATAATTAATAGATGAGATGATAGCATCATTACTAATAGTATTACCATACCATTTTTGAATTCTCTCACTTTTGGCTCCAATATTAGCAAGGCCATCATCAACCTGATTACTTTCCCGGTAGTTGTGAGAAATGTAGAATGACTCAAAGGATTGAACAATGATTTTAATTTTGGATATGATATGTTCAATAGTCTAGGAGGGGGTATTGATACCTTTAATATTATTAATTATGTTTAAAGATTCACCTTCCAGCCAGACTCTTTTGAGACCTAATTCTTCCACCAGAAAGATAGTATTTAGGGCAGCCAAAGCCTCCACTCTGTGATTGGTCTAGGAACCCAAGAGGACCGAAATAGCTCCCAAACAATTACCATTATTATCTCTGATGATACCACCTCCCCTTGAGACACCCAAATTTCCTTTGGAGGCACCATCAAAATTAGCTTTGACCCAACCAATAGGAGGAGCAATCCAGACTGAGCTATCTCTAGGAGAGAGAATGTGAGAATTGTGAAGAGGAAACTTCCAGTTAGTCCAGTCAACATCAGAGAAACATTCCTTTGGCTTTCTCTTGCTATTGCTAATGGCTTTGATGAAGTTTTCCTCAAGAGCTCTAATGAGATTGTTGCAAATGATGTCAGATTTAGCTTATTTCTCTCTGAAGATTTTGTTATTTCTTTCCTTTCAGATACACCAGCACAGATGGGGCAGGATAAGGTTCCAGAATTCTCTACCAAGAACATTGTCAAAAGGGCATCTCCATTGAATCATGAAGTCCTCCCAAGAGTTAGGAAAGAGCCAACACAAATTCCATTTTTGAAAAACAAGATTCCAGACCCTCCAAGTAAAACTATAGTGGAGCATGAGGTGATCACATGATTCAACTTGTTCCATACAAAGAAAGCATCTATTAACATAAAAGAAACCTCTTTTTTCTAAATTTTCAAGAGTAAGGGGCTTATTCTAGAAGATAATCCAATGGAAAAAGTTAATCTTAGGGGTGAGGAATTTATACCATATAGAAGAACATTGAGACTTAAATTCCTTGGAGAAGAAATGGGAGTAGGCAAAGGCCACCGAGAATTCACCATTAGAAGAAGGATTCCACACAATTTTATCAGAATTATTTTCCTTTTTGAACCAAGACTGTAGCTTAATCATGAGAGGGGACAGTCTGCTATCAAAGCTAGCAAGGTCCTTCTAGGTGTTATTATGCTAGTAGTCAAAGACTTTGAATCCAAAAGTAGCTTTATCTTGAGTAATAATATCCTTCCATTCTTGCTTCTAAGACAAAGGGTCTTCTTGGATCCAAGGGTCATCCCATAGATCAATTTTGGTCCCATCTCCCATATTCCACCTTATCCCTTCGCTTATAAAGTCAATGGAAAAGCAGAGGCTATTCCATATGTAAGAGCCATTCACCTTGATACCTTTGTATATGAGGTTCTCTAGATTGTTAGATTCAAAGAGGTATTTGCTTCTAATGATTTTGTTTCAATGCTTTCTGTCCCCATAGACTCTCCAAGATTGCTTTCCCAAGAGGGCTTTATTGACAAGCTTGATAGGTCTTAGCACCAAACCCTATTTGTTCTTAGGTTTGCAGACTTTATCTCAAGCAACCAGACTTGGTGTTTTTTTATCTTCAACACCAGTCCATAAAAACCTTTTTTGGATAGTTTCAAGCACCACTGCAAACTTGTGAGGAATCTTAAAAAGACTCAAGGCATACATAGGAAGATTTTGCAGAGTGGACTTTAAAAGCTGAAGCTTGCTAGAACTGCTAAGAAGGGTGCCTTTCCAACTGGCCAATTTTCTATTGAATCTATCAACAATTAGATTCTAAAAGCTATCAGGGGGTTTGGAGCAAAGAGGGAGACCCAAATAAGAAGAGGTAAGATTACCAATGCTGCAATTGAGAATTTTGGAGATCTTAGCCTATCTCGTAGGGGGTATTGATAAAAAACATGAAGCTCTTATTCCAATTGATAAGTTGGCTCACGGCCGAGGTGTAGATAGATAGGGATTTTTAAAGATTCCTAGCTTCTTTGATAGTAGCTTCTCCCATGAAAAGAGTATCATCAAAAAATTGCTCATGGGAGTAGGAGGATCTGACCAAAGAAGGTTGAAGGCTAGTGATGCTTCCTTCATTAACAAGTTTAGAGATATATCTTCCTAGAACCTCAGCCAAAATAGAAAATAGAATAGGGGAAATAAGGTCCCCTTGCCTAAGACCCTTGGAAGGTTTGAAGAAGTTTGAGGACCCTCCATTCACAATGAAAGAGGAGGAGACAGTAGAAACCAACTGACCAATAATTTTGAGGACCCCCAAATCAAAACCAAAACTACTTAAAACTTTTTGAAGAAACTACCAATCAACCCTGTCATAGGCTTTAGCTAAATCCAGTTTCATAAGGAAACCCTATTTCTTGGCAGCTTCAAGGGAGTGAATATTCTCGTGGCCACCACAATGGAATCAAGGATTTGTCTCCCTGGCACAAACCCATTCTGCTAAGGAGAAATAATAGAAGGCAATAAGGAAAGCAATCTAGTAGTCATGACATTGGCTATAATCTTGTATATCCCATTATAAAGGCTGATGGGTCTGAAAGAATCAATCGTATTAACTCCAGGATTTTTAGGAATGAGGACCAGAAAAGTGGAATTGAGTTCTCTTAGAAGAGCTTTAGTTCCAAAGAATTATTTAACAATGTTCATAACATCTTGACCAGTGATCTCCCAAAATTGCTGGAAGAAGAAGAGGGGGAAGCCTTCAGGACCTGAAGATTTATCACCTTCAAAGGAAAAACCAACATCTCTGATTTCCTTATCTTTAGGAATAGCTTCAAGTCTGGGATTTGTGCCTCTATCAATAATGAAGGGGACAACATAAAGGATTTCTTGTTGACTCTACAAATCAAGGTTTTCCTCTTTAGAAAGGAGGAGGGAGAAGGACCGAAGCATTTCCTTTCTAATATCTTCTTCCTTAGCTAGAGTATTTCCATTCAAGATAAGAGAGGAAATTATATTTATAGCTTTGTGTTTCATAGCAGTCATATGAAAGAATCTAGTATTTCTATCCCCATCTTTAGCTAGAGGGCTTTGGATCTCTGTCTCCAAAAAGATTCCTCTTTAGATATTATGTTATGATACTCGGCCACCAAAAAATTCTTAGCTTTTCTGTGATCCTCAAGAAACCCTCTTTCTGAATTATCTCCTGAATGACCTTGATTTCTTCCTGTTTGTTACTTTTGGCCTTAAAAATATCTCCAAAGACTTCCTTATTCCAGATTTTAACATTTCTCTTAACATTACTCAGCTTTTTAGCTATTCTATACATAGTGCTACCTTCCTGATTGTAGTTCCACCATTTGAAGATACAACTTTTCAAGCTAGGATGGGCTAACCACATCTTCTCAAAATGGAGTGGGATATTCTTTTTGCGATTCAGAATATTAGGATTAAAAATAATAGGGAAATGATCAGACCCTATCCTAATGGAAGAAGATAAAGAGCAGGAAAACTTAGAGAGCCAATTGAGAGATAAATGGGTTCTGTCAAGTTTCACTTGGATGAGATCAGCTCCAGTTCTTCTATTCGACCAAGTATAGGATATCCCTTCCAGCTCCATATCAATGAAACATTGATCATTAATATAATCCATGAGATCCATTCTACTATCAACTTGATAGGGGACCGCACTGATTTTATCATCGGCCTGCAAAGGAGTGTTGAAGTCTTCCATTACCATCCAACTAGAATCTTGGAAATAGTTTCTGATTTCTTTTAGTCTTTTCCAAAATCTCAACCTGCCATTTTTAGTATTTGGAGCATAGATATTCATCAGATTCCAAGAGCAATTAGCTTTAAGGTGTTTGACTTGGACAAGGATAATATTCTTCTCAACAAGGAGCTTCATACAGTTAACAGTAGAGTTGTTCCAAAAGATAACAACCCCTCCAAAAGTGCCATCAGAGTCACTGCCAATGCTACTACCATTCTTAAAAGGATTAATCTATTCAACTTTTTCTATGGCCATCTTTGTTTCTTGAATAAGCATAATATCAGGTTTGATATCTCTTACAATACTTTTGAGGACATCTTGTTTATGAGGACTATTGAGACCTCTTATATTCCATGACATAATCTTCATTTAGAGGGTTGGGGAGTAGATTTCTGGGATAGTAGATTGTTTACCATCTACTATATTCTATTTTTCTTCTAACTCTCTTGTAATTTTATGAGAGGGTCTACCTCTTCCCCCTTGAGGAGATCCAACATCAACTTTCTTCCTTCTGGTCTGGACTCCTCCCAAGGGAGTATTTTCTAACTTTTTCCCTGATTCTAGAGCTTTTAGGTTCGGACCTCCCTTCTTGGAGAGCTTTTTGATTTTCTTATTGTTTATCACCTTAGACCTTGGTGACTCCTACAATTCTGAGATAGGAGAGAATTCATCTTGACATTCTTTTTGAATGTCCTCCTCACTAACTTTTGACCAACATTTTCTACAATTCCCAGTGGCAATGGAGATCACCTGTTCAATAATGGGTGGGTCTAAGTCTGATTTGTCCATCGCATTGTCTCCTTTCCCTGAGGTGATAGAGGAGTAACCCTTCTCTTCTTGCACATCTCTTGTTGGGCTTGAGGATTCCAATTCATTATAGCCTTCCCGAGGAATAGCTTGGGGTTGGGTTTCCTTCTCCCCATTTAAAGAGTTGATAGAAATAGAAGGGGTGGCCATTTCAACCTTATTCTCTTGATCTATGACTTGGTTTGGATTCTCCTGCTTCTGAGCTCAGGAAGGATCCTCTTTTGATACTTCTTGGGACTTGTCTCCCTTTGATAGCTTAGAAGGATTGTCTTTTGATACTTCTTGGGACTTGTCTCCCTCTAATGGCTTAGAAGGATTGGGATGAGTTGAAGAAGTTCCATTTTTCTCTCTCCATTTAGTTCTTGGTCTTTCTTTTTAAAAATTTCCTTAGGTTTTAAAGGGAAATGTTTTGCCCAATGCCCTAACTTTTTATAAGTGAAGTAGGCAAAAGGAAGGGATTTGAATTCCACCACTTGAATATGTTTTTCTAGCTTAGAGTTAATAGTGATAACTTTCAGAAGATCTACCTTTTGATTAATATTGACATAGACTCTAGCATACACTAGTCTTGTATTTACTGTAGTCATCAGGTCAATGGACAAAATTTCCCCAAATGAACTGGCCAACCCCGAAAAGATATCTTCATGCCAGTATTCCAAAGGCAAACCTTGAAAATGCACCCACACTGGGGCCACTTCAAACATATACGCATTAAGATCAAGTCTAGCCCCCCATTTTTGGAGAGCCAAAGATGATTTTTCGAACATCCAAGGGCCTTCACACAAGACATCAGATAGGTCTTCAGAGCTAGAGAAGTCAAAGGTGAAAAAACCCTTTGGCAGGGCTGTAATATCAACTTGACCCTTGAGCTTCCATTTTCTTGCTATAAAAACCCTTACAACGTCTATGTTAGGTCTTGGACCCATGAACTTTCCTACTAGCATATTTTTCATAGATGTAATAGTATGATCAACCAAAGAGTTAGGAAGGGAGATATTGATTAAACCCTTCTCAAGATCATATGTGTTGTCAACTAAAGGAAAGGAAGATTTTCCAGTAGGTTTGACACCAAATAGAGAAGTCCAACTACCTTTAATAGCATTTTCAAAGCAAGTTTGACCATCAATCAGTTCAACAAAAGTCTTACCGACAACATTTTTATCTTTTGGATCTTCTTCTCAATTGTGGGATCTTGCTAAAGTATTGTCCCCCTTATTCTCTTTTGTGGAGCCCTCCTCTGCTTCATGATTGTCCTTTATCTGAACTTCTGGTGCAGGAAGTCTCTAAGAATTTCCAGAGGTAGTATTCCCACCCACTACATGATTCGAAAAGCCCCTTTTTCCACCTTCTTGAGAATGATTTTGGTCTAGGTCTTTATCCCCTTCCGCATCTTTTTCATCCCCCTTGATATTCTGCTCACCTGCCATTGTGGATGCCTAAGATCCCCCTACTGCAGGTTTCCCACCTGGTGGAGGATTTAAATTTCCTCCAGTTGCTCACCTTCCTTCTCCTTATTAGAAGTGTGTTTTATTGTTTTAGGACCAAATAGGAATGTTTAGGATTGATTAGGAACAAAATAGAAAAGATTAGGAATGATTTACAGATTAGTCCCTTAAGGGCACTAAAAAATGACTAGATGTTCCTTTTAAGCCTGAAAACAAAGTGTTTTTAGTTCCTAATCACTCAAGAAAGTTAGTGAGCCTTAAGGCTTTAGTGATTTGGTGAAACATTGGCCTCCATGAAGTACCTTCAAGAGTATGATGTCATAAATTACAATCTTGAAGCCTAGGGTTGTAATACCCCAAAAATGGGCTATAGGTTCATTAACTTCCTACATCATCAAATCGAATTAAATCGAAATCAAAGTCCTAACCTAAGGCACATCTGCACATTAGTTTATCAAAACCCTAATTGATTATCTTAATTCTGCATCAGGGAATATTCCTAATTATCCTAATTATCTTTAATTGAATATTATTTGGTGATAAATGTCATTATTTATCCTAAAGTTGATTGATTGAATATGTTAAATATTTAAATAATTAATTTAATTCTACCACTTAATTATTTAATTAGATTTATTCCTAATTTATATTACTTAATCTTGACAATAAATAAAAAATCCTATGAATAATTGATTAAATTCTTATTTAATTAATTAAATCCAGTTGTCAATATTTAATGATATAGTTTTTGAATAAAAGTTTGATTTAATAATTGATTAACCCATAAATCAATTGTTTTAATTCAAAATCAGTTAAGTTGAGAATAAATCACTTTTATTTTTGAATTAATTCATATTAAATCATGCACAATCATAAAAGTAGTCAACTTTAAATCAATTATCAATTTCAATTTGTTAACTTTCTAAACTCGACATCTGATGGTGAGTTGAAAAAGTGAACTAAATTCTATTTTGAGATAAAAAGTGTTTTTGCATGATTTTATGAGTTGATCTATTCCTGATTTCTTGTTAACTCAAAAATCAACTTGAGTTTATCAAGAGTGACTTATGGCTTTTCTCAATGCATCCTCAAGCTCGGATCTCTATATAATCAAGGCTCAAATCCTCACAAAAGGATCCCTCGAATTGGCATCCTTACTTTGGCAAATTTGCATCTGAATAATCAAGCTTTTGCGAACAAGGCGATTGTGAGATTTTTGTTATTATTTTTGAGGGTTCATAGAATTCATTCATTCATAGAATATCATTGTTAGATTAATTTTCATATCATTCCAATTTATTTATAGATTAGTTTCATATCAGTTTTTCATCTTATTGCATACAAAATCCAAAAAAATAGATTAATCTGCACTTCATCTTCATTGCTTTCAATCATTTAAATCCTTTGTTTAGGTGTTGCATTGTCACTGATCTGGGTCTGAATCTGAGAATACCATACTCACACCTACTAGAAGGTAGTAAATCACCTGGTTAGCTATATTGTTCTTATTTAAAGATTTCTTAATTTGCTAACCAATAATGTTTTGTTGAAGTGTTGTGTGTACAACTAGGTACAATTTTCACACACACATTTTTGGCACCCACCGTGGGGCCCTGAAATGGGTTTCCATTTCATCTTCTAACAATTTCTATCAATTTTATGTCATTTTCTATCAAAACTATGATTTTTACTTTCTGTCCGTAGTTTTTTCATACGAGTTTTGTCAGTGTCATGCCAGGACCCCCTGACTATCATATGACAGTTGGTGTTTTTGAGAATCGTGCCTATTTTCATACATTGTCATTTTGGGACTACTTTGTCATATGTGTATAGACCCACTATCATATCATTCCCAGATTGTCATGCAAGAGGTAACCCACTGTCGTATGAGTTTTGGTACCAGAGATTCAATTGTTGTATTAGATTTACAGTTTGTCTTTCAGATTTGGATTTTGGTTTTGGACTGACAGCTAACCCTAACAATTGAGATCTACTATTTCTGATTGGTACTTGCTGATTTTTCTCACTGGAAAGTGCAACAAAAATTGCAAATAAGGTAAAATATACTAAGCACGTTGAATGGGAACTCAGGTATTTTTCTACATCTGACAACATTTCAATTTGGACATAAAATGAACATCTCATGTGTCTAGCTTGAGTGCCTTTCCTGCTTTTATAAAGCACACTTCAATTTTGGGCTCTAAAAAAGAAAATAGATTTTCTTTTTGCATATCTGTTACACATAGTAATTAGGCCCTATGAACACTATTTGTGGAGTTCTTAAGAGAGTGGGCTTCATTCGCTTGATTTGCATGTGAAGCTCTTCTCAAAGATAGATCCCCTTGTAGGTAGGGATGATACTATTATTATCTCATGCTCTACTTGGTTTGGTCCTCAACTTTGATTGATACGTTCTCTCTTAGTCCCACTTAGAAAGCTCAGTAGACATTGTTGTTGACATCACAAATCTTGGTGAGGTGATTTTAGTCTTAGCGTGCCAAAGAACTTGTCTACTGTGTTTGGGTAAAAGTGAAAAGGCTAGAGGATTATGCTCTACTCCCTTATTGGGTACTATCAGAAACTCAGATCCTTGAATTTGGACCAAGTCCCCATGTGGTCTATTTTGTGAGTCACCTTTAGAGAGGGTTAACCATAGTGGACATTCCCTTTATTGGGTCAACCATGTGGATGGAACCTCAAGTGGTAATAGCCATTTTTGTCATGGTAGCAACAACCGCTATATAAATGTCTTTATGGAAGAAATCTCCACAAGTGTAGTCTCTTGTTGGGCCGTCAGATCTCCTCAACAGCTCTTGATTGACTAAATTCTCAGACTATGTCAAAACCCTAGTGCACCTAGATTGGATTTTTCCCTCTTGAGATTACAAAAGTTGTAGAGTCAGACCATTACTAAAAACCCTAGTGCTACCAAATTTTTCATTTTCTAGGACTATGTGTGTGATTGCAAAACTTTTTGAGAACATACACAAATAGCACTCTTAGGGATTAGAACAATAAGTCACTTGATTGTTCATGTGAAAGGTTTCTTTGTCCCTTTCTCATTGTTTGAAGATGATTGCTTGTTCCCTTGCTTGCTATTCTATGTGCTTGATATCTACTTGGTTACTTACCACAAATGAACCCAAGATGAACTATTACATAGATATTCAAACCTAGATAGAAAAATTTGTAGACAATCTGATACTAAAAAACCAAAAAATTGCAAATCTGAAGCAAACTTCCTTTTTGGAGTCCAAAGTCATCCCACAGTCTCAGAAACTCATATGAGTTTTGCCTGAGTGTCATACCAAAACCCCCTAGTTATCGTATGAGAGACTATGTACTATCATATGAGAATTGGTATAGCAAAATTTTATCCTAGTGTCAACTGTCATACGAGCCTTATAAACTATCATGCCAGAGCTAACCCAAACTTGTACGAGCCTGGAGAAACTCTATCAAAATTTTACAAAGTTGTTAGAAACCTCCAAAATTTGTCAGAAATCTAGTTTTTATAGCCAACCTTCAGATTCTATTAGAAAATTCACTGTGTAAGGAACAAAGCAAAGAATTAGGAAAATCTAATCTATTTTCCCAAAGTGGTCTCTTGAGTTTGATCCAGCCTTCTGAGCTATCGAATTGAATCCCATTTGATCTTGTGTCAAAAACCTTATCAGCATTATCTTCAGAATCAATCCTCAAAATGGCTGTGTTGCAAGCTCATGTCCACCATATTTTGGGTGTCTACCTATACATCTAGGGCATAATATCCTTCATTTACATCCAAATCAATCTTCAACCAATCCAATCTTGACAAGGTTGCGTTATTCAATCTTCTTGAATCAAGTCATTCTTTAGCTGTCTTAATCTTGCTATTTTGCTTCACCCAAGATTAATGGTGGAAACTAGAGCTTCCTCACAAAGAAAACAAGGAGAACAACCCAGACCCTCTTTAGTAGCATCTTCTATGATTTCTCAAACATTTCATCAACCCTACGAAAGCAATCTATTTGGAGAGGATGCTCTTGGCAATATCTACTTGAAAGGTGGTTAGAAAACTCCTTCTGCATCAATTCATAGAGTTCATCAACAAAATCCACATCAATCAATCCCTGGTAGTCCTCATAACAACACCATGTCTCAAGGAGGAGCAAACCAAGGCTCCCAAGGACAACAATCTCAACATGGTGCGGATGAAGAACCCACACCTTCTAAAATTTCCCAATATAGAAATGATGAGACACTTCTTGCGTGAAGAGAAAGAGGCATACTTCTTAGATCTGGCTCGACAAGGAGCCAATCTTCCTCCAAACTTTAATTTTGAAGATATCATCACTCAAGAGGAAGAAACTCCTATTATAGCCATGATGAAACATATGCATGCTATGCAAGTCAAGTTAAACAAGATGGAAAAAGAGAAAGAACCTAAAGAATTTTATATGGAGGCTCTATGCCCCTTTCCATTCGATAAAAACTTGTACATGCCACCATTCCCAAAAAGAGTGGAGATACTGAAATATGATAAGTATGATGGAAACTCTGATCCCCTAGATCCTGTCAGAGAATTTTGTACTCAATCTATGGAGTTCATGCATGAACCTACCTACCTAATGCATCTTTTCCCTCAATCTTAGAGGATTGGACATTCATTGGTTCTCTAATATTCCTTCGACAATAAAAATGATGTAGGAACATCCTAGGATTCTTGGAAATTCTGTATCACCCAAAAATATGTTTTTCTTTGAAGTTAGGTTCTAGCTTTGATCTTTGTTTGGTGGAGTACTTTCTCAGTTTCTATGGTTACCTAGGTGCTCGGTCTCTAGAGAAAACTCAGTGACTAAAGGTGTCAGTTCACTGGCGCTCAGTGATAACTGCATTTCTTGGTCATGCTTGGCATGGTCGGTCATCTGGTGCTCAATTATTTCTTTTGTTGCTTGGTGTTCTTGCTTACCGACTAGGTTTGTTTGGATGAATCGGCTTGGCCGACTGGTACATTTGATTTGAGTCACACTCCTTGAGTTATGGATTGACTGTTGGATGTGTGTGGACCTAGATTTGGCATGTTGTATTCTTCTATGCAGATCTGATCACCATTGGGGCCATCTTGGAAAGTTTATTCATTTTGTAAGGCTATTGAGAGATGACTAATGTTTTAGCATTTAATATTTGTATATCCCATTGAGATGACTTGTGGCTAGGGATTTTGTATTTATGTAGATGCTTGGGTAGTTGTTTGAGAAGGGGGTGGAAATTTAGGAGCTTGTGAGCTTAGGATATGAAGATTGCTTGGAAGTTTGAGTACAAGTTTAGATCTTTCCTGGGTGCCTACTAGGGTGTTGTGTGTTACAAACCTAGACTAGCTGAATGCTAATGTTGTGGAAAAGATTTGGATCTTGCAAGATCTTGTAGACCATTAATTGCTTTGTACCTAGCCATAACTAGGAAGGCCTTACAACCTAGCACATTACTTGTAATCAGGTATTTGATGAATAAAGACTTCTATTTCATATCAGATATGTGGTTATTGTTGTGTACTTCCACTACATATTGGTTTGGCTACAAGGTCAGTTTGTCCTTAATTGGATCCACCATCCTTGACTATGTCAGGTGGTATTAGAGAGAAGTTTGTTCTTGTTTGAGCGAAGTTTGTTCCTATTGGAGCCGAGTGGACCTTGTGTGTCTATGTCTAGATCTAGGTTTGAAGATGCGTCCAAGGAGAAATCATGAGATCTCAGAGGAAGAGGCTACTGGAGAATTCAATCTCAATGATTTTAGGGCTTTATAGAAACAAGTGCAAGATCTACAAGAGGAGTTGAAAAAGAAAAAGAGGACTACCTTGAAAGAGGATAGTGATGATTAGTCTAAAGAAGAAGATCATTTTGAAGAAGCTATAAAAGAAGCAAGAGATCCAGAGGAAAATATAATCCTGAAGGCTATGTGTAAAATTGGAAAGAGACCTAAGATTGAAGTTTCTCCATTTGCTGGAAGCCTCAAGCCAGAAGAATTGATTGATTGGATCAATGAGATTGATGAATACTTTGAGTATGAAGAAATAGAAGATCCTGATAGATTCAGATTTGCAAAGACTAAGTTGAAGGGTCATGCAAATATTTGGTGGAGAGAAGTTCAGTTGGAAAGAGGTAGAAGAGGAAAAGAAAAGATCACTAAGTGGAACTAAATGGTTGACAAGTTGAAGAAGCAATTTATTCTAGTGGATTATGAATTGGAAATGTTCAAGAAGATGCAAGCTTTTAAGCAGACTAAAAAATTGGTACAAGAGTATACTGAGGAGTTTTATAGAATCTTGATTAGGACTGGTCATTCAGAAGCTAATAAAGAAAAGGTTGTTAGGTATGTCTATGGTTTGAAACCTAGTATTCAAGAAGAGTTACTGTTCAGATGACAACAATAGGAGATGCTTATCAGATGGCATTTAAGATTGAAGAGAAGTTGAATAAGAAGTTTGAAGGTAGACATAACAATAGGAACTGAGGTGGTAAAACTAGTGAGACAGTTGCTGAAAGTAATGTGATAGAGAATCCTAAGACTAATGTGGGATCTAATAGTGGTCAAGTTACTAGAATGTTGGATAGAGAGGAAGGTGGAAGAATGAGTTCACTAGTACTTGTTATAACTATGGTGAAGCTGGTCATAGAAGTTAGCAGTGTCCTAAGAAAAGAGTTGCATTAGTTGCTGAAGAAGATATTGAGAATGTTTGAGAGAAAGGTGAATTTCTTGTCACTAGGAGGTTAGATGCACGTGTCTCTGAACTAGTACAAAGAAGAAATTTGTTCAGAACTAGATGTAAGTGCAAAAATAAGGTATGCAATGTCATAGTTGATGGTGGTAGTTCTGAGAACTTTGTTTCAGAAGAGATGGTTAGTAAATTGAATTTGGAAAGAAGGAAACATCCTAATCCTTATCAGATTAGTTGGATTCAAGATGTTTCTAAGGTTAGAGTTGAAGAACAATGCTAGGTTAAATTCTAGATTGGATCTTACCAGGATGAGATATTGTGTGATGTATTACCTATGGATTCCTATCATCTATTGCTTGGTAGACCTTGGAAGTTTGATAGAAATGTGTTGTTTGATGGTCATGCTAACACTTATGTAGTTAGACATGAAGGAGCTTGGCATAAGCTGATACCTTTACAAGAGGTTGGGGCTACGGGATGTGGAGTCATCAGGTGTGGTCCATGTGACAAACCTCAAGAGAAAAAGGATGAGGAACCTATTTCTAAAAAGTCTAGCTTGGAGGAGAAAGAGAATGTGGTATCTAAAGAGTTTGTTGAGGTCAAGAGGCATATGGTCTTTCTGACAGAGATGGTACAACATATGATGAAATTTATGACACAGAGAGATGTAGATGATACTGAGTTGAGGAAGGAGTCAAGAGAGGATGAACCTTACTGAGACACTATTGTGGTTGGTAGTGGTCAGAGTCAGTTACTATTAGTTGTCAGTTAGAGAGATAAGAGTAGTGGAAAGTAGATGAACTTACTGCAAGAAGAGATGGATGAAGGGAAGACTACTTGGGAAGAAGGACAAGAGGAGATATGGGTGAAGAATAGATTCAACATACCTATTCTGATTCCCTTGAGGCATTCTTGATTTCCTTATGAGAAAATATTTCCTACTTGGGGTGTCTGATGTAGGAGCATTGTAGGATTCTTGGCAATCCTATATCACCAAAAAATATGTTTTTCTTTGAAGTTGGATTCTAGCTTTGATCTTTGTTTGGTGGAGTACTTGCTCAGTTTGAGAGACTGGTTGCTTGGTTTCTATGGTTACAAGGGTGTTTGGTCTCTGGAGAACACTCGATGAATGAAGGCATCAGTTCACTGGTGCTTGATGATAACTGCATTGCTTGGTCATGCTTGGCATGGTCGGTCATCTAGTGCTTAGTTATTTCTTTTGTTGCTTAGTGTTCTTGCTTACTGACTGGGTTTGTTTGGATGAATCAGCTTGGCCGACTGGTGCATTTGATTTGGGTCATGCTCCTCAAGTTATGGATTGACTGTTGGATGTGCGTGGACCTAGATCTAGTGTGTTTCATTCTTTTATGTGAATCTGATGACCATTGGGGCCATCTTGGAGAGTTTATTCATTTTGTAAGGCTATTGAGAGTTGACTGATTTTTTAGCATTTAATATTTGTATATCCTCTTGAGCCAACCTATGGCTATGGATTTTGTATTTATGTAGATGCTTGGGTAGTTTTTTGAGAAGGGGGTGGAAAGTTATGAGCCTGCAAGCTTAGGATAGGAAGATTGCTTGGAAGTTTGAGTACAAGTTTAGATCTTTCATGGGTGCCTACCAAGGTGTTGTGTGTTACAGACCTGGACTAGCTGAATGATGATGTTATGGAAAGGATTTGGATCCTACGAGATCTTGTAAACCATTAATTTCTTTTTACCTGGCTGTAACCGGGAAGGCCTTACAGCCTGGCACATTGCTTGTAATTGGGTATTTGATGAATAAAGACTTCTATTTCATATTAGATATGTAGTTATTGTTGTGTACTTCTACTGCATATTGGTTTGGCTACAAGGTTAGTCTATCCTTAATTGGATCCACCATCCTTGACTATGTCACAAAACCTTTGAGGAATTAATCAAATTGTTTTATCAACAATACTCCTACAACATTCAACATCCGATCACCATGATCGATATCTACAATATGAAGAAAAACTCAAAAGAACCATTCCTGACTTTTGTCAAATGATGGAGGAAAGATTTTTCACTCTATGCTCGACCTATCCCAAAAAATGGAAAACTCAAAATCTTCATAAACAATCTGGTTCCAGAACTCAATTATCCCTTGCAAATGCAAAATCATACATCCTTTGATAAAATGGTAGAGAATTCCATCAAGATTGAAAATATTCTTGTCAAAAAAGGAGACATATCACTTCATAAGTAAAACAAGTACAAATCTAGTTCTAGTTCCAATAGCAAAGATAAAGGTAAATTATGGAACAAGAACAAGAATGTTGTCACAAATGGTGTTGTTGATCATGTCAGTATCCCATCGAATGCACCTGCATTGAATCTCACCATAGGCACTCAAGGCATAAAAGCTTTTAAACAAAAGGCATTTGGACTATCTCTAAAGTTGAAAGACTATAAACCATGGGTTACAACACCAAAATGCAAGTTCACTCCTTTGGGTGAGTCCTTAGAATCTTCCATGAAAACTCTGTTGGAAAACAAAATCATCACATTGCCTGAGATAAAACCATTTGATCCTAAACCTAAACCAAAATGGTGGAAAGAGACTGATTTATGTGACTTCCATCAAAACAAGGGTCATAAAACCAATAACTACATACACTTGAAGCATCTCATACAAGACACAATTGATAATAGAGAAATTGTAATTGATAGTCACAAAACCAACAATGATCATACGACATTCACAAACACATTTCTAAAAATGGTCAAGGAGATTCATCTTCTCAACCTAACATGGGTGCTAAAGTCAATTATGCCTACTTTGGAAATAACGTTGTCATAAATATTATGGAACCATGCCTATTTGAATGTTGCAATGTCATCACAATTGTAAGAAAGGATAGAGATAATCAATCAGAAAATATAGTAACTCGATCAAAAGCTCAGGCACATCTACAAGGACAAAAATTGGGTTCATCAAATGCCCCTAAGGTGCCTTTCAATCTTTCATCTGCTTCCAAATAGAGGGCTGCCTCAAAATCATCGAATCCTAAAGAGACAAGGCCTACATCATATAGTATTGTCCAACAACTCTAGCACATAATTGCAAAAATATCCATGTTTGAGTTACTTCAGATATCTCCTGCTCATAGGGCTATTCTGGACAAAGCCCTACTTGGTTCCAATGTTCCTGACAATCTTGCTCTAGATAGATTCCAAACTATGGTTGGTCAAATGAATCACCCCAGTATATCTCCTTCTCAAAGGAAGATGATAATTCACTGAGTCATTCGCATAACCAGCCCTTGCACATTGAAGTCTTGATCCAAAAGCATCATGTCAAATGTGTGTTGATAGATGGAGGCGCTGGTCTAAACATCTATTCTTAAAAATTGATCACACAACTAGGATTATCAAGAGATTCTATTGATCCTAAAAATAAGATAACCATAAAAGCATATGATGAGCAAGAAAGATCTTCCAAAGGAATAATTGTCCTACCTATCATAATAGGACCTGTTATCAAATACATCACTTGTCAAGTTCTAGATCTTCCATTGGCCTACAACATTCTTCTAGGAAGGCCTTGGATACATGAAATGCAAGCTATTCCATCAACATACCATCAATGTGTGAAGTTTCCTTATGATGGAGTAGAGGTCATAATTCCAATAGACATATCCACATCTTGCAATGCCTTGAAAGAAAGTGCTGACAAACTTGTTCCACATAATAGAGAATCTTTCACCAAGCAAACAGACATTGCATCTACATCCAAGATGGAATAAATTGCCAAAGAAGTCAAAATTAAGGACAAAGGTATGTGAGAATACACAATGGAATCAATCTTATCTCTCACATCTCTCCCATTGTCCCCGAAATCTTATGGACAACCTTCAGACAAAGTGAAACCTACTGCTAAAGAACCTTAGGTCATATTTAATGGAAGTTTTATCACAGAAAAAGTGTCCAAGCAAGAATCTGATGAATAAGAAGCTATATTAGCATGGTTATAAAAAGATGAGTCTCAATCCCAGATAGTTCAGAAATGTGACTATAAAACACCCAAAATCCCTTTTAAATCTTATGGACCAGGTCATAGACTCATGTCTAAGATGGGATACACTGGAAAAGGACTTCTAGGAACAAGAGGCAAAGGAATTATGAAACCTGTTGAACACTGTGGAAGAATGAATATAGATACTATGGGTCTAGGATATCAGAAGAAACCTTTTCATCTCAGCAAAAACTCTCTACATGTCTTAGAGTAGATTGAACCATCAATAGAAACTCGGCTAAAGGAAGAAACACCACAATCAGACAATGATGATTCAGACAACTCTAAACTTATTCCTTATGAATGTTTACCTAAAGAAATACTAGATTTCTTAAAGATGAAGAAAAACCTAAGGAGAATATCAATGTGGTAGCTAGACAAGAACCTACTACTAAATAAGAGGAATGTAAACCTATCACAATAGCTAAAAATTTGGGATACAACAGTGATTCTGAAATAGACTCCCATGAGTATGAATTCAAATTAGACGCAGAAGGAAATCTTGCTGGGGGGATTTGTCTTGACTTTACACATGTTCTCAGATTTCCTAGAGGTCTAGATGAGGAATCCGAAGATGAATCAAATGACTATGAATGGGGAGTTATTCCAAAAGAAGATGAAATTATCAGTGAGAAACACATTGATGTCATTCACCAATATTCACCTAAATCTAACGTAATTCTAGAGTGAAATAAAAAACTTAATGAGTTTGATCCACCTAAGGCTGAAGTGGAATCCAATAATGACACTAAGACTATTCGTGATTTGAACATTTTGAGGAGTAATATCACCTTTGAATTTGAGAGTCAAGTTAGGAGCAATGATGAAAACACCATATGCATGAACACCATTTCCCAATCCTCCCCTACATTGACTATCCAACATCCAAAACTTATTGACCAAATGTCTACTGATCCGAGCCAAGATATCTATACCTTTTGAAATGACTATGCCCTTGCTTGCTACCTCAATGCAGTGGAACCTATGATGAATTCCATCAGTGAACTGAGCATTAGCATGACAAAGTCAGATATCAAATATCTTAGTCAAAAGAATAAAAGCAAAAAGAAAAGGAGTTTTGAGGGTGAAAACCACTTTGTGGTAGTCTCAGAACCTAAAATAGTAAAAATAAAAGATGTATCCAAAGGTGAAAACCTCTCTGAGGTGCCTAAGGATGAGATATTTGATGTCCTTCTGAGTCATTTATAGGAAAGATCTCCAGTATTGATAGAACCAACTCAATCTATCAAATTGGGTACAATAGAGGAACCACAACTGATTCATGTAGCACAATCCCTATCAAAGGAAGAAAAACAAGCATTCACAACTTTCTTAACAGAGAAGAAGATCAATTTTGCATGGAAGTATTTAGATATGCCAGAGTTAGATCCAAAATTGATAATGCATCATCTTTCTATAGCTCCATGATTCAAACTTATTAAATAGAAGTTGTGAAAGATGCATCCACATGTTGCACTCCTAGTCAAAGCTGAGCTGGAAAAGTTACTGAAAGTCAGATTTATCCGAGTTATAGATTATGCAGAGTGGATATCCAACATTGTTCCTATTTCTAAACTAGAAAAATCTATAAGAGTATGCACAGACTTCAGAGATGTAACCAAATCATACCCTAAGGATGATTTTTCATTACCAAACATCGATATGATAGCGGACATGAATGTGAGCTTTGAGATGCATTCGTTAAAGGATGGTTTCTCTGGATACAACCAAATCAAAATTGCTCCAGAAGATCAAGAGAAAACAACTTTTACATGTGCATGGGGTACTTTTTGTTGGAATGTCATGCCATTTGGTCTTAAGAACACTCGAGCTACATATCAACGAGCTATGACATCTATCTTTCATGACATGATGCATCAAACTATGGAAGACTATGTTGATGACACCTTAGATAAATCAATGATAAGGTTAGAACATTTTAATGATTTGAGAAAAATACTAGACATAATGGAGAAGTTTAGTCTTAGACTGAACCCTAAAAAGTGTGCTTTTAGTGTCACTTTTGGAAAGCTTCTAGGCTACATTGTTTCAAAGAAGGGCATTGAAGTAGATCCTGCTAAAGTCAAAGCTATCATGGAGATGCAACCTCCTAAAAATATCAATCAAATGAGAACCTTACAAGGAAGGGTGCAATCAATCAGACATTTCATATCTCAGCCAATTGACATATCACAACCTTTAACAAAAATATTACATAAAGGTGTGACTTTTGCATGGAACGAGGAATGTGAAAAGAACTTTAATCATATCAAGCAATATTTGGAAAATCCTCCTATTTTGATGCCTCCTATTCAAGGGAAGGCATTAATCCTCTATGTCTCTACCATAGATACATCACTGGGGGCATTACTAGCACAACATGATGAAAATAAGAAGGAAAGAGTTATTTATTATATCAACATAACATTGGTAGATGATGAGAAGAACTATTCCATGATAGAAAAGGCATGTCTAGCTATCATCTTTGCATCAAAAAAGTTGAGACACTACATGTTAGCTGATACAAAACAACTAGTAGCTAAGATTGATCGACTAAAGTACCTACTAAGAAAAGCTGCCCTCACAGGTAGATTAGCTAAATGGGTGATGCTATTGAGTGAGTTTGACATAGAATATGTTGAAAAAAAATCTATCAAAGGACAAGTCATGATTGCAGATCAGTTAGCTAATGCACCAATGTTTGATGATACACCATTATAGATGGAATTTCCTGATTCATCCATCATGAACATATCTTCTAAGACTTGGCATCTTTTCTTTGATGGATCCTACACACAAAATGGATCTAGAGTAGGCATATTATTCATAACACCACAAGGTTACTCAATACCCAAAGCATTCAAAGTAAAGTTCCCTTGCACAAACAATATTGCTAAATATGAAGCTCTACTTAATGGAATGAAGATAGAAATAGAGTGGCGAGTAATAGAGTTGCACATTCATGGAGATTCACAGCTAGTCATAGACCAAGTCAATGATGTGTACTAGAAAAAAGATGAAAAAATTGTTCCATACAAATGCATGGTAGATGACTTAAAGAAATATTTCATATCTATCACATTTGAGAAAATTCCTATAACAAAGAATAAGGCTACTGATGTTATGGAAATGCTATCATCTCTACTACAACAGCCCGAACATGAGCTACGTTACGAGTTCTTAGTGGAAGAACTATTGTTCCCTGCATATGATTCCCCTAAAACCCACATGATCTGCACTGTTGTTGGTTATGATTCTTCTAGATACAAATTTTTTTTATCCTACCTTCAAGACCAAGTAATTCTTGATTCCTTCAACTGCCATGAGAAATGATACCTTATCCGAAATGCATCCCGGTATGTCATCATTGGTAATGATTTGTACAAACGGAGTCTAGATGGTACACTTAGGTGTTTAGAATGAGAAGAGTCTCAATGTGCATTAGAGGAAGTCCGTGATGGTATATGTGGATCACATTCCAATGGTTTAACACTAGCTTGAAAAATTATTAGGGCTGGGTACTATTAGCCTGAAATGGAAAAAGAGGCTATCAAGTATGCCAAGAATTGTAAAAAGTGTCAAGTATATGGAAACTTGATCCATGCACCAGGAAAAGATCTTATTCACTTTACTACATAATGGAATTTTTAACAATGGGCCTTTGATCTAATAGGTGCCATTTATCCACATTCTTCTAATGGACATACCCTTATAATTACAGTTACAGACTATTTCACAAAATGGGTAGAAGTAGTTCCTTTGACTCAAGCACCTAGCAAGAAAATCTCTATGTTCATTTTGAACTACATCATATGTCGGTATGGGATTCCACACTCTATAGTCATAGATAATGGTGGCTAATTCAAGAACAAGGACATAGACTCCTTATGCTCAAAATTCAAGATTAAACAACATTGGTCATCTATTTACTATCCTCAAAGGAATGGACAAGAAGAGGCATCAAATAAGAATCTGTTGAAAATATTGCATCAAACAGTTAACAAAATAGGAAGAGAATGGCATCTCATGATCAATCTAGCTCTCTGGGCCTACAGAACAAGTATCAGAATGCCCACTAGGGCTACACCATTTGCTTTAGTTTATGGGTCTGAAGTGGTACTACCTATTGAGGTTGAAATCCCATCACTAAGAATTAGAATGCATGGTATAGTAATTGATGATCACTATAAAGTGTTTAGGTTTCAAGAACTTGAACTACTAGATGAGCGCAGACAAGAAGCATATGATCATCTCATAGTATATCAGAAAAGAATGTCTAGAGGCTACAACAAGAAAGTCAAACATAGAGAATTTTAGGTTGGCGATCTAATCTTGAGAGAGAATCCTAAAAATCAATCACATAGAGAATGCAAGGGGAAGTTTGAACCCAACTGGCTGGGTCCCTTTGTTGTCACTACTACTTTTGGCTCTAGAGCCTATCAATTCTCAATGTTTGAAGGAGAATAGCTTTGAGAACCAATTAACATTCTCCATCTAAAGAAATTCTACACCTAAGGCATTCAATATTAAAAAATGTCCTGAAAAAATTATAAAAATTGGAAAAAGTCCTAAAAAAATGAACACCTTGGTGAAAACCTAACAATAGGCATCTTGATGATTCACAAAAAAAATAAAAAAATAAAAAAAGAACAATTTTTTTTTGAAAAAATGGAAAATACAAAAAAAATGAGAAAAAGAAAAAAGTGCCTTGGTGAAAACCTAGAAACAGGTGCCTTGGTAGAAAAAATAGAATCTCTGCCAAGATGGTGAAAACTCGGCAAATGGGCACCACTTGTTCAAAATGCTCCATCTATCAGTGTAAGCTTGGTCTTTTCCAGCTTTTAGTCTTGCTTTAGTTTGTACATACCTATTGGTTTGTTTCCGTATTCCTGTTTTCAATAAAGTTAGTTAGCAAAAGTGTTTGTATCCTATCAATGTTTCAAACTTGGGGGCAATCAATGTCATATCCTATGGTCTCCAGTATACCTCAGACAAGTCATATCCAATCAGAGTCCTTTGAAGCTACATCTGAGTTAGTCGGTCTGTCTCCTTACCAGAAAGGATTTTGCAATCAAACACAAACAAACATCAATGCAAACTAAAAACCATCTTTGCTTCAGTGCTTTTATCTCCTTATATGCTTACTGATTCACATTGATATTTTTGCATATTATGTCCTTTCGAGCTCTTCGATGATGTCCTTTTACATGATTTAGAGAGTGATGAATGGGGGCATAATCTTTTCTTTGTTTTCTGCTTTGAGTGAAAATCTAACTTTGGAAATTTTGGATTGAAATGGTGTCCATCTGTAAGAGCCACCATCATGTATTGGATGGCCATGAGTACCTCAACCATTGATACCTAGAAAATTCAAGGAAGTTTGATCTAACTTTATCTTTTTGAGTGAGTTCTTGCTCCTATTGTGAAATACGATCTTACCCAAGGATGTGAATGATAAAGGGTCACTACGGGTAATTCACAATAGATTTAGAATGATCTCTTGATTGCTTGATGTGTTTTCATGCAAGGCATATTCAGGTCATCACAACGTTTATATTTTGATGCTTATACAAATTGCAATATCAAAATGGACATGATATTCAGATCATCCTGGTGTTTGTGCCTTGGTACTTATATCTAATCTGACATTCTAAAATCAAAATTAATATTCATATGTCCATGGTTGTCTAGCTAGTGGGTGTTGTATTGACTTTGACACAAAAATTGATATTTATATGTTCATAGTTTTCTAACTAGTGGATGTTGTATTGATTTATCCGGTTACCTAATAAAATATTCAGTGATGAAAATGATCGACACATGATTAGTGACTAAGTCCTAAGTCCTAGGTTTGCATTTCATACTGCATGTCACTTTGCACTTTGCATGATTGCATTTATCTCATGATTGCCAAATTAGCTTGACACTTAAATGATTCTTCAAAACAAAGCTCAATATGAAACAAGGACTGAGTCTCACACAAAGGTCTCTTCACAAATTAGCAAGTAGTCACCATCCTAGGTTAAACATCCCTTTTGACAAATGACCAAGTACTTGTCTTCATCAATGCCTGCAAAATATATTATGTGTATCACTGCAATTACATGGCATATCTCATAATCATCCATTTAATTATATTACATAAATGAACATCCATAAAGCATAATCAAAACATACATTTCCACAATCCATAATCAATTGCATTTCATAATCCATACATTTGAAAGAAACCATTTCATTTCATGTTCCATACATTCTACACTACTCAAAGCATTTTTACATCACATGATATTGTTAGGAATAAGGTGTCTCAACCTTGGATAATTCCTATTCTTATTATTTGTTTTGTAAAATGTATTTATTGCAAATAATGTTGATGTGTCAAAATCTTGAATTGTGTGTAAGGAGATCATGGCTAAAATAGTTATGATGGATTCCTATGACACGTAAGAGCTATGTCAAAAAGATTCAATGATAGGTGAAGACATGTGGCAACTGAGAATGGTAAAACCCTAATACGGTTATCTTTGGGAGTAGCCCTAAAAAGTGAAGCGCATGATATAAGATTTTTTAGGGTTGCGAAGAGAGATGATGCGAGTGTATGGTTGGAATGTTTTTGTGCTGCCATGATTTGTCTTCAAGGGTTTAGAAATCTTTTGAAAGAACTTGCATTTCAAGTGTATTGTAAGCTGTAATAGTTTTGATCAATACATTATGCAGGTTTTGGAGTGCTAGGGTTTTTACTGAAAGGTTTCCCTAGGGTATATCATTGTGTCATTCTCTATTTTTTTGTATGTATGGTATGTGGTTGCAATATCTTTGTTAAAGTAGTTAACGAATCTAAAATTGTAAGGATTTAAAAGAATTTGCACAATACTCTCCTATAGAGATTAGCGTAGGAAGCTATTTTCGCACCTGAGTTTCCTTACAAGTGGTATCAGAGCTTGATCAACTTTTGATCCTAGTTGTTGGGTAGGGTTTTTTGAGCTGATCTCAAGTTTGAGTGGGAATTTTTTGCAGAGCATTCTGAATCTTATTTGTAGATTGAGATGGCAAGTTCATCATATGGAAGAATGGAGGTGGAGAAATTTAATGTCACTAATTTTGAGTTATGGAAACTCAAGATGGAAGACATGTTGGAAGATCGTGACCTATGGGAAGTGACTTCAAATTCTACAAGACCAGCAACTATAGATCAAGTAGATTGGGATATCAAAGACCGTAAAGCTAAGGGTCTCATAAGACTCTGTTTAACCGATGTAGTTCTTCTGAATGTTCTAGATGAGAAAACTGCAAATAGTTTGTGGGAAAGACTTGCGGCCATGTATCAGGCCAAATCTCTGGTGAACAAGTTGTTCCTGAGGAAGAAGTTGTACTCTTTGTGAATGGAGGAAGGTGGATCCTTAATGGATCATTTAAATGCATTTAATCTGCTGGCTGCATAGTTGACATTAGCTGGTGTCAAGTTAGAGGAGGAGGATCATTGCTACACACTTTTGTGTTCTTTACTAGATTCATGGGACCATCTTGTGATGGCTCTCAGAAGCACGTTAGTCACCTTCAAAATGGATGATGTGGTGTCTTCACTGCTATCAGAGGAGATGCGGAGAAAGGCTTCCATTTTGGAAAAAGAAGCCCTTGCTATTCATGGGAGATCCACTGAAAGAGGGAAGAAAAATGACAATAAGTATGACAATAAGAGTAGATCCAAATCTTGTGGGAAGTCAAAGACTTCCAATAAGTCCAAGGAAAAATGTTCGAATTGTGATAAATCTGGGCACTTCCGTAAAGACTGCAAAGAGCTGAAGAAGAAGAAGAAAGGTTTAGATTCAGCTTCATAAAGATCTCAAGAAGATGGTGATGCATTCATCATAGCTTTGGCAGCCCATGCATCTGATGATGTGTGGTTGGTTGACTAGAGTGCATCTTTTCACATGACCTCTCATCAAAATTGGTTCTCAAAATATGAAGAGTTCGATGGTGGAAAGGTGTACTTGGGTGATGATTCTCACCTAAAGATAGTTGAATGTGGAAGGGTCACTATCAAATTTCCTGATGGATGAGTAAAGGGAATCAATGGAGTTATGAACATTCTAGGTTTGGCATGAAACCTATTATCTATAAGTATGCTGAATGATGTAGGTGTGCAAGTTTTTGTTTTGAAAGAAGGATGTAAGATGATGAGAGGATCGATAGTGCTTGCAAGGGGTACTAGGAGAGGTACCTTATTTCAGCTAGATGCATGTATTCCTCTATGTAATAGTTCTTCATCCTCACCATCTGAACAAGTAGTGAAGAAGTCTGTGGCTATTGGTTCCGATGGTAGTGCAAACACTTTGGAAGGTAAGCTTCCTGTAGAAAAGACAATGTTGTGGCATATGAGATTTGGCCACATTGGTGAAAAGGGTCTCAGAACCCTGAAAAATAAAAATCTCATTGAGGGGTTAAATGATTGCAATCTCGAGTTTGACTTCTGCAAACACTATGTCTATGGTAAACAAAATCATGTTCAGTTTTACTCTAGTTCTCACAAATCTTTTGATGTTTTGGATCTTATTCATTCTAATGTATTTGGTCCTATAAAAGTTCCTTCAATCTCCAAGTCTGTATTTTTTGTATCTTTCATAGATGATTATAGTAGAAGGACATGGATTTATTTCCTTAAAAGTAAGACACAAGTCTTTAGTCGGTTCAAGGAATTTAAAGCTCTTGTAGAGAATCAGACTAGTAAGAAGATTAAGTGTGTGAGAACTGACAATGGTGGTAAGTTTTTCTTAGCAGAGTTTGAATAGTTCTGTAAAGAACAAGGTATCGAGAGGCATAAGAAAAATCCTTATACCCCACAACAAAATGGAGTTGCAGAGAGAATGAACAGGACACTGATGGAGAAGGCTAGGAGTATGCTTAGTGGAGCTGGTTTAGAACAAAGGTTTTGGGCTGAAGCTATGGCCACTGCTTGCTATTTGGTTAACAGATCTCCTACATCAGCCCTTGTTGGTAAGACACCCATGGAGGTGTGGTCTGGTAAGAAGCCTTCAATTAGACATCTTCATGTTTTTGGTTGTGAAGCTTATGCACATGTTCCAAAGGAGAAAAGATCTAAGTTGGAAAACAAAGTTGTGAAATGTATTTTCATCGGATACAGTGCTGGTGTGAAAGGATACAAGCTTTGGGATCCTGTGACTAGTAAGGTGTTGTATAGTAGAAATGTTATTTTTAGAGAGCTAACATCTTCTCCTATTGTGCTACAACCAGATGAAAAAGAAAAGGAAAAAGATGTTGTTCAGTTGCCTCCTACCCCTGAGAAGACTAAACAGAGAGACCATGTTGGGCCTAATGATGAGGAGAGCTCTAGCAGCTCTGATAGTTTGGAAGAAGAGGAAAAAAAACCTCAACCGCAGCCCTTGAGGAGATCCATGAGAGAAAGAAAGCAACCAAAAAGGTTTGGTTATTCTATGTTAGATTCCAGTTGTGCCTTTGCTTTGATTACTAACACTGATGAGCCTAGATATGTGAAAGAGGCTTTGGGCATGGAAGATGCAAGTTCCTAGATTGAGGCTATGGATGATGAGATGGCTTCATTGGAGAAAAAAAAAACTTGGGACCTTGTACCTTTTCCTAAAGGGAGAAAATCTATTGGCTATAAATGGGTGTTCAAGAAGAAATTATGTGCAGATGGTAGTGTTGAAAGGTACAAAGCTAGATTGGTTGCAAAGGGGTATTCACAGGTAGAGGGAATAGATTATGGTGAGATATTCTCTCCTATTGCAAAGTTGACATCCATTAGATTTCTATTATCTCTTGCTGCATCTTATGATTTAGAGATAGAACAGATGGATGTGAAGACAAATTTCCTTCATGGTGATTTGGAGGAAGAGATTTATATGTCACAGCCTGAGCACTACATTGTTAAAGGTAAAGAATCCTTAGTTTGCAGATTAAAGAAATCTCTATATGGTTTGAAGCAATCTCCTAGGATGTGGTACCTTAAGTTTGATGCCTTTGTGTTGTCAATTGGATTTGTAAGATCAAAATTAGATCATTATGTTTATTTCAGAGTTGAAAATGATCACCTTCTTATTGTTGCATTATATGTTGATGATATGTTGTTGTTTGGGAAGGGTAAGGGTGTGATTTCTAATTTTAAATCTCAGTTGTCAGCACAGTTTGAGATGAAAGATCTTGGGGCAGCTAGGTACATCTTGGGTATGGAAATCAGTAGAGATAGGTCTAACAGAAAACTTTGGTTGAGTCAGAGTAAGTATGTGAAGTCTATGTTGGGCAGGTTCAGCATGGAAGATTGTAGACCACTATGTGTTCCTATTTCTGTGGGAACAAAGTTATCTATAGATGATTGTCCAAAATCTCCTAGTGAGGTGGAGGACATGAGTAGAGTACCTTATGCTAGTGCAGTTGGTAGTCTTATGTATGCTATGGTCTGTACTAGACTAGACATTGCCCAAGTAGTGGGAGTCCTGAGTCAGTTTATGGCTAACCCTGGACGGGTACATTGGGATGCAGTTAAGTGAGTATTCAGATATTTGAGGGGTACATCAGATTACTCCATATGTTATCATGGTAACTCTTCTAGATCTCCGCATTCAGTTTGTATTCATGGGTTTGTGGATTCAGATTGGGCAGGTGATATTGACAGTACGAGATCCACCAGTGCTTATGTGTTCACTATGTTTGGTGGTGCCATTAGTTGGATGAGTAAGTGACAACTTGTGGTTTCTTTGTCCACTACAGAAGCTGAGTACATGGCTGCTACTCATGCTTGTAAAGAAGCCATTTGGCTTAGAAGATTGTGTTCTGATGTTGGTGTTGATGCAGAATAGATTACTATTTGGTGTGATAGTCAGAGCGCTATTTGCCTTGCAAAGAATCCAACTTTCCATGCCAGAACGAAGCACATTGATGTGCAGTTTCACTTTGTGAGAGATATGGTGGAAGATGGAAAGGTAAATTTGGAGAAGGTAGATACTATGAAGAATGTTGCAGATGTATTAATGAAACCAGTGGACATTGAGAAGTTCAGATGGTGTTCGGAGTCTATGGGCCTTTTGGCCTATAGTGGTTAGTTCCTATTATGTTCCTATTGCTCTTACAAGGTGTTTGACAAGTGGGAGAATGTTAGGAATAAGGTGTCTCAACCTTGGATAATTTCTATTCTTATTATTTGTTTTTTAAAATGTATTTCTTGCAAATAATGTTGATGTGTCAGCATCTTGAATTGTGTGTAAGGAGATCATGGCTAAAATAGTTATGATGGATTCCTATGACATGTAAGAGCTATGTTAGGAAGATTCAATGACAGGTGAAGACATGTGGCAATTGAGAATGGTAAAACCCTAATATGATTATCTTTGGGAGTAGCCCTAAGAAGTGAAGCACATGATATAAGCTTTTTTAGGGTTGCAAAGAGAGATGATGCAAGTGTATGGTTGGAATGTTTTTGTGCTACCATGATTTGTCTTCAAGGGTTTAGAAATCTTTTGAAAGAACTTGCATTGCAAGTGTATTATAAGCTGTAATAGTTTTGATCAATACATTGTGCAGGTTTTGGAGTGCTGGGGTTTTTACCGAAAGGTTTCCCCAGGGAATATCATTGTGTCATTCTCTATTTTTTTGTATGTATGGTATGTGGTTGCAATATCTTTGTTAAAGTAGTTAACAAATCTAAAATTGTAAGGATTTAAAAGAATTTTCACAATACTCTCCTATAGAGATTAGCGTAGGAAGTTGTTTTCGCACCTGAGTTTCCTTACAGATATCATTATACACAAAAATGACAAGTACATATGAATTCATAACCAAAAATCAATCTCATATATATCATAAAACCTCATAATAGTCAGGGGTGCACTAATGGCACAATATAGAAAAGAATGAGCTCATGCGAGCTATCAGATCAGATCAATATGTATGGACAAAATGACAAAAAAAGAATAACATGACAGATCAACTATCTACCTGGTCCTCTGCATCTGGTGGGGGTGGTGCCAATGCATTTGGCGGTGGATCAACCCATGGTGCTCTAGCTCCCTTCAAAGCAATCATGTACTGGGAATAGGTAGGCACTCTCTACGCAACAGGTACAAAAGCATAGTATGCAGAAACATAATAAGCAGCCAGTGTAATCTAATGTGTGACCTTTGTCTGTAGCCATCTATTATCTGCCTCCCACTCTAGCCTCTTTCTCTCAGACTCCTTGAGCTATATCTCAAGGGTAGAACTCTACAATCTCAAGTCTCTAATCTGTAACCTAAGTTGTCTAATAACATCCTGAGGAGTCTGCCTTAGTCCAGGATCTATATCTGAAGCTTGCATATCTGTGTCCTCACTTGATTGATCAGTAGCCTCTGACCTGTATGCCTTGCATCATCTAACATCAGGACCTAAATCAAAATCTAGATCTGCCTATGTAGCATTAACATCACCACCTATATCCTGCTGTTCACCTAAGACCTCATCTGCACTCCCAATGCTACCAAGTGTACCACTCTCTCCTCTAGTAGATCTCCTCTGAAGAACTGTAGGTCTGCCTGTGGTAGAACTCCTAAAAACACATCAAGAAGTTCCTTTCCTGATTTGATTAAGTGATTGAACTAAAAGATTTCAAGCATAAATTATCTAAGGTTTTGATTTGTTCTTTCCTTTGAAAACTAGAAATTTGGAGAGATTTTTGCAATTTTTTACTTGGGCATTCAAGATTGAGTTTTTGTTTTTAGGAACTTTGATTTTGAATTGAAATGATTTGTTTTCCAAATTTAGGTCATTCAAGATTTGTTTTGAACTAATATAAAAGGACTCTTTTGATTTGGACTATGGTTCATTTCCTTTAGATTGCTTTCAATACTTTATGCTCTAAAATTTAATTTTTAGACCCAAAAATAGGTTCCTAGATTGATTTTATGCATGAAAAATTGGGAAACATTCAATATTTTATAACAAGACATTTATTTTTATCAAGATAAAATATTTAGGATTGATTTAGGAGCTTTTAGGAAAGATTAGGAATTTTTAGGAACCAATTAGGAAAGATTAGGAAATATTTGCAGATTTTGTTCCTACTTTGCATGAGATTTTGAAAGACCCTTAAGATAATGAAAATGAAGTCCACTTTAGTTAAGAAAAATGTTTCAAGATTGATTTGAGAACACTTATAATTATTTAATATTTATTTAGGGACCAAATAGAAATGACAATGCAAATTTGTAGTTCTTTTTAAGCTTCCAAACCTTGAAGTGTTCTTAGCTTGCATAAATGACCCTTAAAACCCTAGATTTGCATGAATAAGGTTCTTTTTAGCCAAATTAAAGTTATTAGAAGTGTGTTTTATTGTTTTAGGACCAAATAGGAATGTTTAGGATTGATTAGGAACAAAATAGGAAAGATTAGGAATGATTTGCAGATTAGTCCCTTAAGGGCACTAAAACATAACTAGATGTTCCTTTTAAGCTTGAAAACAAAGTGTTTTTGGTTCCTAATCACTCAAGAAAGTTAGTGAGCCTTAAGGCCTTAGTGATTTGGTGAAACATTGGCCTCCATGAAGTACCTTCAAGTGTATGATGTCATAAATTACAAGCTTGGAGCCTAGGGTTGTAATACCCCAAAAATGGGCTATAGGTTCATTAACTTCCTAGATCATCAAATTGAATGAAATCGACATCAAAGTCCTAACCTAAGGCACATCTGCACATCAGTTTATCGAAACCCTATTTGATTATCTTAATTCTACATAAGGAAATATTCCTTGAATATTCCTAATTATCCTAATTATCTTTAATTGAATATTATTTGACGATAAATGTCATTATTTATCCTAAAGTTGATTAATTGAATATGTTAAATATTGGTCTATCATATTTCCATGAGAATAATATCACACAAAACCATGTGTATGGAATTCTTAAAAATGGAGCAAAAAAATAGGAGTGAGAAGAGGAGTGAAAAGGGTAGAGTGTGGGTGTTCAGAATGTGCATTTTGGTCGCCGGCAGGGTTCGACACCTAACTTTTTGTAGAAATCAACACCTAATAATATTCATGGTTTGTCTCACCTGACTTATCATCCAAAAAAGGGTTTTCAGGGATCTTTGCACTTCAACCTGCAAGCTAGATCTATAAGAGTTCTAACCAGATTGGGTGGTAGGAAGTCTTTTTCTGCATCTTTTCATCAGCCTCACCCTCCTCCTGCTATGGATATTTGCAAAGGTCCCTTATTACCAACTCCCATTTTTGATGGAAATGGAAATCACATTGGTAGCTTTAACCCTAATGCTCCCTCCTTTGTTTCATGGCCTAACTCTCTAGCCATTCAATCTCCTGCTTTTGTTTCTCTGCCCAATAATATTCCCGTTCATCCATGTTTTAATCCATAGTCTCTTCCATTGAATTCACATCACCCTCAGCAATTTAAGCCTGCTTCTTTGGTTCCTTCAGCCCCTTTTCTTCCAAACCCTCCCTGTCAGCCTGTTCTTAAGGTTTCTGGGGTTTCCAATTTACATCATCAACAGACGCGTCAACATGATGGATCATCTTCATGCCCTCATAATGTAAGTGGCTCTGAACCTGTGCTCATTTTGGAGGAGGGGTTACTGGATTCCAATATTTTGCACATGCAAGATCTGGCTGTTATTGGTAGGTTCTATTCTTTTGTTCCTATTTCAAATCTTTGTTCATGGGCATTTGTGAATTGGGTTGGTCTCTCTGATCTTTTTTATTTGGATCATGGGTCGAATTTCTTTATTGCAAGTTTTAATTCTCAGGCTAATCGGAATAAATTTTTGCATAATAAGTATTGGCTCTGTAATGGATTCAGTGTCTCTCTTTTGCCTTGGGTTCCTAATTTTAAATGGGATGATTCAGCTTGTTCTTTATTTCCCTTTTGGCTTGAGTTGCCTTGTTTACCATTGGAATATAGAGACATAGATATTGTTGAAGCAATTGCAAATAAACTTGGGGTTGAAGCAATTGCCCTTTTGCTCAAATTTGTTGGAATTTTGTTATGAATAAACTTGAACTCTCTATGCCTCTCCCCTGTACTGTTCACAATTTGTTTCAGTCTTGGCCAACATTATTTCCAAAATCTATGTTTTCATGTATATGGATTTGTGCTCCCTCTTTGATTTTGTGGTCCATTTGGTGGGAGAGAAACAAAATAATTTTTTGCAATACTATCTCATCACTTGATGCAATCTTGAATAGGATCCATCAGTCTATTGTTGAGGTCTCCAATGCTTATACTTCTAAATATAGGGGTAATTAGGGTTTTTCTTCTTGGGATGGTATCATTATGTAGAAATGGAAGGGTCTGGTCTTCCCTACTCTACCTTTTCCTCTTTGCCCTAAAGGTAGACTTCAAACCAGAGCTTCAATTAGGTGGTCTCCTCCTCAACATGGCTTTATTAAATTGAATTTTGATGGCTCCTCAAGAGGGAACCTAGGGAAATCTGGTGTTGGTTTCATTTTTCAGGACTCATATGGTTCTCCCCTTTTCTTTAAGGCCTGACCTATTCCTCCAGGGACTAATAATTTGGCAGAAGCTTATGCACTCTTGTATGGTCTTATGGCCACAAAAAAGCTAAATATTAAATCCCTTCATGTTGAAGGTGATTCTTCGGTAATTATAAATGCTTGCGTGAAAAGGGTATCTTTTACAAGACATATTCATTATATTTTATCTCAGATTTGGTCTTTTCTAGATTCGTTACCTGAATGTTATGTTTCCCATGTTCTAAGAAAGTTAGCAGACATGCTTGCTAACCATGGCGCTAATGGGCTTCATTTTTCTTATCCCTCTGCTACAGTTTCCTTGGCCTCACTCCCTCAAATTTTTGATTTAATTTCTGATGAATTGGTCTAATTTAGCATGTCTCCACATCTACATTTAGGTAGGTGTATATTCTGATTATTTTTTCAAGACATACTAATGCTTCTGCCATTCATTAAATGATCAGGATGCCCTTTCAAGTTGCACCAATTAATGAGTACTTTTTGATTGTTATGTCCAAATCATTCTAATGTTTGTGCCAATCATTAAATGATCAGGATAACCTTTTCAAGTTGCACCAATTAATGAGTACCCCTTGATTTCTATCACACGTGTGTCATATCATATCTTCTGCACCTCCTTTATTTCTTGTATGCTCTAATCATTTTTTTAATTTCTAGTGTGCAGGATATCTTTTCGGTTGCTTGATCACATTACTTCTTAAATCTATCTCCCTTGTGTAGAAGATTTTATTTTCTATTTGATCATTAATTCCTTGTATGGGATGAGCTAAATGGCTGCTGCATTCATTATATTATAGGCTCATCTTTCCTTATGATGTATTTTCCTCTTTATAAATGTTGTTGTTTGGCTTTATTTTCATATACCTTCTAGCTTTCTTCTCATGGTTGCTAACAAGTGTTTTGATGAATTTAGTCCATTCAACCTTCGAGTTTGTTTTAAACCATCAGAACTAGAAATTCTATTTGAAGGTACTATATACGATGACTCTTTGGCTTCGATCTTTATCATTCACTATCCAAAATGTTGCAGGTGTATTCGGAGGCTAATCGGTGAGTCAGTTCTATCTCCATAGTTTAAATAGATCATATTCCCCTCCCAATTACTCTCCATTTTCTATTCTAACCTACTCGACATATCTCAATCTTGGTCTTTATTGTCTAATATTGCCAATGCGGTCATCTTACCTACTTTTCTTCAAGACAACAGTTTGCTTGCACTAGTGCAGGGCTATAACTTCTGGCAGGGTGATGCCCATATTGGTGGAATATTCCCATGACATTTTCTTTTTAATTCTGATAAGTTTGTAATATTGTTAGCTATGATTAAAGATTTCATTTCATCTTCTACCATTATGCCTCTTGATCATGCTCTTAATAGGGTTCCTCTCGAGTCAGGTTATAGAAGTAAGGCTTTCACAATAACTTATGCTGTTCTTGGTTTAATGTCTCATGCCTGTTCTTTGGTTCCATCAGTAGTTTCTTCTTCTATAGAGGGTGGAAATTCTCTTTCACATAATGTTGGCCTTTCTTCAGGTGTGGCTTCTTGTGTTGTTGACTCTTTTTCCTCCTCTGACTCCTCACTAAATGCCTCAGGCTCGGAGGCTATTTTACATCATCAAGAAAATTGTTTGTGGAGTTCCTTGTTCCTCACTCCCCCTTCATAGTTTGGTTGTGGAGGTGTTCCATAATTTTCTCATAGTTTTGCTGTGGTCACTTTTTGTACTAATAATTATCTTGCAGATGTGTGTATCCAAGTTCCTATGTGGACTGTTACTATTTTTGCACGACCTCGGTGATACATGGGGCATCTGATTTTGTTCTGGATGCAGGCATATTCTATTCATCATTGCTTCTCTTAGCTGCCATGCCTTTTTTCCTTTGAAGCTCAATCTGATTATTAGGGTGGTCTCATATTGTAATTAAGATATTGTATAATTGATTTTGTATCTCGGTTTATTGATTAGGGTAGCCTAGGTCTCTTCATATTTAATATCATGTAATATTTTATAATGGATATTTTTTGGGGGGCTCTTTGGAAAATTTTGTAATTGGGGGTCTCTATATGCCCTTGGGGCAGGACTCCTCTGATTTTGGGATGCTCTTATGTAAATTGTAAGCAGGATTTTCATGGCCTTGGGGGGTCTTGGGGTTTCTAGATATTTTCTCTTAATCTAGACCTCATGTTTGTATTTTGATGGGTCATGAACGAAGTTTTCTTTCTTGGTTCTTTCTGTGGGAGCCCTTTTGAACCAGTTGATTAATATTAATATAAATATAAAGTTTTGCCAAAAAAAAAATAAAAATATGTTAAATATTTAATTAATTAATTTAATTCTGCCACTTAATTATTTAATTAGATTTAATAATATTTATTTCTAATTTATATTACTTAATCTTGACAATAAATAAAAAATCCTATGAATAATTGATTAAATTCTTATTTAATTAATTGAATCCAGTTGTCAATATTTAATGATATAGTTTTTGAATAAAAGTTTGATTTAATAATTGATTAACCCATAAATCAATTGTTTTAATTCAAAATCAGTTAAGTTGAGAATAAATCACTTTTATTTTTAAATTAATTCATATTAAATCATACACAATCAGAAAAGTAGTCAACTTTAAATTAATTATCAATTTCAATTTGTTAACTTTCTAAACTCGACATCTGATGGTGAGTTGAAAAAGTGAACTAAACTCTATTTTGAGATAAAAAGTGCTTTTGCATGATTTTATGAGTTGATCTATTCCTGATTTCTTGTTAACTCAAAAATCAACCTGTGTTTATCAAGAGTGATTTATGGCTTTTCTGAATGCATCCTCAAGCCCTGGATCTCTATATAATCAAGGCTCAGCTCCTCACAAAAGGATCCCTCAAATTTGCATCCTTACTCTGGTGAATTTGCATTTGAAGAATCAAGCTTTTACGAACAAGGCGATTGTGATATTTTTGTTATTATTTTTGAGGGTTCATAGCATTCATTCATTCATTCATAACATATCATTGTTAGATTAATTTGCATATCATTCCAATTCATTTCTAGATTAGTTTCATATCAATTTTTCATTTTATTGCATACAAAATAAAAAAAATAGATTAATCCGCACTTCATCTTCATTGCTTTCAATCATTTAAATCCTTCGTTTAGGTGTTGCATTGTCACTGATCTCAGTCTGAATCTGAGAATACCATACTCACACCTACTAGAAGACAGTAAATTGCCTAGTTAGCTATATTGTTCTTATTTAAAGATTTCTTGATTTTCTAACCAATAATGTTTTGCTGAAGTGTTGTGTCCACAGCTAGGTACAATTTTCACACACACAAGGGTCACTAGGATGTCCAAACAGGCCCAAAAAACTAATAAAACTAAGTCTAGGGACTCAAACAAGATCCCTGCCTCCCATACAAAATTTGGGGCTAGGAATTATTTTGATTATAGTTTTGTATGACACTCCATGCATTCCCATATGAAAATTCATAGTTTCCCACATGACACTTGAGCTAGAAGGTAAAAAATGGCTTAAAAATCAAGCAAAACTGGCCCATACAACAATTGTGTGATGGTGGTAAATTTTTGTATGACATATGGGTTCTACACATATGAAAATTTCTCAAAATAATCATTTTTTGTATGAAACTGTAACAAAATTCATCCGAGAGGCGTTAAAAATTGAGTTTTTCACCAAAAAAGCCTAAAAAAGGTAGTTTTGAAGGCTTGTGGAGTCTCATCTGGCGTGCCAAAATGTGATCAAAGAAAACCTAACCTATTTGGAACAAGAATATACATTAAAACATTATTCTAAGAGAATATTCCTAACATATAGAGAAAACAATTGCCAAAGTCATTCAAATAGAACTTAAACGGGAGCACCGTGTCGCCGTTTGATTTGTTCTTGATTTAGGGATGTGGGTGTGCTCTCAAAACACTTGGAGCTTGTCCCAAATGCATTTTAAGAAGGATTGGGATAGATTAGGGACCATGAGAACCCCATAATGACACAAAATCAGGTATAGAACACCTGTTTTCCCCCTAGAGCCTCAAGGATCCTAATAGAGCTAGAAATGCAGATTGATGAAAGAATGCTTAAGCTAGATTGATTTTATTCAAATGAAGATGTGATATGATTATACAAGCTTAAAAAAGAACTATATTTAGTCCATTAAGCTATTCTAGGATGATCTATGAAAGCACAAAATAGAGTTAATCTAACAATTTATGCTAAAGGCTGTGATGATCTAGATGTATTTTACCATTATAACAATGCATGAATGATACAAACTAAGCTAATGATTTTATCTTGAAAGAGAGACTATTTATAGGATTCAAACCAAGGGCTTGGGTTAGGAAGTGGAGTTAGGGTTAGAGTCAGGGTTTGGGGTAGAGTCCAAGGTAAGGTTAGGGGTAAGGTTAGATGGATAAGGGTTAAGGTTGCTCACACATGTTTGAGAAACACGAGGGAAGTGTGCAAGGGGACTAAAGTGTAAGAGAAGACATAGGCCTTCACTTATGGCTTGTAAGAGCCTTCAATGGTGGTGTAAGAAACCATTAATGAGCATGTAAGGCTCATTAATGAGGGGTTTTGACCAAAAGTCAAAGGATGAGGGTTTAGACTAAAAGGGGTAGGAATCACCTTCTAAGTAGGTTTAGGAAATTTTAGAAGAGGTTAGGGATTTATAGAAGATTCTAGGGTTTTGAGGGATTTAAATAAATATTTCATTTATTTAATGGATTTGGTCACTTTATTAAATAATTAATAAATATTGGAGGGAGTGATGTTTAAATTAGATTTAAACATTTCTGGAAGGGATTTCTTAGTTAAATGTTTTTAATTAAGATAGGAGGATTTAAAGGTATAATAATAAATAAATAAATTAATTAAATAATTAATTAACAAATGATGATGTCATTAGGGGTTTTGGAAAAATAAAAATACTTTTATTTACCAATGAATTTTTAGGTGTCTACAGTTGGTAAGTGATATGAGGGAAAAAGAAGAATGTTAGTGAGTGTAAGAGATGTCATTAGTCTTGGAGAAGGCTGTGGGACCAAGGAAAGGGCAGGATATTGATTATTTTCAGAAGTGTGTGTGTCTATCTTAACTGGACAATAGGATATAGATAGTTGATCTTAGATATAATGATTGAGGATTATTGATGTATTAGGATGTTGGAATGGGATGGGAAAAGACTAGAATGATCTATGAAGGTTAGAAACCTAAGAGGTAAAGGATTGGTTGAAGGGGAAAGTCCTAAGTGAGGATGTTTGGGTAATAGGATAGCAACATGTGAAAGAGGAGTTTGGGTATGGTACGAGTCTCATGAAGGAATGCAAGAATGTCTTGAAGGATCACAAAGGATGAAGTGTGATCCTATTTTTGTTAATGGGAATGGATTTTGTCATAGGGTTCTAGGAGAAGATTGGTAAGAAGTCAAAGGGTATGAGGATAGAGTAAGAGACATGGGTTCTATGCATAAACGAGTGATTGGAATGTGATCAGAAAATGAATGTTATCATAGATTGAAAGTGATCAATATTTGGAATATAGAGTATAGTGGATGGGAGAGGTAGCCAATGATTAGGCTCAGATAATTAATAGGTCTTAGAAGTGTGAGGATAGTGTGTGACCAGTTTGAGGGATCCTTGTATTGATCCTATTAGT
Source organism: Chamaecyparis obtusa (assembly GCA_027943335.1). Taxonomy (NCBI): domain Eukaryota; kingdom Viridiplantae; phylum Streptophyta; class Pinopsida; order Cupressales; family Cupressaceae; genus Chamaecyparis; species Chamaecyparis obtusa. The sequence goes on from BSBK01001507.1 coordinate 774,740, forward strand.
AAGAGAGAATAGTGTCTTTGAAGATGAGAGTTGATGTGATAATTTATATCTCACTAAGACATTTAAGAGTTTGTCCTTGATTGAATGGACATTTTTTTGGGCCCACTATGCTCCGCATCAACGATGCCATATTATTTGACTCCAAGTGATAATGGGGGAACAATACAGTGATTATCTTGGGGAAGTTATTATCTTCCTTACACACAAATTATTTGCCTTTCGGGGGTGAACTGATTTGCTTCTACTCTAAAGGTATTTAGTCAGGGAATCCAATCACAACTATCCCTCATAGTCCCACAAATAGGATTAAGGCCTATAGCCCTACGAGTACCTTGGATTATATAGTCTCGCAAGAAGGATTGAGGCCTCAAATCCCTACAAACATAAAATCCTATTAAAGATTAAATTAGCTACATCCTCCGAGACTTTAATCTCAAAGAGGCATTTTTTTATAGTGGGTTGGAAGGGCCGAGTTCACCTTATTCCCACTTGGGTCATTCCCACAAGATTTTTTCCTTAGAGAAAATCCCTCTAAAGGATTAACTTAAAAGCATAGATTGACAATGAAAGGAGTCTAGATTTCTAATTTTCCCACAAAGGGAAAATAGAATACTCTCCTATCCAATGTTGTTTTCTCCTAAACACTCAAACATGCATTAATTCCCAAGACTCCTTTCTAAGTGAGACATCAAATGGGTCTAGGTTTCTGATTGTCTTAAAAAGATGAGCATACTCCCCTATCAATTGAAAAACCAATTCAAGTAAACCTTTTTTAAGTGCCTAAGAAATCAAATTTAAGGAAAACACAAAGTTTATTTGTATCTCCTAGGAAACCTGCAAGATAAATATGAGTAGGTTTTTTTAACCTTCAACCGAACATCCTGCAAGACCACACATGAGTAGTTTGATTGCCAAGTATTCAAGAAATGTGATTTACAGGGTTAGATGTAAAAACTAGAACATAACAAAGAATAAATTAATCAAAATGTAGCTCAAAGATTCTATTATAAAATTGATTTTTATATTAAAAGTGCAGAAATGATAAAACTAGATGAAGATACAAAAACTCATAGATGATAGACTACAAATGACATAGATGAAAATGTTCAAAAATATTATAAAAAATGTGGTTTTATACCTTCCACTTGTCCTTCGACCCTGTCAGGTGCAGACGCCAAAACTCAGAGATGCCAATGTAACCCGCAGAGACAAAATAATATCATAAAATACACAAATTAGGTTTAAACAAAAAAGTTAGTGATTTCACCAGTGTTTCTCCTTGTAAATATTTATCTTTGTTAAAAATCTAAAATCCAAAATAGCAGAAAAGTCACAAAAATCTATTTGAACTATCAAAACTTTTATGTTTGTTAGAACTGGGTGCAGATGACAGTTTGTTAGCGTAGACGGAAAAATATGGAGATGCCAAAACATGTAGATGATAAAAACTAGTTGGAGATGACACTGCATTCAACAGAGATGACAAAATGTGTTATGGTCCTATAAGTCATAGAAAAATCATAAAAGTTTGAGTCTTAAAGAGACGTGGTCCCACCGGGTGTGCCAAAATGCATGCCATGAAAATCTACTTGTTTGGAACAAGCTCAAATATGTAAATGTTAGTGGATAATCATTCTAACAATCTAAAAACATGTAAAAAAGATAATAAAAATAAAAGTTTCAATCACAATCTCTGATAGAGCCAAAAAAAGTACACCTGTAAAGGCTTGTTTGATTTCCTCTTTTTAAGAAATGTGGGTATGCTCTCTCTCTCAAAAACACAAATATATTAATCCCCAAGTGATCGTGAATTCTACAATGCAAGCTATAAAGGAGATCAATAAAGTTCACAAACTAGTATGAGGAACTAGTTGTAAACAAATGATCACACGATGATGATGGAGAAGATATAAGATACAAAGATATGCAAACTAAGATTGATTCACCATTATATTAAGAAATCTATGTGATCTAGATTCAAAATAAGAACAAGAAACTATGATAATGCTAAATGTTTATAAAAAAACTCTAGAGCTAAACTAGCATGATAACATACATAAAAAAAAAATCATTTTGCTCTTGGCAAGGCCTCCATTTAGAGATTTTTGGAGGGAAGGGAAGGGCTTGGATGAGGTGACATCTATGAGGCATCCACATAGGAGCCACATAAGGGACACATAGGCTAGAGGGGATGGTTATGCAAAAGTCAACAAAGAGCTTTTTAGGTTTTGTGAGGCTCAAGGTTGTTCACACATGTGTGAGAAAATTTGGCAAAATGTGTGGTGGACAAGAAGGTCGTTACATTTAAGGAAGTTGGGTGGCATCCTTGGAATGGGTTTCTCATACATGCGTGAGCAACTCATCAGCACTAATGTGTTAGGAATCCCTTTTTTAAGTGGGACTAGTGGATAATTAAGTGGGACGGTAGGTTTAGCAAGTGGGATGGTCGGGATAGGGTAGGTTTAGATTAAATTTAAATAAAATTTAAATTATTTCTAGTTTAGAAGAATTAGGAATGTGAGAGGATCTATTAAATATAAATTTATTAAAGGGGGATTTTGTGAGGCAAATGTATTAAATTGATTTAATACATTGCACTAGTAAATTTGGCCTCAAATTTCGACCAAGAATTGGTCGAAATTTTGATCGAAATTAGTCGAATTTATGACCAACATTGACGTCGGTCTTTTTTTGTCAAATTTTTGACGTACTTATAATCAGTCAAAATTTTGACTAAAACATAGGTCAAAAATTTGACTGAGTCCATCCTTCAAAATTGTCATCATTTTTTTATAATGGTCAAAATTTTGACCAATTGTCGAACAAATTTCCACCTGGTATTCATCAAAATTTTGACCGGTGGCAGCAAAAATTTCCACCAAATGTTGGTCAAAATTTCAATGAAAACATCAAATGTTCGACCGAGATGCTATACGTTCGATGGATGAGATGGTCAAAATTTTGTTGTTTTGGTTGAAATTTTGTTGGTCAAAATTTTGTTATTTTGGTCAAAATTGTTACCATCCTTTGGTGGAGGTTTTTGGTGGCATTGGTCAAAATTTTGACCAATGCTATTTAAAAAAAATAAAAAATGTTACATACGTAAGGTGCATTTAGAGTTCTTTTCATTAACCTGTGATTCATGAGTAGTGGTTTACATGAACCCATCTCTCATGAGAATGAATGGAACAGTTAGCACTCATTGGCTCTAGGTGATGCTTACGGAGGTGAAGCACCGAGACTTCCCGGGAGGTCATCCATCCCAGTACCACTCCAGCTCGAGCACGCTTAACTATGGAGTTTCCTCCATGGTTAAACCCACTCTACTTGCATCCTCATTTGCAAAACCTTCACCAAGTGTTATGCCTTATGAACCATTCATTAGAAAGCCTCTTAAGCTCGTCAATTAATAAGTAGGAGATATTTTCCACAGCAAGTCAAATTGTGATATTGCTATCAACATTCAACTGTGTAGTTTTTTGAGTCAAACTCATTGACCCATGATTCATGAGTAGTGGTTCAAACGAACCCATCTCTCATGAGAATGAATGGAACACTTAGCACTCATTGGCTCTAGCTGATGCTCACAGAGGTGAAGCACCGAGACTTCCCGAGAGGTCACCCATCCTAGTACTACTCCAACTCCAGCGCACTTAACTACGGAGTTTCCTCCGTGGTTAAACCCACTCTTCTTGCATTCTCATTTGCAAAACCTTCACCAAGTGTTGTGCCTTAGGAACCATCAATTAGAAATCCCCTTAAGCTCATCAACTGGTTTGTAAGGCACAACAGTTGGTGAAGGTTTTGCAAATGAGAATGCAAGCAGAGTGGGTTTAACCACGGAGGAAACTCCGTTGTTAAGTGTGCTCGAGTTGGAGTAGTACTGGAATGGGTGACCTCTCAGGAAGTCCCGGTGCTTCACCTCTGTGAGCATCAGCTAGAGCCAATGACTGCTAACTGTTCCATTCATTCTCATGAGAGATGGGTTCATGTGAACCACTACTCATGAATCACAGGTCAATGAGTTTGACTCAAAAAACTACATAGTTGAATCTTGATAGCAATATCACAATTTAAATTGCTATGGAAAATATCTCCTACTTATTAATTGATGAGCTTAAGGGGCTTTCTAATGAATGGTTCATAAGGCATAACACTTGGTGAGGGTTTTGCAAATGAGGATGCAAGCAGAGTGGGTTTAACCATGGAGGAAACTCCGTATTTAAGCATGCTCAAGCTGGAGTGGTACTGGGATGGATGACCTCCCAGGAAGTCCCAGTGCTTCACCTCCGTAAGCATCACCTAGAGCCAATGAGTGCTAACTATTCCATTCATTCTCATGAGAGATCCATTTGATAAAGCTTGGTGAAATAACTTCAAACATTTTGAAGCATCTATTGGATTCTGTCACCCAAAAGGAAGATGGATTTCCCAATTCAAAAATTCCCAGCCACCATCTTTAATAAATTTATCTAGATCATCTGAAATGGTCTTCAAAATTGGCCGCCAGTTCAAGTTCATTCTACTTTCATAATACTTTATATCCATTGAGTTTAGCCATTCTTTGATGCCATCAAGAGAATATTGAGGAATAACATCAATGTGGAGTACATCCCGCTTGAAGTCTTTGAAAACAATAGCCATATCAAATGCCTTTTGCCCAAGTCCTACTCTTTCAAGGTTAACTATCTCAATCTCACTAATGGTTATTACTAAGAAAGGCAATTCCACCAACTCTACCAAATAGTTTACGGTAGGAACAATAAAAGTGGAGGCTTTGAAAGGAACTCCATGAAAACCTAGCTCTCTAAATGGTATATCAAACTCCAGTTCAAAATCTTTTAGATGAGGCTGCTCCCATAACTCTGTTACTCATTTAACAAACCCTTCAAACTCTCCATTGATTTTATTTTTCATGTGCCTCTCTTTCTGCTCTTCCTCAATTTCATCGAGATCATACATGGACCTTCTTGCCCCTCCTAAAGTTTGGACCACATCCATTACTTCCACATAAAACTGGACATCCTTAGTCTTCTTAGTTCCCACCATAATATGGTTATGCAAATGAAAATGAAGCAAAGTAATCATCTCCTTCTCTGCTGGCTGGAAGAATGCGTGTTTAATATTTTGATACATGATATCAGCTCTCTCTTCTGCTCTCATGGTTGAATACCGAAATCCATTATAGTGGGCCTCCAGAGTTCTAGTCATCTTTCTTCCTCTTCCACCAAATGTCGGCCTGATCCACAAGTCTGCCAACCTAATTGGCTTTGTTTTTGAAAGCTAAAGTTTCTTCTGAGTCACCAGTGTAGGTCTCTCTACCTTTGTAGACTCTGTCATAGCTACAGACTGTCTGTGGGATTTGATCATTTGTACCACTTGGTTGATGATGCAGGGGCATCCAGCAGGGCACCTGAGCCCAGGAGTGGAATGGCATTCAGAGATGTTCAATTGTAATGTTAGACTCAATATTAAAAGCAAAATTCATAATCAAGTCTAAAGGTCATTGTAATGTAATAAGGAATAATTCAGTATGTAAGCAAGATATGGATGTACAAAAAAACCCAGTGAGCTGTTTAACAAATCCCCAAAAGAAATCGATATCAAGAATGTAGCGAAAAAGATGTGAGTAGAATGGAAAAAAATGTGAGATGCATGAACATCAAAGATTAATATGGCTCGAAGATAGAAGCAATGAACTATTCATGGGTTCCAAGCACTTAAAAAATGTGGAGTTCAGTCAGCCTGTAGTAGCAAGCTAAAAAAATTCTTTCAAGTCATTGATTCAGTTTGCCATGTTTATTGACCTCAAATTTGGTCTTTTCATTAACCTGTGATTCATGAGTAGTGGTTTACATGAACCCATCTCTCATGAGAATGAATGGAACAGTTAGCACTCATTGGCTCTAGGTGATGCTTACGGAGGTGAAGCACCGAGACTTCCCGGGAGGTCATCCATCCCAGTACCACTCCAGCTCGAGCACGCTTAACTACGGAGTTTCCTCCATGGTTAAACCCACTCTACTTGCATCCTCATTTGCAAAACCTTCACCAACTGTTATGCCTTATGAACCATTCATTAGAAAGCCCCTTAAGCTCGTCAATTAATAAGTAGGAGATATTTTCCATAGCAAGTCAAATTGTGATATTGCTATCAACATTCAACTATGTAGTTTTTTGAGTCAAACTCATTGACCCGTGATTCATGAGTAGTGGTTCACACGAACCCATCTCTCATGAGAATGAATGGAACACTTAGCACTCATTGGTTCTAGCTGATGCTCACAAAGGTGAAGCACCAGGACTTCCCGAGAGGTCACCCATCCCAGTACTACTCCAACTCGAGTGCACTTAACTACGGAGTTTCCTCCATGGTTAAACCCACTCTGCTTGCATTCTCATTTGCAAAACCTTCACCAAGTGTTGTGCCTTATGAATTATTGATTAGAAAGCCCCTTAATCTCATCAACTGGTTCGTAAGGCATAACACTTGGTGAAGGTTTTGCAAATGAGAATGCAAGCAGAGTGGGTTTAACCAGAGAGGAAACTCCGTAGTTAAGTGTGCTCGAGTTGGAGTAGTACTGGAATGGGTGACCTCTCAGGAAGTCCCGGTGCTTCACCTCTATGAGCATCACCTAGAGCTAATGAGTACTAAGTGTTCCATTCATTCTCATGAGAGATGGGTTCGTGTGAACTAGAGTATCAAAACCCACGGTGAGTTAGGTGAGTTATCCTGACTTGCGGGTCGAGCCATGGCTCCCAAGTTTTGGTGACCCGACTGAGTCATGGGCCAAGTTATGGGGCATGACCCGCGTGACTCACCGAGTCAGTGGGTCATGGCCATAACTCGTGGGTCCGTGCCTCATGACCCGTGCCGCGACAGGCCCGAGCCATAGACTTGTCAACAATAGTGATATACATGTTGTTGAAGGATGAGAAAAATTATGACAATCACTTAGAACAAGACAATAATCTGCTATTTCAAGAAGGAAGACTGTGCCAATGATGCAGTCATAATAACAATGATATGAGCAATAATCCACGAATGAGAGCAGCAAACAAAAGGATGTAGAAGACAATATGCTGGAGGATAGTGGCTTTCATTTTTATGACAGTGATCAGAAATGGAGAAATGCAGAAGAATATCAGTGAAAATCATGACTGTTATGAGAGGACATGATAATTAACAAACAGTCACATCAATGTCTAAGGACATTGATCATCTTCATGAATCTCTAATGATAGTAGGCTTCATGAATTTCTGATGATAGTAGTCTTCAGTGAGTGTTCAAGGATAGTGTTCAAAGAAAGAAGACAACAAACAGAAGAATGAATCCTAAAGCAGTCATTAGTCATGAAAAGTCACTGATAAAAGATGATTAAAAGCAGTGTTTTACAATGTGATAGCAGTGAAAAGAAAATCGATCAGAGCAGTGATGTATAGCAGTGATTACATGATGAAACAATGACATATACTGTTAGAAACAGTGACATTCACTGTTAGAGCAGTCACAATAAGGATCAGAATAGTAAGTAAATGATAGGTCATGAAGAGCAGTCCAAGCAATGTCAAAAAAGTTAGCCAATGAATAAATAATAAGAATCATAAAGAAATGAGAACAGCTAACGATGTATCACAAGAATATCAGTTAGAACAGCCATGATTCATCAATGAGCATTCATGAGTTGTTAAAGGGAACAGTAGGACAAACGCCTTGGGACAATGAAGATTGAAATGCTAAGAATCAATGATCCACAAGATTCAAATTGGAGAGATGGAATGAAGACAGTGAATGTAATGGAAAAAATAGTGATCAAATTGCCTTGGTTATTGATTGAATCTACACATTTGAATATCTATATATATTGAACTAGCAAATAAGAAAAGACGTGACTGTTCACATTAGAAATGACATGTTAGTTCATAATGAAGTGACATGACTGTTCATAACAATTACCATTCATTCCCTTCATTATCGATTATACTTTGTTCTCTTAACCATATCCTTTAGATGTTATTTGACCTTTAGATGTGATGTGATGTGTTTTTAAGCTTTATTCAATAATGGGTGCCTGAAACAAGTTTTAAATTTTAAGAAATCTCTATTTTTTTTTTGCCGAGTCATAGCCGAGTCGTTGCCGAGTCATCGGCGAGTCATGGGTCGAGTCGGCCTTGCTGAGTCTGAGTTTTGATTCTTTGGTGTGAACCACTACTCATGAATCACGAGTCAATGAGTTTGACTCAAAAAACTACACAGTTTAATCTTGATAGCAATATCACAATTTGACTTGCTATGGAAAATATCTCCTACTTATTAATTGACGAGCTTAAGGGGCTTTCTAATGAATGGTTCATAAGGCATAACACTTGGTGAAGGTTTTGCAAATGAGGATGCAAGCAGAGTGGGTTTAACCATGGAGGAAACTCCGTAGTTAAGCGTGCTCGAGCTGGAGTGGTACTGGGATGGATGACCTCTCAGGAAGTCCCGATGCTTCACCTCCGTAAGAATCACCTAGAGCCAATGAGTGGTAACTATTCCATTCATTCTCATGAGAGATGGGTTCATGTAAACCACTACTCATGAATCACAGGTTAATGAAAAGAACTCTGAATTTCTGAATTGGGAAATCCATCTTCCATTTGGGTGACAGAATCCAATAGATGCTTCAAAATGTTTGAAGTTCTTTCACCAAGCTTTATCAAATGGATCTCTCATGAGAATGAATGGAACAGTTAGCACTCATTGGCTCTAGGTGATGCTTATGGAGGTGAAGCACCGAGACTTCCTGGGAGGTCATCCATCCCAGTACCACTCCATCTCGAGCATGCTTAACTATGGAGTTTCCTCCATGGTTAAACCCACTCTACTTGCATCCTCATTTGCAAAACCTTCACCAAGTGTTATGCCTTATGAACCATTCATTAGAAAGCCTCTTAAGCTCATCAATTATTAAATAGGAGATATTTTCCACAGGAAGTCAAATTGTGATATTGCTATCAAGATTCAACTGTGTAGTTTTTTGAGTCAAACTCATTGACTCGTGATTCATGAGTAGTGGTTCACATGAACCCATCTCTCATGAGAATGAATGTAACACTTAGCACTCATTGGCTCTAGCTGATGCTCACAAAGGTGAAGCACCGGGACTTCCTGAGAGGTCACCCATCCCAGTACTACTCCAACTCAAGTGCACTTAACTATGGAGTTTCCTCCGTGGTTAAAACCACTCTGCTTACATTCTCATTTACAAAACCTTCACCAAGTGTTGTGCCTTATGAACCATCGATTAGAAAGCCCCTTAAGCTCATCAACTGGTTCGTAAGGCACAACACTTGGTGAAGGTTTTGCAAATGAGGATGCAAGCAGAGTGGGTTTAACCAGGGAGGAAACTCTGTAGTTAAGTGCGCTCGAGTTGGAGTAGTACTGGGATGGATGACCTCCCAGGAAGTCCCAGTGCTTCACCTCTGTAAGAATCACCTAGAGCCAATGAGTGCTAACTGTTCCATTCATTCTTGTGAGAGATCCATTTGATAAAGCTTGGTGAAAGAACTTCAAACATTTTGAAGCATCTATTGGATTCTCTCACCCAAATGGAAGATGGATTTCCCAATTCAGAAATTCCCAGCCACCATCTTCAATAAATTTATCTGGATCATCTGTAATGGTCTTCAAAATTGGCCGCCAGTTCAAGTTCATTCTGCTTTCATAATACTTTATATCCATTGAGTTTAGCCATTCTTTGATGCCATCAAGAGAAGATTGAGGAATAACATCAATGCGGAGTACATCCTGCTTGAAGTCTTTGAAAAAAATAGCCATATCAAATGCCTTTTGCCCAAGTCCTACTCTCTCAAGGTTAACTATCTCAATCTCACTAATGGTTAGTACTAAGAAAGGCAATTCCACCAACTCTACCAAACAGTTTACGGTAGGAACAATAAAAGTAGAGGCTTTGAAAGGAACTCCATGAAAACCTAGCTCTCTAAATGGTATATCAAACTCCAGTTCAAAATCTTTTAGATGAGGCTGCTCCCATAGCTCTGTTACTCATTTAACAAACCCTTCAAACTCTCCATTGATTTTATTTTTCATGTGCCTCTCTTGCTGCTCTTCCTCAATTTCATTGGGATCATACATGGACCTTCTTGCCCCTCCTAAAGTTTGGACCACATCCATTACTTCCACATAAAACTGGACATCCTTAGTCTTCTTAGTTCCCACCATAATATGGTTATGCAAATGAAAATGAAGCAAAGTAATCATCTCCTTCTCTACTGGCTGGAAGAATGCGTGTTTAATATTTTGATACATGATATCAACTCTCTCTTTTTCTCTCATGGTTGAATACAAAAATCCATTATAGTGGGCCTCCAGAGTTCTAGTCATCTTTCTTCCTCTTCCACCAAATGCCGGCCCGATCCACAAGTCTGCCAACCTAATTGGCTTTGTTTTTGAAAGCTGAAGTTTCTTCTGAGTCACCAGTGTAGGTCTCTCTACCTTTTCAGACTCTGTCATAGCTACAGACCGTCTGTGGGATTTGATCATTTGTACCACTTGGTTGATGATGCAGGGGCATCCAGCAGGGCACCTGAGCCCAGGAGTGGAATGGCATTCGGAGATGTTCAATTGCAATGTTAGACTCAATATTCAAAGCAAAATTCATAATCAAGTCTAAAGGTCATTGTAATGTAATAAGGAATAATGCTATAAAAGCAATGTAATAAGTGAAAACCCCATGTAATGAGTCAAAATGTCATGTAATGGTCATATAGGGTTAAGGTCTAAGTGGTTTTAGGTTTATAGGCATTAAATGGGTCCTTGACAAAGAATAGTCTCAATGACAGAGACAGAGGATCAGTCTTCAAAAAAGGAGCATTGATTGAGGATACATTACCTTGAGACTGAGATCTTCAAAAGGTTGCAGTCAAATGGAAGATTACAGTCTCAAAGGAATATAGGAGAAATGTTTGGAGACAAAACAGTGAGAGAGGCTTTACTCAAAAAATGCATCCAAGAAGGTGAGTACCTGGAAGATGGTTTGCTTCAAGGAAGTTAGAATTCTATTTCCTCAGTTTGATTGTTACAGTAGAGGATAGAGAGCAGCTGTTACAGGTTTCTTTGCTCTTGAGTAATTTGAACCTCAAAGGCAGAGCTCTTCTCATCTCTTTAACATTACAAGTGGTTGTTTAAAGAAGATTTCTAGGTTTGGATGGTCCATAGTAAAATTTCCCAAAGAGTGTATCGAGTCTTCCCACATAACATTTTAAGCTTGATGGGAACATAGGCAAAAAAAAAGTTTCTAATTAGATTTTAACAAAATTTTAGCCCTTCCATTATATTCATATTATTTAACATCTTCATAATCACCACTGTAGCTTGCAAGGTGATTCATCAAATTAAAAACAAAGCCTCCATGGCTTCTTACAACCTTTGAGTATTGTAAGCTATAAGTAATATTCAGTAGAGAAATATAGCGAGGTAAGTGAGGACATTCTTCATTATAAGAATGAAATGATAGACAAGGGTAACTCACAGGTTTAGTCTTTAACCATGCAAACTGTAATTGTAGAGACCGGCCTGGTTATTACCGTTGACATTCAATTATCTATTGAGCTTATGAGCTTGGAGAAGAGAACTGCAAACTGCAACACCCTCACCAACTGTAAGAAATAGCCAATTTGGTCACAGAATTTCAGTGAACTTTTCCTTTTGAAGATTCTCCATGAGATCTGACCCAGGGTTGCTCAATGCAAGCTAAAGATCATGTATACTCCTTGTTAGTATAATTCACATTGTTTACAATACAAAATAGATTTTTGTTAAATTTTGTTATAACATAAAGATAGTCACACTTATTTAAAACTTGTAAGCTTGGTGAGCACTTGGATTTTTATTGATTTATATGTAGGTTCTAGGCCAGTAATGAAACAGTACGCAATTTAAAAAGGTCAAAGTTTAGAGTTTACTGTTTAAACCAAAATTCTATGAAGTGTTGATATAGTTGACATGTTTTATACAGAGTACATACTGCTGAACACATTTAAACAACACATTCTAAGCTTTCATTTCTTTGGTTGATTTATTAGGAATGCTTTTACTTAATTTAATTCAATGCTTCTACTAATATGACAAATAGGGCATTCTATTGCAAATTCATGCTGTTTATAATATATAATATGATCGTTCGGACATGCATGTATTGTTTGATATTCCATTCCAATATCTTTCATAATGGCAGATAATTCTCGGTACAAGCGAGGTAGGATGTTTGATGGTGGTAACAAACACTCACTTACCAACCTACGACCAAAAATATAATTTGTTAATTTAAAGAATATTAATTGCTACACGATTCATCCAATATTAATTGCAAGGGAATTACGACTAAAATAATGAAAAAAGATGACATACCTTAACATACGTGTCATTGCTACGTTGGATAAACCATTCATAACCTTCAGGTTCACCAACAACAATACAGCGGCAAGAAGAGTTATTTCAGAGCCTTCATATAGGGGCTCATGTGCCTTCTCAAGTAAAGGTACATCAAGCTCTGCATCAACATCATCATCATCTTGATCATCGTGATCATATTGATCTTCTTCATCATCATGGTCTTCTTCCATGATATCATTACCTTCTACTTCTATGTTCACACCTCCATGTTCCCTCGTTTGGAAATCCACATTCTCCAGATTGTCATGGTCCATAAAATGAAATTGAGGGACGTCGACCTATATGAAAATGATGACCTTATATTAACCATGATCATGTTGTCATCATCAAATCATGTCTTATGTATTTTATAAAATATTAAAATACATACCAATGGACGAAATTCATTTCCCCCTTCAATGTGACCATGTTGCCTACAATGTTCCTCAGCTGTTTTGATTAGATATCTTCGAGTCTTTAAGCCCTTACAAAGTTTGCAAGGACAATAACATTTTCCATCACCCTTTCTTTTTAAGTTAGACCATAGTCTAGCAATTGTCTCCCTATTTGTTTGTGCGTTGATATCGTCAGACATGGTCTTTCTTGAATGGAATGACTCGTTGGTGGAAGAAGGATGATTTGTTTGCAACTTGCTGATAAAAATCGTTAGTGAACAACCATTTTCTCAACCATTTTAATATCGAAAACATCATATGAAATATCTTTATCATTTAGATTTTAATGCTATATTTTAACTTTTAATCAAAATTATGTGTAATATAAGGACCCTATATCACCATTTTACTGAGAGTCAAGCATCAAGTCATTGGTAAGTTAACACAACTTGATATGAAGATCTGAAGATATTTGATACTTCCATCATCACCCATGACATAACTCTCAAGCCTAACATAAAGTCATTCATACAAAAGTAGCAACCTGTTAATTTGTTGATAGAACCCTTAATCTTCAAGGAAGTTCAAAAGTTACTTGTTGCAACGATAATTTTTCCTATCCGCCACTCCACTTGGGTGGAAAATTTGGTGCATGTACAGAAGAAGCAAGAGGAGATCTGTGTTAATTTTTGTAAGCTTAAAAAGGTGTTAGATTGGACACCCTAAGCCTCTGCATCAATTTTATGAGTTCACCTTTCAATAATGTTGAAGTGAGGTATTGGGCCCTCGAGAAATAAGCTTTCAGCTTGGTTAGATAATTCAAGAAGTTTAGAAAATATATCTTGAGAAGTAATATATATGCCATTATGCTTGACCAAGTGGTCAAGAGATTGGTTATGTAGTCAGATTTGGGAGAGCGTCACGAGAAATAGATGGCTATTTTGCAAGAGTTTGATTTAGAGATGCATCCTATGGGATTGGTTTAGAGATGCATCCTATTTGATTTTTGAATTTAGCCACTAGCAGTTCAAAATTTGAAATGTATGGGTCTTTGACCACTTGCATTCTTCAAAGGTGGCCACGACCTTCCGAATGTAACAAACTAATCAAATAGCGTTAAGGTTTTCTTTTAAACCTTTGTATATAAAGTGACGATGTCGAGTTTTCTTCCTGGTTCTTTCCTGATTGAGCTCTTTTTGAATCAGTTTTTATAAATATAAATATATATAGTGGTTCTTCCACTTTTGTCTAAACAAAATAAAATAAAACAAGATACCCTATAAGAAAAGATAATCATCTCCATCTTATCTACATTGATTCTTAGAAAATAACATACTACACAATAAAAAATAACCAATAAATGATAATCATCTCCTTCTTATCTATGTTGATTCTTATCTCTTTTATATATAATCAATTTTAGAGAATGAAATAGTATGCAATAAACGATAATCACCCCCCTTATGAAAAACAAGATAATCATCTAAGTTCAATATTCTAAAAAACAAGATGCCACTTGCAATAAAGTGACCATCTCCCTTCTATGTATGATGATTCTATAATTGAGTAAACTCTAATTCACAAGTAAAAAAATTCATACTATAATTTAGAAGGTCTAATTCACAAGTAAATAAATTCTTGGCAGCTCCTACATAACAAATTTTTAAAAATATATTGCACATTGAATCAATTTAAACCCAAGATGTATTTAAATTAAATTAAAAAATATATTCAAATTTAGATAAATCAACATGATAGATCATCAATATATCACTAAGTCTACAATAAGCAACATTTTGTTACTTAATTCTTCCTTTGTTAACCCCATCTTCTCTTCTGTGAAACATAATAAACAATCACTAACAAGCTTCTAACATCTTGTATGTTTCCATCTTCTGCAATGACTACAAAATATCTCCTACAAAAAATTCACACAAAAAACTCAAGTATAAAAATTAGAAGCACTTTGAACCTAGATATATATTAAATACTTTTGGAGGAGTTGTCTAAAGCTAACTACACATGTAAATGTGTGCATGATAAAAATGTGATATAAATAAACATACCTATTTTAGTGGATGTTGACATATAGTCATAATAATTAGAAATATTGAAAATGAATGTCTTCAAAGATTTTATCTTTGTCGTATACCTATGCAAAGATGGATGCAAAATATTGAAGCATATCGAGTATGCAATCTATTTGTCAAATGTTAAAAAAAATAATAGATCTTTTAATCTCAAATCTATAAAACATCACATATCCCAAATAATAACCAAATACAAATTATAATTTTTTTTCAAATATGGGACAATTTACTCTTAGCTTTTTTGGATAAGTATCTTGCTGATTTTTTGGTTCCTCATGCCTCTCTTCTTTTTAAATCCAAAGACCAAGAAGGTAAAAAAAAAGAGAAGAAAAACCTGCATCATCTCCATTTTTATTTTCTCATTTAAATGAAAATGAGGACTTTAGCATTGTCACCCCACAATTTGGAAATTTCTAAGTAGGGAGTCAGTGACTACTCCACTAGACTAAGCAGGATAAATGGATGCAAACACATGAATCCTTCCATCAATTCATAGATACATTAATTGTTACAATATTTTCAACTTGAAACTAATTAAATAATTTAATATTTTATCTTTCATTTGTAATAGAGCTCTAGTCACCTCCATCAATATATTAATAATTAGAAATAAATTTTCACACATATACTTTGTGCTAGCTCTTCAAATGAGGACATTGATATGCCTGCAAAGATCATAAATATAGTCATTGCACATATGCTAACAAATACTAAGCAAGGTTCTTATAAATATGTCTGTAATCAAAGATTCTTGCCTCTATTATTTGATAGGTATATCTGCCTTTCTCATCATGCCTAGTGAAATGAGAAAAATCTCTCTAAAGACAACATGATAATGTACACTCACTGTAAGGATAGTCACAAATGAGGACAGTCACTGTAAAGACAACATGATAATGTACACTCACTGTAAGGACAATCACAAATGAGGATAGTCACTCTAAAGACAACATGATAATGTACACTCACTGTAAGGACAGTCACAAATGAGGACAATCACTCTAAAGACAACATGATAATGTACACTCACTTTAAGGATAGTCACAAATGAGGACATCTGGTGCAGGGGCACCTATCAAGTCAACTAGGAACACCTCTGATAGACATAGTGAGGATACATTGACAGGGCACGACACTTTCAATGAGTGTAACTGGCTGAGTATGTGATTCGTTGGTGCCATTTTGTTTTCTTCCTCTCATACAAAGGATTATTACTGTGCAATCATAGGAAAAGAGTGTGAATTGTTGATGTGTCATTTGGGGGAGATAAAATGCAGAAATTGTGCATATATCTATACAATAGTTTTGCAAACTGGGTTTTGCAAGGAAACTCTCAAGGCCTTTGAAGTTTTGAGATGGTGAAAAAGTAATGGTAGGAGAATTTTTGTCAGATATTATATGGTTTGGATTGCTCTGTTCAATGTGCTTACAAAATGTGTAATCATGGAGAGTGTAAATAGTTTGCTTGATAGCATACTCTAAAGAAACACCATCACATGGATTGTCATAATTGTGGAGATGCACAATTCTAGGGTATTGGATTGTGTATGAACACCCATTAGAAAATGTACAGTATAGAAGACTTTTATCTAATGATGAGGTTCCAAGTATATTGCTAAACGTAAATGTTTGAGGGTAGCTCAAAGGGGATGCTATCTCATGGACTATAGTGTTTGTAAGTTGCACAGAAATAGGAAACCTAAAGGGCAGTGATCTTCAAATCATGACAAGGTTATGGAAAGGGCATGAAAGGATATTGTTTCCCTGATTATTTTATGAAGAACATTTACAAGTGTGAGACAATGTACATGTATACTATAATGTGATGCCAAAGGTTAATGAACAGAGTATGCTGGATATAGTGAAGGAGTAATGTATGGAATGTTATCATGAGAATGTTTTTGATAAGAAATATTAAGCGGGAATTTCTACAGGCACTTTACCTTCTATCTGCTATCAATGAAATACCAATGTAGTAATGTTGCTCACGGTTTTGCTTGACTGTCGCAAAGACCGATTTCACACTTAAACATTTAACATCTTCAACAAAACTTGATACATAAGTCATCGTAAATAGAATCTTTCCTTCATTAACTCGACCGTGGATACAATGAATTAAATCACATTCGATAAAAATAATGAATTAAATCACGTTCGATAAAAACAATGAATTTAACATCTTTCCTTCATTAACTCGACCGTGGATACAATGAATTAAATCACGTTCGATAAAAACAAAGATCTTCAAATGGAGCTTTTGAGTCAAAAAATTCATACACAGTTGTCCCTGCCTTCTCGCCCGCTCCCGCCCGCTGTCGCCCGCGCCGAAAAAGAAAGGGGAAAACTTAAAATGAAATGCATCTTTCTTTTTTTTTTTACCTTTTATCCCCGTATTGGTCGAAATTTTGACCAACATGGGGATAAAAGGAAAAAAAAAAGAAAATTTTAAGACCATTTGCACTTTGGTCGATAAATTTGGTCGAAATTTGACCTCAAATCTACTAGTGTTGGGATAGTATTTAAATTACATTTAAATACAAAAAGGGAAATGAAACTATTTAATTGATTAAATAGTTAGATGAGTATAATTTATTGATTATAAGAATTATTAATTAAAATAAATTTAATTAATATAGTTAATTTTTAGACGTCTACAAATACATCTCCCTCTCTTTTTCAAACTATAAGTCTCCTAAGTGAAAGCAATCATCCCATGACCGTTCTGAATCAAACAGAATTGAGTATAGATGTCCAATAAAAGGGTCAATCATTCAAGTTTCAACAATAATGATCAATCATAATGTGCTCTGCAATGATGGATGCATGCATTAACATCAAGTCTTATTTGGTACTTAAAGCCAAGGGTTTCATATTTATGGTAATCTTTTGTCATATCAAGCATTTCCATTAAGGCTTTTTCGCCTTTTTCCTTTATGAGGATAAGCTCTCTTTTCATCAATTATTGTTGTAATGGAGGTGAGAACACCAACACGGGGTATGACTTAGACAATACCCTATACAACACGACTATTTTTCCCATTTTCACATGTGTAGGTTTAGATATGACCTCAAAACATGCTACATGTGTAAAAGAAGCTAGTGAAAGATGGTCCTAAAACTTGAATAGACAAAAACACCTAGACTAGGACACCCCCAACATTGTCTAACACTTTTTGGCTGAATTTCAGAGAGATGGATATAAAAGACCTCCTAATTGGGAATCCAAAACTTTCAATGTGCACAAATTGTCTTAGATTGAGCTACCGTCCAACCCTATTCAACATTTTCTATCCTAGATTGTAGTCACAAGTTCTCTTTTGTCTCCTCTTTCCTCTTTGAGCCACTATGTTGATTTTTTTTTCTATATTTTATTGCTATTTCTAGAATTTGTCAATTTTATATCATTTAACCTTCTTTACATACATTTCACAATTTCAAATTCATTGCAACAAGAGAATATAAATCTAAGCATTCAAATCTCTATTTATTTTCTAATACAATTTTGTAAATAACAGAATCTGTATTTAACTCGGAGAAAATCTTCATACATCAATAACAAATAAAAAAAAGAAACTAAACAGTTCTACTCTTTTTACCATTTACATATTTCTATCTTAATTTTATGGTTCAATTAAACACACAAATTAAGTATAGGGTATATTTATTTTGCTTAACATTCAAGAACAAAATCCCATATGATTAAGCCGCCTCAGAGATATACTTATTACTTAAATGCTGATAAAGGAAGACTGTACTAATTTCACGCTCCATTAATACCCTCGTGAATTTCCAACCTGGTCGGTCAATCCCCCTGTTAGAAAACAGCTTTCATGTCACAAAAACTCCCACGAACTGCTTATGTTTGTTTATGGACAAGAAAACATTCAGACAACGTTTTTAATCACTACCCGTGAATTGAACTAAAGTTTTCCATTCCCCAATCACTATGGAGACGCGTGAAATGAAAATATGGCACACTAATAGTCTGTGAAGCTCATCGGAATTCTCAAAGCCTTCACAAAGCATGTGAGAGCTGTGCAAATGATGTTGATTATTCTTGTAATAATAATCTCGACACCGCGTTGCATGTGAAGCTTTTTACCCATCATTAAAACTTGCTATAAATTTAGACTACACCTGCACCCCTCATCTCTTTTCTTCACTGCAATTCAATCAGGGTCGTTTAGATTTTTCAGTTTTATTGAAATGGTGAAGGTTTTGATATTACATCTGGTTATGTGCTTGATCGTCTCTTCTCAGCAGTTTCAGTCTGCTGTTGGAAGAGTGCCACTCATGGTTAAACTCGGTAAGTTTATATCAACTAATGATATTAAATTTATTCAATTTGTAATGATTGTTGTTATTGTTTATAGAGTTTTTCAGTCAACATTTTCAATATGTTAATAGAAGATCTCTTGCACTTGTTCTCATTTTGATGATAGATAGCAGAGTGTGATCTGAAATTTGGATGCTAAAAATACTAACACAATCAAAATCAAAAACTTATATTTATATTTTAATAGATTGCAGAAATCTGATTACATTAATAAGACTTTATATTATTTATACATAATAATTAAAATATCTATTTTAATATCTTAATTGTATAAAAATTATCAAAATTTTCCTATCACCATTTCTAATACATTGATATAAGATTTCATATTATTTGTTCATTATGATCAATGTAATTGATATCTCAATCACTACATAAGTAATCTGTCTTTAGACATCTTATAAAAGTTTGTTTCTGAGAAGATGATAGAGCAAGCAGGAAGGATGCGTGGGTTTCTTCATCAGTAGAGGCCAAGGTTAGTGGGATAAACTTCTTTGTTTTAGTTATAAGTTTAAGCGAATATGAGAATTATTTTGTGGGATTGGTTGTATTAGGCAAGGATGCTTCAGGTCGCTGGTTCAAGGGTCCCAGACTGCTCCCATGCTTGTGAGGGATGTTCTCCTTGCATAAGGGTCATTGTGGCCTCCTTCAAATGTTCCATCATTGTAGAAAGGGCAGAAGCCTGTCCTGTAGCTTATCGGTGTATGTGCAAAGGAAAAATTTACCCTGTTCCTCAAAGCTGATCACCATTCCATTCCATTCTATTTTCTTCTATGTTGCATTCTATGATATTCAGGAGACGATCTACTAATTGAGTATGTTCTATAGATTGAGCGAGTGTTTATTATTATAATCTTCAATATTTCAAATAATATAGTATTGATAATCGTGATCTTAAATTTATTGGTCTTAGTCATGAATAGTCATAAATGAATGATAAAAAAACATGTAATGTCACATTAGTGAATCAATAAAATATGATTTAATGTACACATATTATAATTTAATGCATAATGCTTAGTATATCTTTTTTGGAAGTTCTATTAGACACTTGAAGAGAAACATGCTAATGTGGCATCATATTTGACAACGTGAATCTGAAACCTTAGTTATAAGTAGTAGTCTTGCTAAGTAAATTCTTGTAGAAAATTAAGAGTGATTTGAAACCATCACATGTTTTGAAAGCCATGAACTTAGATTGCTCTACTACTAGATCCTCTCCTCTAATTAGAGTGTAGTATAAATATATATTCAACATATGAATGCAATACGTAGCTCATTAGCTATCTAATGTGCTATCCACTAAGTATAATTGCTTTTAAATCTATGATGTTTTTTTTTCTTTAAATATTATAGTTTTAATGGTTTTGTATCCAATTTTAGATACACTTAATAATTACATGTATACATGTGAGTGAAAATATCAATTAAAATGCTATTTTTAGAGAAATTTAATGTGAAAGGATATGATAGTTAGTTTGGAAATCATGATAAAACTCAATGTTAATGTTAAGTAAAATGAGTTTGTCAAACTACACAAATTGATATATTTGATGTGTTCATCATATTACAATCAAACCAAATTGGAAAATCTTTGTAGGTTGATTCCAAATGGCTGAGTTAATCTTGAGCAACATAGATTTATCCTCTAAGGCACAAATCTAATTTAATAGCCAACATACTGTTGCAACCCGTTTCATTGTAATTTGTAGTTTTTGAATGCATGTTAAGGATGAATATATTTAAAAATATATTAGGAGTTATTAGATCATAAGGGCCATGCTATCCCATGTCAACCCCTTGGTTAGAAAAAAATTATCTCCTTGTGATGTAGACAAGATCAAAGGGTTTTATTAAACTACCCAATCTTGCATCTTTTACTTATCATCTAATTCACTATATGAAAAAAAAATCTGAAATGCTGATTGATAAAAAATTGAGCATTAGTACATTCATACAATAAAATACTCAAGAACAATAATTGTGAGTATATTTCCACAATCCATGATAAATATTTGATTTTTGCTTTTGGATTTGACTATGTGAGTATTTTTTCATCAACATTTCAGATCACACTCCATTATTCATCATTAGGATGAAGATAAAAACCATAAGGAGAAAATAACCACATAGTCAAATTCTCTTTATGATATCACTCTTTATCCCGATGATAGATCATGAAGTGTGATCCAATATGTTGATGAAAAAATGCTCACATAGTCAAATCCAAAAGCAACAATCAAATACTCAAGAAGAATTTAAAAAAATGAGGATTTCAACAAGAATCAAAATTCAAAAAATTTACAAGTCTTTTTAGAGTCCTCATGCGTACAAGTTTTCAAATTTTTATTCCATCACACCTTGTCTTCACACATCTATTTAAATTTTTTTTCTTCATTCTATAACTCTCATGAGTGACTTGAACATCTACATCACATTTGAAAAACTTTTTTTCATTTCTTCTATTTATCTCCTCTTCACAAACTGATTTCCTACAGTCTTCCTTATACAATCCTCTTGAGAAACTTGCAAGTTATTTCTCCAACCTTTCTACAAAAGATAAATTATTGGAAATACAATTGTAACAATAGTATAACATCTTGTAAATAGAGAATATCCAACCCTAAAAATCTATACCAAGTTTCTTGAGTATAATTTTTAAATTCAAGTTTTCTTACAAGTGCTAGCAGGTATCCACAATCCATAACATTTTAATTATATATTTTTGGATCTTGATTGTGTTAAATTTTTTGAGTCAACGTTCAAGTCACACTCCGTGAACCATCATCAGGATATAAGAGAGCTCAAGGCGACGACAAAGATCATATTTATCATCTCCTTTAACTCTCTTTTGTCTCGATGATGGTTTCACATAGTGTGGAAGAAATGTTGACTCAAATATTTTAACACAATAAAGATCCAAAAGCATATGATTAAAAATTTTTGTTACACCTATAAAATTCTAAGATACAAAATTTGTAGATGGCATTCAAGGTTCATATCTTCACTATCTAGCTCATTAAGAACTAAATATCTATTTTACAAGAGATTACCTCTATAAACTAGTTGATTAGATCCTTTTTAGAATATACTCACCCTCTTCTATTTGTTTTTTGTTGAATAAGGGGCCAAAGATGAAAATTTATATTAATAAAAGTATCTTTAAGTACAAAAAATCAAAATTAATCTAAGATAAATGAGTTTTGTCATCTCCTTATAGTATCAATTAAATATACTAACTCCCAAAATGATAATTCATAGGAAAACATCATTAACAACATCACTAATTCTTAACTATCAAACAAAATACCAAAACCAGCCTAAAAAAATCTTTGAAATTTCTAAGAATGTCTGCATAGAAAATGACTATTCATAAACTAAAAGCTAATAAAAAAACTAACTCTAA
Organism: Chamaecyparis obtusa; assembly: GCA_027943335.1. Taxonomy (NCBI): domain Eukaryota; kingdom Viridiplantae; phylum Streptophyta; class Pinopsida; order Cupressales; family Cupressaceae; genus Chamaecyparis; species Chamaecyparis obtusa. The sequence continues at coordinate 797,404 of BSBK01001507.1, forward strand.
AAACCTATAAATAAGATCAAGAAAAAAATCATTTTTTCATATCTTCTCCAGAGAGATGAAGATGAACATCAATTACTTATGAGGCCCTTTTGTGGGGTCTTCATCTTGTTTTCGTCTTGAAAGTATCTCTGTCATTTTCCTCATTGCTCCACCTCCATCACTAAACAAGATACCTTTTCAATCCAAGAAATGAATTCACCAAGAATAGCTACAAATTTCATCCAAGTGCTTTGTTTTGCCTCAACCATTTCTCATTCCACATTTCCTTGTCCTTCCTTCGCTTCCCTCCCTTCATCGTCTACCTTTGAGGATCTCTCACTCCCTACTCCATCAGGATATTCATCACATCTATACTTATAAACCCCAATCATATTCCTCATTAATCTTGTGTCCATTTGGTTTTTCCAGAATATCTGTAATACTTAGCACTCTTTTTAGAAACCATAAACTTATTTTCATAACAATTACCATGAATACCTTATCTTCTGATTTTTAGCTAGTTAAAAAAAAAAACTTTCTTGTTGGACAACCATAGCTACTTCCAAGGACTATGGTGAAATTTTTTAGAAACCTTCCACTAGCCTTCATTACCAGGGCATAATCCATTGGAAATGGGATACTAAAATTTTCATCAATATTAATGATGGCATCATGCAAACCATGTAGATATTTCTTCTAAAATATCCTTATAAATATTTCCTCAAATACTACCTTCTTATTCCCTACCATAAGAATAGAGGCTAAAAACCCAAAAGAAATATTTGAACCTACTCTATCCCTGTAATTAGTGTGTATACAATTATACCCTAAAATTCTCTTGACAACATGGACAATCAACCCATGCTTATATTTTATTACCTCCTTGATCCTATAGTATGTTAAATGAAACCATCAAAAGTTGTTTGTCAATTAGGAGTGTTGGCAAGAGATATTGCTCAGAGGTTTGGATGTTGTCATTGATGGAAAAAAATCCTATTGTTGACATTCGCATAATTTATTTTGATTATACCAGATGTCAAAATGAAAATTTAGCTAAGTCTGGCAGTGGCATAGTAGTTGACAGTTTTTGGTAAAAGGTTCGGTACAAATAGCCCATTTCATATTTTGGGGTATGAACCTAGAGAAATAATAATGAAGGTATACTTTACCATATTCCACATTCATAATTATTAATGTTTTTATTTGATCAAGATAAGAAGATCTATTTGATATTTTTTTGGTAAAGTAGCAAAGAATAGTGATAAGGTATGATAGATCTTTGTGTGTACCTATCAAATCAATTTTGGTGAATATTTATGAGTTTGAGGATGTGGAGCCAACCCCGTGGGATAACATGTGGATTTTTTTTTGTCCACTTTATTATTTTCTTGTAGAATTGACTGAATTACTATACATATTTCATCATTTTTGGAAATGTTCTTGAGGTCAACCTAGTGGATGATTTTATTTGTGTCTAGAAGATATAAAAGTTTTACATATTTGATCATTTTGGAAGAAGTATGGAAATATATGTGTGAAGTATGTTGATTTGAGGTTTGAGTGATAACAAAATATAGATATAGAATGAAGTGTATTGAATCGGTATATTGTGCTTAATTAGAACTATTTTGTCATATGTAGATGTTGTGTATCAATTCAATCTAATTATGGATTGTAGTCAATATTTTTTAACGTAGTAGGTTTTCCCTCTTTTGTATTTGAACACTAATCTCTAGGTGCATTCTTTGTAAACCATTAATAGGGTTATATATTTCTACAGCTCGTATATCTTGTGGGTTCCATCCCCATCATGGTTTTTACCCTAATCATATTTTGAAGAAAAAACCCTTGTGTTATGGTCTTGTGGATGTTTGTTTAATACTTCTGCACTTTTATTTTCATTACATGTGGTTTATGATTTAAGAATTAGATTAATAAGGCTAAAAATTACAGAACACTAATTCACCCCCCCTTAGTATTCCTTAATACCAAAAATTGGTAGCAAAGCCTTGTGCCTTAGAGGAAGTCGAACAACTTGAGGAAGGTCCTGATGCATGATTCAATGATTTTAAATAGTTTTCAAAAGTAGCTCCTAGTTTCACTTGAAGATCTTGATCAATCTACCATTGAAAACATGGAATTAAAGAAGAAAATTAAGGAAGCTCAGAATTTCATTGAGACATTGAAAGCACAATTGAGAAAATCTAGGGATGAAAGGAAGGAAATTATTGAGAAGATAAAGTAGAAAGGAAACACATATGATTCTTAGGCATTAAAGGAGAAGATAGATGAATGTGAATACCTCGAAAAAGATAAAGAAATCTTGAAGCATGAGATATAATCTATGGTGATGAAGCTGACTAAGGAGATTGAAACAAGGAAGAAGAATGAGGATAATATTAAGAAATCCTTGAAACAAAGATATGATGAATGCCACAAAATGAATTGTGAAGTTGGGTGGTTACAAATTGATCTAGATGAATCTAGACATAATGAGAAATAACTTGAAAGAGTAAATAATATTCTCATGAGTGAACTTGCTACTGCAAATGAATTCAAGAAGATGTTCATAGACAACTCAATGAAGTTTAATACACAATTTGAAAGTCAGAGAATGAAAGGGGATACACATGGTCTTGGTTTTGGGAAAGGAGAGAGCTCTAGATCAGGTCAAAGAAATCCCTCATTAGATAATCAGAATGGAAATCCTAAGAGGTCCCTGATAAGACAACCTAATGATCAAAATATTTAAGGGTAGATTCTTTTTATAATATAGGTTTGGTCATAAAGCTATACAATGTAGACATAGGGTGAATTGGTGGCTGCAAGGAGTTGAGTCCCACTTTTGGCCAAAAAGTTGAAGTGTTTTCTCTATTTTTCAAAATTTCTGTCAATTGATGTCCAAATTTGAAGCACTTAAAGATTGAATCTTGAAAAACTTTAGTAATATAAAATTTAGTGCTCGGAGTCTAGTTTTCAATTATGTAATTTATTTCAATACCCACATGGTATAAATTGAATTTTAGTATGCATGTCTCAAAACCACTTTTTTAAAATACCTGTTTTAGGACCACACCTCACATGTGTACGAACACCCTTTTTTGAAGTAAATGAATGTATTTTTGTGAATCCTTTTGGGAAAAGGTACCTAAAACATTGAAGATTGGTCAGAATATTTTATCTTATTTTTTTATCGAATATATTTTTTTATTAATTTTTAATTAACTATAAAGTACATTTTTGAAACCTCTGGTGTACAGACACCATAATTTGATAACTTCACATTTTTCAAATTTTTTTTAATTTGAAGGAAATTCTATGTAGATTGGTCTCATATAACTCATTTTTAAAAAAATGTAAAATTAAAAAAGTTATTAAAGTTTTAGTTAATCTTGGTATTTCAAGTTTAGGTACCACGTTGGCTTAATAAATATTGTATAAATATTAAAATTTATCATATCACTATAAAATTTATATTTTTATAATCTGCACAATAAGAGCTAAAATGGGTTTTTTTTTAATTGAAAAATTCATTCAGGAAGGTGTCCAAAAAATTATGGCAAGGCAAAAAATTTATTCTGTAATGCCTTAGCCATTTTCTGCAGGGCCAAGCATAGGCTTGGTCCCACCAAGCCTGTCCTGAACCAAAACCCAAGCTAGTAGGTAAGGTTCCCACTCATAGATTTACAAAACGGGCGCCCATTTTTTTAAATTCATAAAATGGGTGCCCATTTTGTGAAACTACAAAATGGGCGCCCATTTCGTAAAGTTGTTGTAACCAAAAAAATAAGACTGTGGGCCTGATCTAATGATTGATGACTTTTCAATTTGTTTTGTATTGATCCACAATAGAAAAAGAGAATATTTATGCCAACATTCTATATTTTTGTCTTATTTTGGATCTCACATTCAAAAAAGATTGTTTGAATTCGAAGTTTGGTGCAAAAATGGGATCAAACCGACATAGAAAGAGGTCAACTAAGGTTCTAACATCTGAGAAGGTTGCAGAAAATAGAGAGGAGGCAAAATGACAACGAGAAAGAAGAGAAAGACTTTGAAACCTGAACAATGTTGGAGCATCAAGTTCAACAATTATTTTAGAAGAGGAGGACAATGAAGACACTATAATGGATGTAGAGGTTGAAGAATAAAAATCAGGTGCATCTTCTAATCCAGTATTGGATACAGGTATGTCTTCACATCCAAATGTTACAACTTATTTTGATAAAGATGTTCATGATTTTCTAGAAGCAAGTTACAATAAAAATGATTTAAATTTTATTCCTGAAAATAGATTAACAAATTTAATTGCATGTGAAATTTCAAAAATTAATAATGTTAATCATAATGATAAAGGAACTGAAAGTCAAACCCCAATTGAAACTAGAAATCAAACACCAATTTAAATTGAAATCAATAAGGTAAATGTAGACATAGAAACATCGATTGAGAAAGAAACTCATTTGAATGATAATGAAATAATGAACAATTACAAATAAAAATTGATGTGCTAGACAATCTACATGGTTTGGTTTCATTGAGACAGATTAGGACACACATGAGTAGACTATTTAGATAATTTTTTTATAATAAGAAATTTGGGTTTCAATGTCAATTAATGTTACAATTAATTAAAATGTCTAAAATGCGAAAAGTGATGAAGAGGTTAGGCATTTATGTGAAAACTAAGAAGAAGGATGAGTCTCTAAAACAAGTTGTATCAACTGTTGCTAGTGCCTTTGATACAATTGGAAAGAAAAGTCATTCTAAAGATAGTAATGCAGCACGACGAGCAATAACAATAGCTTTAGTAAAAAAAACTACTACTGATAAAAGAATGATTTCAAACATAAGTGGATATCTTAATATTAATTGCAAAAATTTAACAAGAGCTATAAAGACAAGAGTTAACTTTGAAAGTGATCTGGCAAACCATTTATGGACCTTCAGTGGAAGACTCCCGAGGTCTGACATGAAACTTACTGGTGAAGTCAAAACTTTGATTGAAAAATTTTGGCACGATAATACAAGAGTATCCCCTAATGCATGCCAGAGATGTTCTTGAATTAAGAGTTAGTTCAAAAGTTCATGATCCACATCCAAAACACCTTTTAGATATGACTCAAATAGAATTGTATAAAAAATTTGTGGATGATAAGGTTTTAACTATTAGTATTAGTCAAAGATCTTTTGAAAAATGTAAACCATGGTATGTAACGATTAACAAAGAAAGAATCACCTATTGTTGTAAAAATCATGTTCAATTTCATTATCATTATGATATTTTTTGATCTATATGTTCTACTATGCATACTAATGAAATGTTGCAGGAATGTGGTATAAATATACCACCTCAAACTATAAAAGAGTTTATATCAAATTTATTTTGTAACCCACTTAATGAGCAATTTTATCTTTTGAATGCATGTGTTTCTAGTGTATGTGATGTATGTGGCAATCTTACATTATTAGATGAATGTTTGCATAAAAATATTTCATTTGATTTTGGACAACAATTAGTTGATGTACAAAGATTTAAAACTGTTGAGTATCCATTGAAGGATGGAAAAGTTGAAAAATAGTGCGACCTAATAATTGAAAAACTTAGTGTTAATACTTTTATGAATGAATTCAAGAGTAAGGTTGTACCTAAATATGTGAAACACTTTTACAATTCTAGATGGCTTGATGGACAATTTCACATATGCAAGAATACATTTCCAATTGGTAGTATACTGTCAGTTGTTGACTTTGTAGAGAACTACATGCTTGCACCACAAGATGAGATCCAGCCACAATATTATAATTCAATGCAAGTAACAATTTTTGTTCATATTGTCTATAGACATGCACCTGATAGTACAGAAGAAGATCAGAAAATATTGAGAGATTAACATTTCTATATGAGTGATAATAAGTTACACTCATCAGAGTTTGTCCAGTATTGCTTTAATACCTTTTATGAAAATTTAAGGGAGAGAGAAATTCATATAACACAACATCTAATATGGTCAGATAATTGTACAGGGAAATTCAAGAATGCTAGAATGTTTTATTGGTTGAGTAGGATGCACAAGAAAATAAATATCCAACATATCTAGAGTTTTTTTGAGGCTGGACATAGGAAGGGAGAACATGATGGTGTCGGTGCATGTGTTAAGAGAGCCCTTTGTAGAGAGAAAATCAAATTTGAGGAAAAATCAAAATTTAAAGATGCATGTGCAATTGTTTAATGGTGTAAAAAAAGTTTGTCTACAGGATCAAGTCAGAACTCTACAATCAGACATTTTTTCTGGCTAGTTGAAGAGAAGAATATCCTTTCAAGATATGATTGTAATACAATTAGCAGATTGGCTAAATGACATTCATTTAGGAGTTCTAATTCTAACACTTGGACTATATGGACTAGGGAGCTTGCATGTTTTTGTCAATTTTGTGTTGCAGGTGAATGGGAAGAATGGGAGAATGTAGAATGGGTTGAAGAATAGAAAAAAAAATCCTTAACACCTAGTGAGAGACAAGATGAAGATGATATAATAAATGAAGACCTAGATCATGCCTTTGCATTAGAAGATTATGATCGTGTTTCAGACCTCATACAACCTGGTAATTTAATGCAATTTATTATAAAAATTTAAATGATATATTAGTTACATTTGTATGTCATATAATTTATGATTTTATATATATTTGAATTATAAACCTTTAAATAAGTTTTATTTATAGTGCATGTACTTTTTTTTTTTGCAGGACGTGTATGTTGTTGTTGCACCTAAGGATAATGAAGAATAGACAGAGTATTGGTTAGCTCGATGTGTAGAACCTAAGAAAAAGTTGATATGTCATCAAGTAGATGATGATAATTTTTCAGTATCCAATTGGGTCTATTGTGGTAGTTGGTACATGGCTGTGCAAATACCTAACAAGAAGGAATGGTTTACCAGCTTTTGAAGACTACCAATCAGAAAGAAGATTATGCACTATTCCCATTTTTTAGTGGCAAAAAATATCAAATTGAAAAGATAAAAAGGGAGACCTGCTAATAAAATATTATGGACACTTTCAATGGAAGAGCATGAGGCAATCTACATAGATGCATTGTAGAAAAGAGAGGATGCTGATGGTACATTAGGTTGAATCAAATTTATACATGTAAGTTTTTGTTCAATTGTCATATTTTTATATGTTTTCTACATGTCTTCTTTGAAGTGTCATAATTTATAATTTAGAGATATAGATTTGAAATTTAAATTTAAATTAACTTTAAACGAACTTGTATAAATTCTAACATTACAACATGTTTATTTTTATGATGCATGATGTTTGGAAGAACATAGACATGAACTATTATAGATGCATTGCAGAAAAGAGAGGATGTTGATGGTACATTAGGTTGAATTAAATTTATACATGTAAGTTTTTGTTCAATTGTCATATTTTTATATGTTTTCTACATGTCTTCTTTGAAGTGTCATAATTTATAATTTAGAGATATAGATTTGAAATTTAAATTTAAATTAAATTTAAATGAACTTGTATAAATTCTAACATTTCAACATGTTTATTTTTATGATGTAAGATGTCTAGAAGAACATAGACATGAACTATTATAGACGCGTTGCAAAAAAGAGAGGATGCCGATGGTACTGTAGACACCTAAATTCATCCTTTTAACATTAATTAAATTAAATTTAATTAATGATCCCAAATAACATTATAGTTATTTTTTTAATTAATTATATTTGTTAAATTCATTTATTTATTTAATTAAATAAATTCACTAATTAATAGTATTTGAATTAAATTTAAATACTACCTTTCATAATGTATTAAATTTAATTTAATACATGTTCCTCCATAGTCCCATTTTAAATAAATTTTTAATTTATTTAATCCCCTCACATTCTTTATTTCTACTAAACCATGATTAAATTAAATTTTATTTAATTTAATCCTAAATCCAACCTAGATGCTATCCTACACACATCACTTTCTGTCTAATAAGCCTACTCGCTAATTAACTAAGGTTAATTAGGCTAATTTTTGGATTCCTAGTCCATTAGTCCTAATTATTTGCTCACACATGTGTGAGCAAATTTCCAAAAATGGTCTTTTCAAAAATTGCTAAAATTTGCACAAACAAGGCTTCTTACATTTTATGACACTTCTTACACATTCTAAAATGGTGAAAATAGACTTTTTCACTTACACATCTCTTACACACACTTACATATGTATTTTAAGTACACATTGACCTTTCACATCCCAAGTTGCTCACACATGTGTGAGCAAGTCTTGGACTTTGCATGGCTTATGTGTCTCCTTGGTGGCACCCATGTGGATTCCACATAGATGCCACCTCACCCTAGCCCTCCAAAATCCTATGAATAGCACCCTTGTCTCAAGCAAATTCATATTCATTCTTGCATTAGAGTTATTATGCTAGCATATGCTTAGAATTGTTCTTAGATATTTCTTTACTAACCATTTGGTAGTTGTTAGATTTTCATTATAGATTTAGTCTCATTCCATGCTTTTAGCTTCATTTGTTTTACTTGCATACCATAGAGCTTGAGGATTGCTTTCATAGCTCCTCATTGAGCTTCTTTGGCCTCTTGCATTTGAATGCTTGAGAGTTGCTTTTATAAGCTTCTTCTTGAGCATCTCAAATCTTCATCATACTTGCATCTATAGTGGGATCTATACTTGTGTTGGGAGAGTACACCCACAACTATCTTTAAGGGCTAAAATCAAGCAAGTCTTGGGTGCACTTTCTTATTGCTCATCGAAGGTTGTGGTGAAAATCAATGTTTTTTATAACTTTATGAACATGCTAAAATAGATTTGAATATGCTATTTGTCATTAATATTTGCATGTTTGAACTTGTTCAATAGGTGTATTTTCATCATATACATTTTGGCACGCCCGGTGGGACCCACAATCCCATTTAATAACCTTTTCTCTTGATTTTGTGTAGGTTTCCCATGAATTTTTTGGATAGGTGTCTCCGCACGACCAGAGGCATCTTCGTCAAAAAATAGGTGTCTCTGCACACAGGCGTCTTAGCCTCTAGACAAGTGTCTCTGCTAGAAAGAGTTTTTCTCTCATTATAATTTATTTTAATCAGAAAACCTTGTATTTCATAATCATATTGAGGCTAATGATAAGTATTAAAACACCTAATTGTATTTACAAATGAATAAAAATATATGAAACTAATGAAATCTTTGTTTTTGTGTAGATAGGTGTCTTTGCATGTAAACAGGTGTCTCTACTAAAAGAGGGAGTTTTCCTTTGTGTTGTTTCTAAGCTAATTAAGTAACATTTTTTTGACATATTAAGGTTAAAAGTAATTGTATTTTTGTCATTAGAAACCTTTTTATGCATTCAAAACTTAATGAGAAGATAAAACTTTCAAACATTGGTGTTTAACTTCTACTTTTGTGTAGATAGGCATCTCTACCGATACACAGGCGTCTCTACCTGTAAACAGGTGTCTCAAATAGATAGGCATCTCTACCTTTACACATGCATCTCTTCTTGTAAACAGGTGTCTCTGACAGACAAACGTCTCTGCCTGTCAACAGGCGTCTTTGTCTGATTTTTGTATGTTTTCATAATATCTTGCACTTTGAGTTTTCTGATTTGAGTTTTTGGAAGATACTGACATTTTGTGACTTCTAACAGTAATTTTGTAGAATGTTGACCAAGATTTGACCACTCTAAGACTACTAACTTACTTGTTTTGCAGAACATTGTTAGAAGACCAAACACACTAAACTACTTATGAAAGTTGTTTTGTAGGTTGCCAAGGAGATTCAATCAAACATTGCGTTTTCTTAATGATTTCTTAGGCACCTAGCATTAAATAGGAAGTCTTTTTCTATAGATAAATGATTCATTAGCTAGGGGATTATGCTCTTTTCTCCAAGTGAGAAAACCAGAAACCTAGAACCTTTTGGATTGTTATCTTGAAGAAAAGACTTGGATTTAGTCATTTGTTTGGTGTGCTTGGGAGAAAACCTCATTGGATAAGAGATTATGATCTTTTCCCCTTGAGGGAAAATAAAAAGTTTAGACTCCTTCTTAGGGCCAATCCATGCATTTACTTTCAATCCTTTAGATGGGCCTGCCGACGAGGTAAAAAGCTCCCGGGAATGACTCACGTGAGAACAAGGTGTAAGCCCACCACTCCAACTCAGGTTAATGAAATTTTCTTTTTGGGGTTAAAGCCTCAGAAGCTGGATGAAATTTGAGCTTATACATGGCTCTCACCTAACACTTAGTAGGGCCTCACGGTCTAAATCATGTTTACATGACTACTTGTGCCAAGGTGCTTTGTGGGGCTATATGTCCTAGTTGCACTTGCGTGGACACAAAGAGTGTGTTCGAATGGAGATCCTTACTAAAAGCCATTAGTTAGAAGCCACTCGGTTCACCTCTAAAAGGTTGATAATCTACATGCAAGGAGAATAGTAATCTCCCCAAGACACTCACCATATCGAGCCCCCTTCAATGTTAATACTGTGATAATATGACATCATGAAGCCATTGCGTGCTTGGTGATGGTTGTATTCTAAGGAGTTGTTGGGTGTGTTCCTAAGTAAGTGAGAAAATGTTTTCAATCTCAGCCAACTTCCTTCTAGGGATAAAGAGTGTGCTTGTTACTTTCATTGCAAAAAACAAATCCGTACTCTTGAATCCTGCAAGGTTGCTTTGTCCCTTGCAGGACTATTTTTGACAAATGCGCTTGTAACCCAAATGTTTGATGTATGTATGAAATCGGTTCTTGCCAAGAACATCCTTTGATCTATCAAGATATTGTCCTCAAGTCATGACAAATAGTGTTAAACATAAGAAAACAAAACTCCCAGTTACACGATCCCATAGAGAGAATAAAATCACTAATCAGAGGATTAAAGCCAACCAATCTTATTGGAAACCCATTCAAGAATTTCTAGAGGCTATCAAGAAAGCAGATAAAATCATTTACAACAATCAGGTTGCTAATTTTGTTGCCAAGAACAAAGTGAACATGGCCTTTGTCACTTGGGAATCCTACGACTAAGTACCTTTGACCTTCATTCCTCACCTTCTTCAAGTCATTCATCCCTTTCTCATCTTTTAACATCCCTTTCGTCATCCACATCCCAAAACATTAGGAGCATTAATCAGAATCTTGGACTTTAAATCAGAATCAGATCAATCCATATTTCACACCTTCATCAAGCCATAGGGTGAAAGAATCATTCCAATAGTGTCTCATAGACCTTAATTCCAAAGAAAACATTAATCCCTTACTACTTTGAGAACTGAGTCTTTGTCTAGTAGTCCTAATCCAGTCCTATTTTGTTTGGGGGATCATCAGTCTATCACCCAAACACAAGAAGACTTTCAATCAAAACCAATCCTATGTTTGCATAATCACAAGGTCTTGTTTCATCTAGGTTTGTTCCAAACCTTTAAATCCAATCAATCCTTGAGGCTTAGTCCCTCTTTAATCCAATTTCATCAATCAATCCAATCCAATTCAATCCAATTCAATCAATCCAATAAATCATCAAAACCTAATCATTAGTCCAAGTTTCTCCTAGTTCACCGAATCCTTTTCTTTCCATACCTCATCAACTATTCACCCTTCTTCAATTCAACCATCCTAAGGTCACTCATGCATGGTACTTACCCAATCACAAGAAAAGCTTAGACAAGAATCTCTCATCATGGATAATGATCAAGAAACTGTCTATCAAGAAGACTTTAATGATGAAGAAGAACCCCACATAGAATCTGACACAGTAATACCTAAAAGTGTCAGTGCCAATCCATGAGCTAAAGAATTTTTTGAGGATCCTAACAACTTAAGCTTAGTGGAAGACCTAATCCAACCCAATAGTGCCAATATCTTCATGAATCTTGTCCAAAGAGGTGTTACCCTCCCTGATAATTTTGATGAAACTTTTCTTGAGAACAACTTGATTCAAACTGACAAAAGAAAAATAACACCATCAACATCTGATAACACAACTCAACCTCCCCTTAATACACTTGAGTTAATATGACAACTCCTAAACAAGCCTAACTCACACAATGGGGTGAGTAATGATGATTCAAATGTGGGCCGTGTACTTGAACAACAACCAGGGTCCTCAGGATGACACTCTGCTTCTATTTTCTCGAAACCTATTGGAGTCCTAAAAACTACCAATCAGAGACATAACACCAATCTTCCCCCTCCAGGGGGACATAATGCATTATTTGATGAACTACAACTAATTTGGAACCAGAATGAAGAATCTATAATTCAAGATTACTAAGGAGTTGATGATTAGATAATACAAGATGATTAAATTAGTATTATGTTGTCATTGATGTCAACTAACTTGACAGTACTTATCTTGTAAGTTACTATACCAACACATCTGAAGGAAGGTGAAAGAGATAAAGAACATAAATATCTACATGAGGAAGATGTATATGTCAGATGAGGATAAGGAATACATTGAGTAACTTGTTGATGAGTCTATGACTTGATGGAATTGACTTTATTATGTTGCATTCATCTATGATGAAGAATAGAGCTCAAAGACACAAAGCTGTGTTGTTGATAAATAAGGTATTTCAGTATACACCGACGGAATGTAGTGTATACTGAGCACAGTGTTAACCAAGCTTGTGTTCACCGATGCATTTCTTTGTTAACCGAGCAAAACAGAAAGGAATTAAATAATCAATTTAGCCGATAAAGTGATGAGTTGTAAAATGTATGAAATCGAGGTAACAAATAAGGTTTGTTATGAAGATCGATGGCTAACATAAATCAAAAGGATCTAATGGAGCAGATTGAAACATGTTACTGACACATCAGCTGAGGAAGCCTAAAGTGGAAAAATCTATGAATATGATTAAGCGAAAAAATTTGATTGAGGAAAAGAAAATGATTTACTCGTCTATATAAGAGACATTGGTTTCACAGTTGAAAAATGTTGGAAGAAGAAGATACGATAGAATTATCATGTGAAGAAGTTTTCATGCATTCTAATCATACTGGTTAATGAGAACTGAGCTACAGAATAGTTACCAAGCTATAGAGAGTGATTAGCGAGGGACATTAAGTTGATATAGTATTGAATCTGAAGTGGAATATTGATCAAAAATATTTGAATGAGCTAAACATTGATCTGTAAACTACAAATTAAAGTTGTTTCAAGGCAGATCATCTACTGTTAAATATTTAACCATTGTACATAGTCAAATCTCTTAATCGAGTGGACTATGAAAGTCTTTTGATGCTTCATTCATAGAGTGAACATTGTTATCCTGTCAACCCCAGAGTGACTGCTAGTTGGACAATAAATTCTGGTCTAAAACCCTCTAACAAGGTCACACCTAACAGTGTGTTTGTAACCTTTAACAGGGTTGGGTCTTCACCGACCTCACTTCAGAAGAGTGAACAATTTTGGGTTGCCGGTCCCAGGTGGTTTTTCCCTTCACAGGGTTTCCACGTTAAATCTCTTGTTTTATGTGTTGATTGTGATATATGTTTGTTATCATACTTTTCATATTACATGTTAGATTTGATCGGTAACTATTATAAATTTTAGACTGACAATCAGTAAAAACATAGATAGTGAAAGTATTTTATGTTTACCGAGTAGTAGAAATTGAAGAATTTGTTTTGAATTATACATTTTGAATTGGGATAGTGATTAACTAATTCACCCCCCTCTCAGTTATTCTAACAATTGGTATCAGAGCAGTGGATGCTTAGAATAGAGTTTTAAGGACTTAAGCACAAAGGTCTCAAGATGTACAAGAGGGAAGTGCCAAGATTGAACAAAGAGAACTTTGTAGTATGGCAGAGCCGGATGAAGTTGCACATATCTAGAATTGGGAATTCTACACTAGACCTAATGTTGAATGGCTATATACAACCACCCACTGTGTTGGTTCCCAAAATGGACTTTATGCTTTGACAAGAAACCAATACATCTACAGATTTTAAGGATGGGTTAAACACAAATATTTAGTTCTAAAGATGATTGGACCAACTATAGGGACAAGACTGCCCTCTACACTTCTAGCTCTGCAAAACCAAGGAGGGTGCTCCTAATCCAGTAACAAACTTACTTCACTAATCACTGATTGGATATCAAATGTAACAGATAAATGATAAGAAATACTAAATGATGACCATTCATTTATGGATTTTCAGTTATCACCTAGTGGTAAACTATTCTGCAAATCACTGTAATTCAAAGAATTTTGACAATTTTGTATTTAAAGATGGAAATATCAGTAGAACCCTTTCAGACATTTCTCTCTGTAAGAAGAGCATCACTGATGGCCAGTGTCGTATCCATTGCGTAGTACCTCCACTGTAAGATTGTAATATATGAACAAAATATTGAAATTTGAAAGACTTTTAATCCTTTAAAAATACTAATCACCCCATGGTGGATTTTATCAAAGGATTCCTAGATTCACACTACTTATTGGTGTATCCTTAAGTAAAAATTTAGAGAATTTATGTCATATTCAAAGCTTATTTAATTTGATCCCAGATTAGAGCTGAGAAATATAAACATACACACAAAGATTATCCATGGAATGAATTGGAACAATTCATAACTCAAAATAGAAACACTCAAGGAGAGATATAAACCTTGGATTTTATTTCAAATTATCAAATCAGTATCATGCATACAAAATGCTTTACAATGTACCCTTTTGAAAAATAACTTGAACAAAAATATTGTTCTTCTATAGAAAAATGCCTAAACACAACCTACAATATCCCAGACTCAAAAAACTTATCAGTCAATTTGATCAAGTTCATGGTCCCTTTACCATGATCGTAGTAATCCTTTTATAGAAAATAAGGATTGCAAACAAGCTTCAGATCTTTTTAGAAAAGACAAGAAAGGAGTTCACATATAGGACAAAATTTGAAAATAGAAACTTTCTTATTAAAAATCTTCAAGATGAACTGTTAAGATGAGAGCTAAAAACATGTAACAGCTCCCAAGGGTAGTTCAACTTCTACCAGGTGTTGTATCTATGCTTATGTTAACTGCTTGATATTTTTATCCCTGTTTACTTTGATCTTGAGGGATTGGAGTACTGCCACCTGCTGCTTCTTCATTTGATGCTTCTTCCTCTTCTGAAACTTCTGAGGGATATGTTGATTCCCAAGACATATAAGTCTCTTCACTTGGCCAATGAAAGGTTAGGACTTCATCCCTTTTTGACAATAATTTGTTCCATTCAGCAGCCACCTGGTGAACCTCTATTCTTACATTAGCAAAATGTATTCTGGCATCCTGAAGAAGCTCAATTAGTTGTATAAGGGGGGTATTATCATCTGTTCCTAAAATGGAATCTATTTTAGACAATACTTTCCCATCTATTTGTTCCATCCATTCATC
Source organism: Chamaecyparis obtusa (assembly GCA_027943335.1). Taxonomy (NCBI): domain Eukaryota; kingdom Viridiplantae; phylum Streptophyta; class Pinopsida; order Cupressales; family Cupressaceae; genus Chamaecyparis; species Chamaecyparis obtusa. The sequence continues at coordinate 812,809 of BSBK01001507.1, forward strand.
TTTATCTTTAATAACCCCATCTGCCTTGATAAGACCTGGAAAAATTTGAAAATTATCCTGAAAGTATCTTACCCTTTAGATTTTTGATCTTCTCTTTAAACTCTCCCTATTCAACTCAAAATAAAAAATATCCTTAACAAACCTATAAGTATTTGTTAGCTCTATATCCACAATACATTTTTCTTTGAATTGATCAAAAAATGAGTTCAAACTATCTCTCCTTGCTACCCACCTTTTCAAAATTTGGTCTATAGTAACTACTTCCTTTTGAAAAGATGTCAAAATCTCTGCCAATTGCTTAGCAGTTTTGTACACTTCTTTAGGTTTTACATTTGCAAAAAAATGTAAAACAACATCTTTTATTTTCTTTTCATACCTTTTCTTTACCTTTTGTTCAATTTCTTCCTCATCCATGGAAGGAGGAAGAGGGGAGAGAGGAAACTCAATAATAGGGCTTGATGAGGAAGGCCTAGCAGGGGAGGAAGCAATCTGCATTTGATCTGATATTTTCACTAGGCCATGCTCTCCCAATCTCTTCTTTAAATCTGCAATTAATGTATCTCTTTCAAATATCCCCTGCTTCAACTCACCATAAACTTTCAAAACTATTTCCAACTTTGAAGTGAGTTCTTCCTTCTCCTTGGCTTCTTTTTCTGCCACCCTTGCTGTCAATTGTGTTGTGGCCATTACCATACCTGATGCTTCTACCAAAGAAGTATCAGTAACCCTTTTTACAATTGAGCTCCCTTAAAGATCATCTTTGAAAATTTGTTTTCCCCTGTTATTTTCATTCTTTCTTAGGGACCACATAACCAAAGCTTGGTGATTGTCACTGAAGGTGACCCCTTTAATGGCATGTTCTACTTCCTCTTTGGTTTTGTGGAAAGGGGTGGTCTATTTTCTAACTACATCCAGAACCACTGCATTAGCTATATCCCACTCTGGAAGGATTAGCACTCCTAATATTTTTACCATGTCTCTTCCCTATTTTGGAGTAATCCTTTCAAATTTTGCAGTCATCTCTATTTTCACTTCCTCCTCTATGATTTGTAGATCTTTCTCTAGATTTTCTTTATGTTTTTTCTCACAAATTTCTTGAAACTGATTAATGTTCAATTTCCAAAGAAACTGCATGAAAGCCCTAGTTTTAACAAAAGTATCATCAGCCAAGAACTCATCATAAGCTTGTTTAATTATAGGGTCTAATTCTGTGCCTGCCAATTCCCCTGCTGTTAGATCCAGTTTGGGTTATTTTGGTGGCTCTGGCACTCCTTCATTTATTTCTTCATAGGTCATAAAGATTTGACCTAAAGCACCTACTTGCTGTACCTATTCTGCAACCTCTTGGTCATCCAAAATTTTTAGAGGTGACTATGATGGAGAGTAATCTTCCTCAACATGCACATGTCTTTCTTCCACTCTTTGTTTCTTTGATGGAGGTGGGGAATCAATTACATCTTCAGTGGCTTGAATATGAGGTGAGTCAAGGACCTCTACAACCTCTTTTAGTTTCTCAGTCTGTTGTGAAGTGGATGGGACATCTCTTTTATCCACTTGCTTTTGCTGGCTATGCTCTGGCACCACAACATCATAACCAGTCTTCTTTTGTACCATGTACCTCCCTGGGGGTAAAAATTTTTCAAACACAGGCTCGCTTAACAACTGTTTAGCCTTTTCTGGGTCATCCTTCATAACCTTTTCCTTCTTTTCACTTAGGGTCTGAAAGATACCCTGAAAATAGTTCATGAGAGTATCTATTTTCTTCCCCATTGGAATTATTCTTTTTAGGGTATCCCATCATGAATCAAATTATCGGATAAAATCCACTTTCTTTTTGTATACTAGCCATTTTTATTTCCTAACCTCTTGATCCTACAACTTTGGGAGATTTCTTACAATATCTTCAGGAAATTTAAAAATATGATTAATCGGGGTACATTTGGCTCCCTTCTTAAATATCTCATTATAAAACCCCTCTGGGTCTACTATCCTGGCAATTGTAGTGGCCATATGGTATGGTGCTAGGATTTTATCCATGTGAACCCATCCACCCTTGGTAATTATGAATTGGTGGGCAATGGTAACATTTGGGAATAGAGTTCCCTTGTTTTTTTGAGTGAGGGCATACTCTTCAATATTCCCCAATTTTCTAAGAAATTCTACAATACCAATCCTAAGGGGTACATGATAGGGAAATATAAAGGGGTTCCCCTGAAACCATACAACCTGATGATAGTTGATACATGGTAAAAAATGACATCTCCCCAATTGTGTATAATATTCAAACTCTTAGCGAATTGCTTTGGCCTAATAAGCTCTGCCAATGCTGTCGAGATTCTTGGGTTCTCTAGGACAAACAACAACCTAAGTCTAGCTACAAAATGTTTATCAAAATTTGTGAAACTATTATCCTTCCTATCCCAGGTCATGGTGAGGCTCTATAATTGGACTGACATATCTTCACCATCCTTCTATCTCATTAATTCCATCTCTTGCTCAAAATAGCTTGCACCTTTAAACAAAAACATATACATCATGAAAGAATACTAGCAAAAGGGCCTGTCAACTTCACTCTTTTGGATCCTTACTAATCCATTATGGATTAATTCACTAATGAATGGAGCAAAGTCAAATGTAATGGATAGGTGTGGGTGCAAAATTTTTATTACCATGTACATCAAATGTATTGGCATCCTCTCATTTACATCTTCTCCAAAAGCTTGACACAGTGACCAATATGCACCCCTAGCTCTTGAGTCAAAATACTCAATTTTAAAAGGCTCTTGTGTATTATGTCCCACAATAACCATTTTCCCAATTTTGGTGCAGAAATCCTTCAATAATTTTCACTTGAGATAATTCCTTTGTGCATCATATACTTGCCTTAGCTCTTCAAAATCAATACTTTCTAAATTGTTTGAGGGTTCACTTAACCTTAACACCTTCCTGATTTCTTCAAAAGAAATTTTGAATAATAATACTCCCTTTGCATCCCTAATCTCCCCAGTGATTGGGTCATAACTCTTTGCAACCTAGATCATTAAGTTAACCTCTATAAAGACATCGGGCACCACAAGTTTTTCCAGGTTAGACTGCCATATATTGCTTGTAGGGGGAGGGGCATTTCTTTGACTAAAACCTACTTTGAATAAGGCTAAACCAATGATATCAGGGTCACCATTTGCATTGATTGTACTAATTTTGGCCTCTCTAATATAACTCATAGTGTCATACAAACCATCTTCTATCTTTACCCTAGAGTCTTTAGGAGTTAATCTCTTGGCTTTCACTAGGTCAGTTGTAGAACCGGGAAGCAATTGTAACAAGTCCTCATGCAAACCTCTATCAATGTATTCAATTTTACTGGACAGTTCTTTTCTTGGCACCATCTTAGGGTTTATTTTTAAAACCTTTGCAAGATAACAAAAACTACAGAACTATGATGCTACTAGTAGGGAAACAATTCGTACAAGTATTTCACCAACCTTTTTCTAGAAAATCTTCAGGAGGTAACAGCCAGTCTCTGCAATTATTTATGCTCGAGTCTCTGCAATTTTTTGATCTCTTTGTGCTTCTATGAATGCATGAAACTTTGAAATATTAGCAATTAAAAATAGTCATTTCACCAATTTATTTAGCACGATTCAACCATTACTTCTTTGAGAGAATGAACTATCACTTCTCAACAGGAAACTTCAAATTCACGTCACCTTTATTTCCAGTTTGAACTAGAATCATCGATTTCCACTTCTTAGAATCTAACAATTGTCTTATGATCGTGAGGCTTGGAAAGACTTGATGCAATTATAAGACAACCATTTGATCAAAATGCATCAATGATGATCTCTTAAAAAGGAAAGACCCACTTGATATTTCCGCGGCCTTGATACCATTTCAACGGTTGTTGCATAATCGCATGGCCTAGAAAGATTCCATGCGATTATAAGACAATCATCAAATCCTATCTTTGCTACGAATGTCTTTAAAAAACTTCGCCCCACTTGTTTCATCCAACCATGAGATGCCACGTCAAAAAATTTTAGCAGGTGGACTTGTAAACCCTTTTCACTTCAGCGTCAGCAATTACTGACATTTGTGACATCAGTATAAAATTTAGTTAATCAATAGCGGCCACATGCACATAGCTGGAAATGGACCCACTTCCTCTTGTTACCAGAGAATAATGTAAGATCGACGGCTATCTCATGATCACATGGCCTAGAAAGATTCCATGCAAACATAAGACAACCGTTAGATCTTCCCTTCGTTACCGACAGCTCTGCAGATTCTTCTGACAATGGTCCCACTAAGATTAACCAATTAGGAATTTCCACATCAACACAACCTATGGGTAAATACAAAATAATAATTTCTCAGTGTGAGCAAAGAATTGATACCATTTTCCATGTCAGCAAAACTATAACCAATGAACGCTCAACACTTGTGTATACTTGTCTACGGCCCCACTTGATAACCACACTATACTTCATTGTAAGATCAATGACTGTCACATGATCGCATAGTGTCAGAAGATTCTATGTGATCATAAGACCACCGTCAGATCCTTTCTAAGATTCAGAGCCAAAAGGAATATTGAAACATTAGAATATAAAGTATTTATCAATTAAGACATATTATTAATCACCGGGCCCTTAGACTTAGGAAAATATTAAAGCGGGGAACTAACGTAGGTAATGTAACGATATAAAATATGACCCCGCTTGCTAATAAAATAAAACACATGGGCCTTTTCAACATTTAAATGATTGGCAAAAGTAATGCTCAAATAGATCATAGAAAGAGTGACTTAGGGTTTTTTCTGAAAGTGACAAATATTTAGGGTTTTTCTCAGGTTTAACTCTTAGTTAGGGCTTGCTGGATACTGAGGAAAAATTGAAAATTTTATAGGATTTTTTGTGGGTTTTTGTAGAAAAATATTTTCAATTTTATGAACATCTAAATACACTTCAGTTTTGTAAAAAATTAGAAGATTATGTATTGAAAATTGAAGTGCCAATTGTGACTCTACCTGGGGATGTATGCCTCTTGCAGGCATGACAAGAATTCAGAAACTCTGGGATGAGTAGACCATCTACTGAAATAGAACAACTAACCTACTCACACAACTTGGAAAGGAATAGACAACTAGGAAAGGAAAACTAATTACTGTTCATGGATAATGAGAGTACCTTAAGAAAAGTACAATTTGAGGAATTGTCCATGAATTGGCAACTCCACTTCATTTCCAATTAAGTCCTTCAGGATGTAAGAATCAGGGCCCCATTCTCTACTAATCAAATATGGTCCCAACCAAATAGGGTCAAACTTTTTGTGTTTACCCTTCTCTTCAAGCCTAGCATTCCACATCAGGACCAAATCATTAGCTTGAAAATTCCTGACTGTAGTTTTCTTGTCATACAAACTTTTATATTTCAGCTGAGATTTCAAATTTGTATCATGTGCTTCCTGATGGAATATGGATGAAGTGACTGAGAGGGGGGGGGGGTGAATCAGTCAACCATAAAAACACTTCACAATTAATTCTTTGCAGATCCCTTAGGATATCTTAACAATGTTATCTGTTTTAGCACTCGGTAAATAGATTGCAGTAACCTTGAAGATGCAGAAAGTATTAGCAATATTTAGATATTCATCAGCACATGTATATGATTGAGGAAGCAATTAAGAACACAAGAGACACAAGATTTAACGTGGAAACCCAATATGGGAAAAACCACCAATGTATCTAGATACTGATTTTCACTTTTCTGAAGTGATGCCCGGTTAGAAGCCAACCCGGTAAAAGGTTACAAAACACACTGTTAGGTGTGACCTTGTTAGAGGATTTAAAACACCCTGCTAGGAGTGGCCTGGTAAGAGGTCTTGAAAACAATTCAATGGAATTGTCACCTTGTTAGAGGATTTACATTATGGCTGTTAAACCAACTCGGTTAAGAGATTTAGAATTCACTGTTACAATGATAAGAAGGTAACAATAAAAAAATGACCTGTATAATAATGCAACTATCTTGCTGATTACAGATCTCTGTTCTGCATAAGTCTGATCCTCTCTGATCGAATAAATCTCTGCTGCACCTCAAGGATATCTGAACATCCTTCACAAATTTGCATTCACCTTTTTTCTTTTCTTCTGTAAATTTTCTGCTGTGTATATATACTTTTCACATTTGACCTTTTATTTATATGATTTTGGATTAGTCGAATCGACATTATTTAGTATAACAGTCGGCTGAATTAAGTAAACTCTATTTGCAAAAATCCTTCAAGGGCCGACAGTGCTCGGTGACCATATCTTTTTATAATTTTTCGGAGACCGAGGGAACTCGGTAAACACCAACAATCCTTTACCTTTGATAACCGACTGAACTCGGTAAATACTAACTTTCCTCGATGACCGACTGAACTCGGTAAATGCTAAACTTTCTTCGATGACCGACTGAACTCGGTAAACACTAAACTTTCTTCGATGAGCGACTGAACTCGGTAAACACTAAACTTTCTTCGATGACCGACTGAACTCGGTAAACACTAAACTTTCTTCGATGACCGACTGAACTCGGTAAACACTAAACTTTCTTCGATGACCGACTGAACTTAGTAAACACTAAACTTTCTTCGATGACCGACTGAGCTCGGTAGAAGCAGATTGCTGCGGACTATGACATTGTGTGACATCAAAGACAATACATAATTGAGTAGCAATTTCCTTCAGACAATTGTTTCCAACACTTCCATCCTTGATTCATCTACTTGTATCAGGTCTTGTAATCTGATCTTCATTTCATCATCTTGGTCATCATCATATAACTGGATGAACTTGTACATCTGTAGCAAATTATTTTGTGGCAACCTGGCATGGATACCATATGCCAAATCAAAAGGAACACATCCTATAGCCTTCTTGATTGTTACCTTGTTAGCCCATAGAGCTAACTATAATTTGGAGTCCCATGCCTTCTTGTTTCTATCCAAGACTCTCTTTAAAATTTTCATCAAGCTTTTGTTGCTTGATTCAGCTTGACCATTTCCTTGAGGGTGAGAAGGAGTAGAGTATGAGATTTTTATGCCATATTGCAAACAAAAATTAACAAGTTCTTTAGATCTGAAACACATAGCATTGTCTACAACCAAAACTTCAGGACATCCAAACCTTATTAGAAAATTTTGTATCAAGAAGTCAATAACCACTTTACTAGTTGCTTTTTTAGTGGGAATTGCTTCCACCCACTTTGTAAAGTAATCAGTTGCAACCAATATGTATGAGTGTCCCCTACTGGATTTATTTTGGATTTCTCCCATGAAATCCATGCCCCACTTTTGAAAAGGGGCTTCCACGGTTATCGGGCTCAAGGGTAAATTTCCACTAAATTTTAGCTTTCTTGAAAACCTCTGGCAAGCATCACATTTTTTGACAAAAGAATGTGCATCCTTGAAAATACTAGGCCACCAAAATCCAGACCTTAGTATCTTATGTACAGTAGTCTTGGCCATGTAATGGCCACCACACACACCTTCATGCATTGCTTGCAATAGATCTTTAGCCTTGTGGGGGTCAACACATCTTAGTAGGACACCCTCATTACTTTTCCACCATAACTCCCCTTTAATGATCACATATTTCAAAGCATGTAATTTGACAGTCCTCCTTTTGTGGTCATCCATGTCAAAAGGAAGTAAAAGCTTTTGCAAGTATCCAATGATATCCTTGTACCATTCACAATAGTCCAAATCACAGATGTATGGCCTTTGTTCTTCTTCAAGAGTATTGATGTGGTTAGCATCTAGATTGCTTTGAGCCATAAGTTTTGCTAACCCCAATCCTCTTACCAAATTTGTAATCTGGATATCAATATTGAACTCTTGGATTCTATTTATCCATCTGCATCTCCTCCCTGAAACTTCTTATTGAACTAAAATGTCTTTCACAGCAACACTGGGCACATATGCAACTACAATTGCCCCAACCAAATAACATCTGAAATTATTAATAGCCTTGACCAATGCATAAGCCTGTTTCTCATTTATGTCATACTTTAACTCAGCTACCTACAATGATTTACTGAAAAGGGATATGGGCTGTTCAAAACCCTCTGAGTTCTTTTGTAATAAGACTACAACTATAGTATGATAAGAAGCAAATGAGAAAATTTGGATAGGCTTTTTGAAATTTGGTGATCTCAATACAGGGGCAATTTTAATGGCCATCTTGATATCAGAAAAAGCTTTCTTGGCTTCGTTATTCCATTCAAATTTTGCATTTTTCTTTAGCATTTTGGAGATTGGAACACTAATTTCAGCAAAGTTTGTAACAAACCTTCTAACAAAGTTTATCATCCCAAAGAAAGATTGGATACTTTTAACATTTTTTGGCAATGGTACTTTGTCTATTGCTGCTACTCTTTTAGGATCAATCCTAACTTCATCCTTGGATACAATGTGTCCCAAAATTTTACCCTTAGTTCCTCTAAAGGCACATTTCCTTGGGTTGAGGGAAACTCCATATTCTAGAGCCCTTACAAATTTTTTTTCCAAGTGGCCACAATGTTGATCTTTCTTTTGTGAATAAGTTGTCAAATCATCCTGATAAACAACAAGAAATTTGTTTATAAAATTTGCAAATGCTACATCCATAGCTCTTTGAAAAATAGCCCCAGCATTGGTTAAACCAAAAGGCATCCTAACATATACATAAGTACCCCATGGAGTAGTGAATGCAGTTTTGAACTGTTATGTTTCTTTGACAACTACCTAATTGTAACCTAAAAAACCATCCATCATAGACATTAATTTAGATCCAGTAACCCTCTGTAGCATGGCTTCCATGTTTGGTAGACCATAATTATCTTTTAAGGAATTTATGTTCAGATTTCTAAAATCTACACATAATCTGATGTCTCCATTCTTTTTTCTTACAGGGACAAGATTAGACACCCATGGTGAATGTCTAATAGGCTAGATGATGCCTACATCACTCATTTTTTTTAGCTCATCTTGCATTTTTGGTGCCAAAGTAGGGTTGACAGGTCTTAACTTTTGTCTAAAAGGTTTGGTATTTTCCTTCAGAGGGATTTCATGTTGGAATAAATCTTCTTTGTATGCTTTTAAGTCATCATAAGACCAAGCAAAGACATGTCTAAATTTTCTAAGAAGACCTATCAGAGACTTTTTTATTTTAGGAGTCAGGGTTCCCCCAATATACACATTTTTTGGGGTTTCCTTTGTTCCTAAATTTATTTCCTCCACACCTTCAGGGTTGCTTAAAAGTTTTGCCTGAGAAGAGCTATCATGGCTATCAAATGCCCTTTCTAGTACTACCAAACCCTTTGGGACTTTGTTTGTTTTTAACTGTAAGATCTCCTTGCCGAGGAGAGAATCCTTATCATCTGATGTTTCTACATATTCACCAAAATTTATCTCTTTGTCTCCAAAACTTGCATCATAATGCAGAAATCTTAAAATGTCTAAGTCATCATCAAAACCTTGCCTATTTTCACAATTATTTGGTATGGATGGCCTAGTTTGAATCTCAATCCTAGATATCCCTGAAAAAGTGATATCTTCTAGTCTTAATGCAATGCTAGCCAATAAATCAGCCATCCTATTATGACCTCTGTCCATCCAATCAATACAAAAAGCATCAAACTGCTCTATCTCATCCCAAACAACATTCCTATAATGTCTTAACCTTTGGTTTCTTGAAGCATATTTGGATCTAATCTGAGATACAATTAATTCCAAATCTCCAATAAATCTAAGATTTTTGATCTTATGCTTTGAGGCTAATCTTAATCCTATCAGTAATGCCTCATACTCTGCAGTGTTATTTGTGTAGGTAAATAATAGGGTGAAGGAAAACTTAAAATTTTTTTCAGTAGGAGAAATTAACAACACACCTGCACCAGATCCCTCTTTAGAGAAAGCACCATCAAAGTACATGGCCCACAAGTCATTTTGATTTGTTACATTCTTTTCCTCTTGAGCTAAGAGAGAAGGTTCATCATCATTATCATTACTTTGTAGTTGAAAGGAATTTATGTCAATAACTAGAAAATAATTCATGTTATTATCATTTATTTCCTCCTCAATCATGTGAGGGGTTCTTACTTCTCTGAGTACCTTAATGCTCTCACCAGTGATGTTAAAAGTAGCATAAGATAAGTCACACTGAATGCTACCCCCCATTGCTACACTCCATTTTCTTGATAAGAGCATTTCATATTGTGGAGGAATGTCCATAACCAAAACACTCATAGTCAATTGTTTCTCAGGACAAGTAGCAAGCCTATAAGGTAGGGCTTTGATTGTTCCAATTACTGGTACCTCCCTGTAATCCATTGCTTGGAACCTCCCATGGGGAGTATCAACTTGCAATCCTAGTGACTTCATGATTTCAATAGGCATGACAGTATTTGAAGCTCCTGAATCAATCATGCAATTTTTTAACATCCTATCATTTAGAACCAATGTTAGGAAGAAAGGATCAACAACTCCCATAGAAGTGTTCACAACATTAGTGTCTAAAAATATCTAAGGGATTTTTGAAATAATTTCCTCTGTGTCCTTCCCTTTAATTGGGATCTGACCCTTCACCTTAGTATTTACTAGTTCTTGGATGTCTGTGGCTTGAACACCATTTATCCATGAAAGGGATTTCTCTTTGTGTTCACTTATTGTCATCATTTCCAATAAAGGCACTTTTATTGTGATCTGAGATAATAATTGATTCATGTCAATAGGTATATAATTTAGAATAGATAAGTCTATTCTAACTTTTGGGGTATCCTTGACTTTAGGTTGTGTGGCTGCATGCAATTGCTTTTTACCCTTTAATCTATCTTCAGGTTGGGGATTTGAAATGCTGGCCATTGAAATTTTGGTCTGGATCTTGAATACCTTGATTGGATCACTTGGCTTTTCTATGCCCTTTGACTTAAAATTCTTGGAATCATCAATAGCCTTATTTTTTATAATATATTATTTTGTGTCTTCCTTATTCCTTTTAATAAATACACCTGCTGGCTTACCAACTATTTTGTCAATAGTTCTGTTTCTAAGGACAAAATTACTCTTGGCCTGTGTCACCATATCAGTAGTTATCTAGGCTATCTCTTCATCAGAGGGTCTTCTCAATATAATAGGTTCTTCAACTTGTTTAGAGTTGGTATTTATGTCTTCAATTTATTCCTCTTCCTCATTGAAAAAAACTTGTTGATGGTAAACCTCTCCTCTACTCTGAGAATTATTTATATCTTGATTTTCACTTCTTCAAAGTCAACTCATTCAAAAAATTTAGAAAAGTTCATTCCACATCCTCTGTCATCATATGATTCATCTTCCTCCTCTCTTTGTTCATTGTGTTTAGACACATTTTGAGAGATCACACAATAATTTGAATCATGAGGGGATTGGTAGACTATGCACCATGGAATTTCATCAGTCATGTTGACTGAATGTTTTTGCAAAGCGTCAGGGGTTTTATCATTTGGCTTTATATCCTTCTTTTCTAGGACAACAAGATTTCCATCCTTCCATTGTGTATGATAAGGAAAGTTCTACAATCTAGGCTGCCTATTGAAATTATTTGGAGGAGGCCTATCATTTCCCTAAAACTTATTTTTACTTTCTCTTCATTTTAGATCCTTTAAGGCATTTAGGATCTTCTTGAGGTTATCATCCTCCCTAGGTTTTACATTAGTAGGCTTATCAACTTCTTTCTTTCCAAACCTAGGGGCTTTAGGATCCTCTCTTCTTTCTAATTTTCCAGATACCCTTCTATTGCTTTCAATATTTACAAAAAATCTTTGAACTTCTCTAATAGTCCTAGGGTTTTTGTCCCTAAGTAAGTATCCCATCTTGGCATCAAAAGCATTCAGATATGTTGCTAAACACACCTTTTCATCTAATCTCATGACCTGGAAGAGCTTGTGCATTACCTTTTGAAACCTTACATTGAATTCTAGGACTTCCTCATTTTGGTTTTTCTTTATATTGTTGAATTCATTCAACATAAAACCCTCATTAGTTTTATCACTGTATTGATCCTTAAAACAATTTATAAAGTCATCCCAAAAACCAATACAATCATAAGGAAGCCCTCTGAACTAGTCTCTTGCATCTTCAATTAAAGATTGAACAAATAATTTCATGATCACATCTTCATATTCTATTTCATAATCATCAATCATATCAATGAATTTCTTTAGATGCTCTTCACAGGTAACAACATTATTTCCAGTAAACTTAGGTAATTTTTCTCTAATCTTTGTAGGAATCAAATTGGGATAACTGACAATATTGTTAAAGAGAAGTTGTCTGCACCTTTCAATGTGAACTGGTCCTCTTTGTAATGAAGCACCTATTTGAGATGTGGAATATTTTCTATATTAGTAGCATTTGCAGTAATGATCAGTGTGACAATAGCAGCTTGAGTAGCATAATTTTCAATATTAACATTAGGTATCATTGTCGAGTTAGTTGGAATTGAAAGAGCAGAAGATTGTCTGAGAAAATCAACTTTCTTTTTCATTTCCAGAGTAGTAGCCTCAATTTCTACTTTCTCTAATTCTTTAGCAATAACCTCTTGTTCTCTTCTAGCTCTTTCCAAATCATTATCCAACTTGGACAAAGGATCTATTGGGATATTTTCATTTGTAGGCTCATTTATTATGATCCTTGATGAAAGCTATTTTCCTTTATCCTTAGGCTTCCTAACTTTAGTAATGGGTTGGATAATAGGTTGTTCATCAACCCCTTTGGGAGCCCTTATAAAATTTATGGCCTTCAAGGTTATCAATTGTCTTTTCAGTTGGTCTGCCCTAATTTAGGCCTGTCTTATTTCATTTTCCTTTTCCATTTCCCTCTCCTTCCTAATTGCAATTTTGGATATTTTTTTCTAAATTATAGACTTCTTCAAAAATATCTTTGGAATCCTAAATTTTCAAACCCAAAATCCTAAATTTTCAAACCCAAAATCTCTTTGCTGATCTCTAGGATTATTAGGGCTTTTAGAAGGAGAAGGCCCCTGGGTTGGGGGATCATTTCTTCCTTCCAGGCCCCTACTCTTACTTCTTGATCTCCTAACTTCCTTTTGAGGTTCTGTATCTGGGTACACCTTTTTTCTATGGTGTACTTCATCATTTTTATGAGAATAAAAATCCTCATATGCTCCTAAACCTAGGTCAACTGCTTCTTCATATTCAGAGGCATTCTCTTCCTTGTCATGAGTGAATTGGTTACTCTCTTTTAAAATTTTCTTCTATCTCCATGCCTAAGACATATCACCGCTACTTTGATTTCTTCTAGGTAGATAAGTCCTAGAAGTGCTTGGAAGTTCACCTTCTAACCTACTTTCTAGATGATCCTTCCTCCAAGCCCTAGTATTTCTTTGACTCATACTTGAAAATATGTGAAATAATTTCTTTTTCTTTATTATCTTTACTCAGCACTGCTGCAGAGATTTTCAAAGTTGCCACCAACACAAGTTGGGAAATAACTTCAAAAACTTAGTAAATCAAAGTATATACTACTTGGTAAATAATCAAAATAGAATTTATTACAAATAGATGCAAAGCTTAATGAGATTTTCAGGTTCAAGCAAAATCCAAAGCTTGCAAATAATCCTTTGTTCTTCAATGGTACTTATTGGTTCTGACAAATAAGAAGGCCAGGAGTCTAGCTCAACTTGTACCTAAGTTATTTGATATTCAAATTTATAACACTAGAGATCTAAAATTTAGATTTATCATAGCTATTCAATCCCTATTCCCCAACAGAGTCACCATTTTGTTGGTTCCCAAAATGGACTTTATGCTTTGACAAGAAACTAATACATCTACAGATTTTAAGGATGGGTTAGATCCAAATGTTTAGTTCTAAAGATGATTGGACCAACTATAGGGACAAGACTTCCCTCTACACTTTTGGCTCTGCAAATCCAAGCAGGGTGCTCCTAATCTAGTAAAAAACTTACTTCACTAATCACTAACTGGATCTTAAATGTAATAGATAAATGATAAGAAAAACTAAATGATGACCATTCATTTATGGATTTTTCAGTTATCACCTGGTGGTAAACTATTTTGCAAATCACTGTAATTCAAAAAATTTCAACAATTTTGTATTTAAAGATGGAAATATCAGTAGAACCCTTTCAAACATTGCTCTTTGTAAGAAGAACATCACTAATGGCCAGTGTCTTATCCATTGGGTAGCACCTCCACTACAAGATTGTAATATATGAACAAATTATTGAAATCTGAAAGACTTTTAATCCTTTATAAATACTAATCACCCCATGGTGGATTTTATCAAAGGATTCCTAGATTCACACTACTTATTGGTGTATCCTTAAGTAAAACTTCAGAGAATTTATGTCATATTCAAAGATTATTTAATTTGATCCTAGATCAGAGCTGAGAAATATAAACATACACATAGGGATTATCCATGTAATGAATTGGAACAATTCATAACTCAAAATAGAAACACTCAAGGAGAGATATAAACCCTAGATTTTATTTCAAATTATCAAATTAGTATCATGCATACAAAATGCTTTACAATGTACCCTTTTGAAAAATAACTTGAACAAAAATATTGTTCTTCTATAGAAAAATGCCTAAATACAACCTACAATATCCCAGACTCAAAAAACTTATCAGTCAATTTGATCAAGTTCTCGGTCCCTTTACCATGATCCTGGTAATCCTTTTATAGAAAATAAGGATTGAAAAAAAGCTTCAGATCTTTTTAGAAAAGACAAGAAAGGATTTCACATATAGGACAAAAATTGAAAATAGAAACTTTCTTGTTACAAATCTTCAAGATGAACTGTTAAGATGACTGCCAAAATCTTGTAACAGCTCCCAAGGGTAGTTCAACTTTTGCCAAGTGTTGTATCCATGCTTATGTTAACTACTTGATATTTTTATCCCTGTTTACTTTGATCTTGAGGGATTGGAGTACTGCCACTTGCTGCTTCTTCCTCTTCTAAACCTTTTGAGGGATATGTTGATTCCCAAGACATATAAGTCTCTTCACTTGGGAAATGAAAGGTTAGGACTTCATCCCTTTTTGACAATAATTTGTTCCATTCAACAACCACCTGGTGAACCTCTATTCTTACATTAGCAAAATGTACTCTGGCATCCTGAAGAAGCTCAATTAGTTGTATAAGGGGGGCATTATCATCTGTTCCTAAAAATGGAATCTATTTTGGACAATAATTGCCCATCTATCTATTCCATCCATTCATCTTTATCTTTAATAACCCCATCTACCTTGATAAGACCTGGAAAAATTTGAAAATTATCCTGAAAGTATCTTACCCTTAAGATTTCTGATCTTCTCTTTAAACTCTCCCTATTCACCTCAAAATCAAAAAGATCCTTAACAAACCTATAAGAATTTGTTAGCTCTATATCCACAATACATTTTTCTTTGATTTGATAAAAAAATGAGTTCAAACTATCTCTCCTTGCAACCCACCTTTTCAAAATTTGGTCTACAAAACTACTTCATTTTGAAAAGATGTCAAAATCTCTACCAATTGCTTAGCAATTTTGTACACTTCTTTAGGTTTTACATTTGCAAAAAAATGTAAAACAACATCTTTTATTTTCTTTTCATACCTTTTCTTTACCTTTTGTTCAATGTCTTCCTCATCCATGGAAGGATGAAGAAGGGAGAGAGGAAACTCAATAATAGGGCTTGATGAGGAAGGCCTAGCAGGGGATGAAGTGATCTGCATTTGTTCTGATATTTGCACTGGGCCATGCTCTCCCAATCTCTTCTTTAAATATGCAATTAATGTATCTCTTTCAAATATCCCCTGCTTCAACTCACCATAAACTTTCAAAACTATTTCCAACTTTGAAGTGAGTTCTTCCTTCTCCTTGGCTTCTTTTTCTGCCACCCTTGCTGTCAATTGTGTTGTGGCCATTACCATACTTGATGCTTCTACCAAAGAAGTATCAGTAACCCTTCTTACAATTAAGCTCTCTAAAAGATCATCTCTGACAATCTGTTTTCCCCTGTTATTTTCATTCTTTCTTAGGGACCACATAACCAAAGCTTGGTGATTGTCACTAAAGGTGACCCCTTTAATGGCCTGTTCTGATTCTTCTTTGGTTTTGTGGAAAGGGCTGGTCTATTTTCTAACTGCATCTAGAACCACTACATCAGCTATATCCCACTCTAGAAGGATTAACACTCTTGATATTTTTACCATGTCTCTTCCCTATTCTGGAGTAATCCTTTCAAATTTTGCAATCATCTCTATCTTCACTTCCTCCTCTATGATTTGTAGATCTTTCTCTATATTTTCTTCATGTTTTTTCTCACAAATTTCTTGAAACTGATTAATGTTCAATTTGCAAAGAAACTGCATGAAAGCCCTAGTTTTAACAAAAGTATCATCAGCCAAGAACTCATCACAAGCTTGTTTAATTATAGGGTCTAATTCTATGCCTGCCAATTCCCCTGATGTTAGATCCAATTTGGGTTCTTTTGGTGGCTTTAGCACTCCTTCATTTATTTCTTCATAGGTCATAAAGATTTGACCTAAAGCACCTACTTGTTGTACCTATTCTGCAACCTCTTGGTCATCTAGAATTTTTAGAGGTGACTGTGATGGAGATTAATCTTCCTCAACATGCACAGGTCTTTCTTCCACTCTTTGTTTCTTTGATGGAGGTGGGGAATCAATTACATCTTCAGTGGCTTGAAAATGAGGTGAGTCAGGGACCTCTACAACCTCTTTTAGTTTCTCAGTCTGCTGTGAAGTGGATGGGACATCTCTTTTATCCACTTGCTTTTGCTAGCTATGATCTGGCACCATAACATTGTAACTAGTCTTCTTTTGTACCATGTACCTCCTTGGGGGTAACACTTTTGCAAACACAGGCTTTCTTAATAATTGTTTAGCCTTTTCTAGGTCATCCTTCATAACCTTTTCCTTCTTTTCACTTAGGGTTTGAAAGATACCCTAAAAATAGTTCATGAGAGTATCTATTTTCTTCCCCATTGGAATTATGCTTTTTAGGGGATCCCATCCTTAATCAAATTGTCAGATAAAATCCAATGTCTTTTTGTATACTAGCCATTTTTCTTTCTTAACCTCTTGAACTTGCAACTTTGAGAGAATTTTGACAATATCTTTAGGAAAGTTAAAAATATGATTAATCGGGGCACATTTGGCTCTCTTTTTAAACATCTCATTATAAAACCCCTCTGGGTCTACTGTCCTAGCAATTGCAGTGGCCATATGGTATGGTGCTAGGATTGTATCCATGTGAACCCATCCACCCTTGGTAATTATGAATTGGTGGACAATGGTAACATTTGGGAATAGAGTTCCCTTGTTTTTTCCAATGAGGGCATACTCTTCAATATTCCCTAATTGTCTAAGAAATTCTGCAATACCAATCCTAAGGGGTACATGATAGGGAAATATAAAGGGGGTTCCCTTGAAACCATACAACCTGATGATAGTTGATACATGGTAAAAAATGACATCTCCCCATATGTGTACAATATTCAAACTCTTAGCGAACTACTTTGGCCTAATAAGCTCTACCAATGCTATCGAGATTCTTGGGTTCTCTAGGACAAACAACAACCTGAGTCTAGTTGCAAAATGTTTATCAAAATTTGTGAAAATATTATCCTTCCTATCCCAGGTCATGGTGAGGCTCTATAGTTGGACTGGCATATCTTCACCATCCTTCTGTCTCATCAATTCCATCTCCTACTTAAAATAGCTTGCACCTTTAAACAATAACATATACATCATGAAAGAATACTAGCAAAAGGGCTTGTCAACTTCACTCTTTTGGATCCTTACTAATCCATTATGGATTAATTCACTAATGAATGAAGCAAAGTCAAATTTAATGGATAGGTGTGGGTGCAGAATTTGGATCACCATGCACATCAAATGTATTGGCATCCTCTCATTTACATCTTCTCCAAAAACTTGACACAGTGACCAATATGCACCCCTAGCTTTGGAGTCAAAATAATCTATTTTAAAAGGCTCTTGTGTATTTTGTCCCATAATAACCATTTTCCCAAGTTTGGTGCAGAAATCCTTCAATAATTTGCCCCTGAGATAATTCCTTTGTGCATCATATACTTGCCTTAGCTCTTCAAAATCAATACTTTCTAAATTTTTTGAGGGTTCACTTAGCCTTAACACCTTCCTGATTTCTTCAGCATAAATTTTCAATAATAATACTCGCTTTGTATCCCTAATCTCCCTAGTGATTGGGTCATAACTCTTTTCATCCTAGATCATTAAGTCAACATCTATTAAAAAACTGTGCACCACAAGTTTTCCCAGGTCAGACTGCCATATATTGCTTGTAGGGGGAGGGGCATTTCTTTGACTAAAACCTACTTTGAATAAGGCTAAATCAGTGATATCAAGGTCACCATTTGCATTGATTTTACCAATTTTGGCCTCTCTAATATAACTCACAGTGTCATACAAACCATCTGCTATCTTTACCCTAGAGTCTTTAGGAGTTAATCTCTTGGCTTTCACTAGGTCAGTTGTAGAACCGGGAAGCGATTGTAACAAGTCCTCATGCAAACCTCTATCAATGTATTCAATTTTAGCAGATAGTTCTTTTCTTGGCCCCATCTTAGGGTTTATTTTTAAAACCTTTGCAAGAGAAAAAAAACTACAAAACTATGATGCTACTAGTAGGGAAACAATTCATACAAGTATTTCACCAACCTTTGTCTAGAAAATCTTCAGGAGATAACAACCAGTCTCTGCAATTCTTTATGCTTGAGTTTGTACAATTTTTTGATCTCTTTGTGCTTCTAAGAATGCATGAAACTTTGATATATTAGCAATTAAAAACAATCATTTCACCAATTTATTTAGCATGATTCAACCATTACTTCTCTAAGAGAGTGAATTGTCACTTCTCAATGGGAAACTTCAAATTCACGTCACCTTTATTTCCAGTTTGAACTAGAACCGTTGATTTCCACTTCTCAGAATCTAACGGTTGTCTTATGATCACGAGGCTTGGAAAGACTTCATGTGATTATAAGACAACTATTCGATCAAAATACATCAACGATGATCTCTTAAAAAGGAAAGACCCACTTGACTGTTTCATAGCCTTAATACCATATCAATGGCTGTCGCGTAATTGCATGGCCTAGAAAGATTCCATGTGATTATAAGACAACTGTTAGATCCTATCTTCACTACTGATGTCTTTAAAAAACTTGGCCCCACTTGTTTTTGCCAACCATGAGATGCCACATCAAAAACTTTTAGCAGGTGGACTTGTAAACCCTTTTCCCTTCAGCATCAGCAATTACTGACATCTGCCACATCAGTATAAAATTTAGCCAATCAATAACAGCCACATGTGCATAGCTGGCAATGGACCCACTTCCTTTTGTCGACTAAGAATAATGTAAGATCGACGACTGTCTCATTATCACATGGCCTAGAAAGATTCCATGCAAACATAAGACAACCGTTAGATCTTCCCTTCATTACTGATAGCTCTGTAGATTCTTTTAACAATGGTCCCAGTAAGATTAACCAATCAGGAATTTCTACGTCAACACAACCAACGGGTAAATACAAAATAATAATTTCTCTATGTGAGCAAAGACTTGATGCCATTTTCCATGTTAGCAAAAATATAACCAATGAATGCTCAACACTTGTGTATACTTGTCAATGGCCCCACTTGATAACCGCACTATACTTTCTTTTATTATCAGTGACAGGTGTGGCCTAACTACCAGTTAGTAGAGTCAATGAGGGGCCCAAGTAGTTTGTGTAGCTTGCTTATATCTCATATAACTTGCTTTTTGGCTAGCCATCTGGGGTTTAAGAGTGTTCATTAGCCCTAATGGGCTTGACACCTACAACGTATAGTCTTTCCCCTTCCATTAGAATATAAGGTATTTATCAATTAAGACACATTATTAATCACTGGGCCCTTAGACTTAAGAAAATATTAAAGTGGGGAACTAACCTAGGTAATGTAATGATATAAAAATATGACCCCGCTCGCTAATAAAATAAAACACATGGGCCTTTTTGACACTTAAACGACTGGCAAAAGTAATGCTCAAATAGATCATAGAAAGAGCGACTTAGGGTTTTTTCTGAAAGTGACAAATATTTAGGTTTTTTCTCAGGTTTAACTCTTAGTTAGGGCTTGCTGGATACTAAGGAAAAATTGAAAATTTTGCAAGATTTTTTGTGGGTTTTTGTAGCAAAATATTCTCAATTTTATGAACATCTAAATACACTTTAGTTTTGTAAAAATTTACAAGATTATGTATTGAAAATTGAAGTGGCAACACACTAGTCCCTTAACTCTTGATCAACTGAAGGATAGGCATGAACATAATATTACTATGATGGAACTTGTTGCTGCCTATACTGATGTTGAATTCAAAGATATAAAGGATTGTGATACTACTAAAAGGATGTGGGACAAGCTAAATCTAATATACAGTGGAGATTTGAATGTTAAGAGAGCCTGAGTTGAAAGCCTAAGAGGTAGATTCAATGATATGAAGATGAAGGAAGGTGAGAACATTATGCAATACACAAATAGACTAAAAGAGGTAGTACATGCTATTAGAGCATCTGATGGAGTGATTGATGATGAAACAATTATAAGTAAGATTCTCAGAACTTTGTTGCCAGTTTATGCGATCAGGATCTCTGCAATTCATGAAACAAGGGCTACATCCAACCTCACCCTTGACACTCTGATTGGTAAGCTTACAAATTTTGAATTGAATAACTTTGACAATAGTGTTGTACCATCTATTGAAGTAGCTTTCATGTCTTCTTTGAAGATTGGTAAGTCTAGTAGCAGAAATGATAAGAATTATGATAGTGATAGTAATACCGATGATGAACTTGATGAGCTTGAAGCTCTTATGGCTAGAAGATTACCCAAAGGAAAAGGAAGATATAGAGGTAAGCTACCTTTAGCATATTTTAATTGTAAAGAAGTTGGCCACATCACTGCTAGATGTCCAAACAAGAAAGATGATGAAAGATCCAAAGACCGGTCAGAAGGAAGCTATGGGAGAAGAGGTAACAGAGGCTACTGACAAAACAACAGAGACAACCGAGATAGCTATGACAAAGGCAAAAAGGTATGTTACATAGCTGAAGAATTTGAATCTGAATCTGACACTGATGATGATGTAGAAGTAGTATTTGTTGCTATGAAAGATGACTCAGAGGAAGAAGAGAAACATGAAGAGACAACACTAATCTCTAGAGTAGACAGAAATGAAACATGGATCATAAATAGTGGCTGTACACATCATATGCCTGGTGATGTAGAGAAATTTGATCAACTATATGAATAAAATGGAGGATCTGTGAGAATGGGAAATGATGCACCTTGTATGGTGAGAGGTAAAGGTTCACTAATGATCAATGATAGAATAAAATGTGAAAATGCAAATTGGGTTGATGGACTAAACTATAATCTGTTAAGTGTGGCATAGCTGAACAATTCAAGCCATTGACTTGCTTTTCAGGGCAAAAAGGTGAAGATTTATGATTATGGAGGAAGACTTGTCAAAACTGGTACACAATCTAGAGGTAATCTATTTTATCTTGATATTGATCAGTCTTCCTATTTATTAATGAAAAATGAATATGCATGGTTGTGGCATAAAAGGTTATGTCATGTGAATTTTGATAACATGATCAAGATTAGTAAGAAGAAAAGAGTTAGAGGGTTGCCTAACTTGTCTAAACCGGATCATGCTATGTGCCATGAATGTTAGAAAGGTAAGATGACTAAGTCTAGTTTTAAGAGAAAAGACTACTCAAAAAAGAAGATACTTGAGTTGGTTCATGCTGACCTATGTGGTCCTATGAGAACTCAAAGTTATTATGGTGATAGATACTTTATTCTTTTTGTTGATGACTATACTAGACTAATGACTGTTATGTTCCTGAAAGAGAAATCTGAAGCTTTTAAGATGTTTAAATGGTATAAGGAAAAGGTAGAAAAATAGACTGGAAAAGAAATTAAATGCTTAAGATCTGATAGAGGAGGTGAATTTATCTCTAATGAATTTACTAATTTCTGTAGTGAGAATGGTATTAAGAGACATGTCTCTGCACCGAGGACACCTCAGCAGAATGGGATTACTGAAAGAAGGAATAGGTCAATCATTGACTATGCTAGAACACTGATGATACAAAAGAATGTTTCTTAGACATATTGGAGGGAAGCTATCAGCACAACTGTATATGTGCTTAACCGAGTACAACTGAAGAAGGACTCCAACCGGACACCTTATGAGCTATGGTTTGGATACAAACCTACTGTAAGTTATTTCAAGATTTTTGGAAGCAAATGCTTTATTATGAAAGATGAGAGAAATGGGAAATTTGATTCTAAAGGTGATGAAGGAATATTCTTAGGATATTCTACTAAGAGTAAAGCATACAAATGTCTGAATAAGGTTACAAATAAGATAATTGAAAGTACTAATGTTTGTGTTGATGAGTTTGATGACAAGAACATAGAAGAAAGAAAGGAACCAAAAGACTATGGTAGATTCACTTACATTGAACATCTAGAGTACCAACCGAAACTGCAACCTGTGATAACTGGTCAACAGGAAAATAATGTAGAACAATAGGAAGAACAAATTGATGAACAAGATGGAGCTACCGAGCAAGCTAATGAACCTGAACAAGATGAACAAGAAAGAAGAGATCAAATAATGGAAAGATTTGTCAGGATGCATCATCCTGAGACACAAATTATTGGAGACAGACAAGCTAGAATGCAAACTAGGAGCAAAGCAAGACAAGGTACATGTCTAGTTTGTGAATTTGAACTGAGAAATGTAAAAGTTGCATTAGAAAATGATGAATGGATTAATGTAATGAAAGAATAAATAGAGAAAATAGAGAAGAAAAAAACATGGTCCTTAGTACCCTGACCAAAAGACAAGAATGTTATCTATACTAAATGGATATTCAGGAATAAGATGAATGAAAATGGTGAAGTTACAAGAAATAAAGCTAGATTAGTATGCAAGGGATATGCACAGGAAGAAGGCATTAACTATGGTGAAAAATTTTCACCTATTGCTAGATTGGAAGGAGTTAGAATGCTACTTGCATATGCTTCACACAAGAAATTCAAAGTCTATGAAATGGATGTGAAGTCAGGATTTCTAAATGGTATACTTGAAGAAGAAGTCTACATAGAACAACTAGAAGGGTTTGTTGATCCAGACAATAGAGACATGGTATGTAGATTACACAAAGCTTTATATGGTTTTAAGCAAGCACCAAGAGCCTGGTATGAAAGACTGCATACTTATTTGCTAAGTATTGGATTTATTAGAACAAGTGAAAACAACAATTTGTATATGAAAGGAGATACTAATGACACTATTCTTATTGCTGAGATACTTGTGGATGATATTATCTTTGGAGGAAAAGATCATATATGCAAAGCCTTTGCTGATGAAATGCAAAAGGAATTTGAAATGTCTATGTTTGGAGAGATTAAGTTCTTTCTAGGACTACAAGTGATTCAGCAGAATGATGGGATATTCATCACATAGTCCAAGTACATAAAGGAAGTATTGAAGAAATTTGGCATGGAAGATGCTAAACCTATGGGAACACCAATGGCTACTAGAATTAAATTGACAAAGGAAGATGAAACTATAGAGGTAAATCAGACACTTTATTGATCCATGATTGGTAAGCTCATGTATGTAGTTCATAGTAGACCAGATATAGCACATGTTGTGGGAATTGTTGCTAGATATTCTAATAATCCTAGAGAATCACACATGATTGCTACTAAAAGAATCTTATGATATTTGAAAAAGACAAAGGATTATGGTTTATGGTATCCTATGGAAGGAAATTTTGAGCTGAAGGTTTATATCGATGTTGATTGGGCTGGAAATGTGGATGACAAAAAAAGTACCACCGAAGGAGTATTTTTCTTTGGCAAAAGACTTCTAACTTGGACAACTAAAAAATGCTTGCATTTCTCAGTCGACATTTGAAGCAGAGTATGTTGTTTCTGCTACTAATTGCTCAAACATTGCATATATCAAGCAAGTGTTGGAAGGAATGAATGAGGTAATCACTGATCCGGTGATTATATACTATGACAACACAAGTGCAATTAATATTTCAAAGAATCCTATGATGCACTCTAAGAAAAAGCATATATCTATTAAGTATCATTACTTAAGAGAACAAGTACAAGAGAAGCAAGTAAAGTTAGAATTTGTTACATCTAAAGAACAACTTGCAGATATCTTTACAAAGCCTCTACTAAAGGACACATTTGAATACTTGAGGACTAGACTTGGGGTCCATCCCCTATCTATTGGTCACCAATGTGATCTGGATGTTGCATCAACCTAATTTTATCAGAAGATCATTCATGTTGATGCAACATAGTTCACACTTTGGATATTGTTCAAGGTTGTGATTAAGTTTGAAGAACTGAAGCAAATTGGGATATCAGTATACTAAGATACAAAGGAAGTAATGGACAATAGAGAGTTACTTAGCTACTTCAAGAGCTGATTATTTGTTTTTTTCTTTGGCATTGTTGTCAAAGGGTGAGATAAATAATATGAAAAAGAAAAGGAGATATGCACCAATGAGAACTATCTAAGGGAGAGATAATCTGAACTAAAAAGGCTGTATCTATAGAATGACAAAGCTATATTTTATAATGTTGGTGAGTAACATAGTGATTAGACATATTAAGCTAGGGAGAGCTTGCAAAGCATTTGATCAAAAAGTTGTAGAATACATGTTTGGTATGTGTATGGTACATTTCATATTACTTGAGTTGCCATCAATGCCAAAGGGAGAGATTGATGAACTACAACTGATTTGGAACCAGAATGAAGAATCTATAATTCAAGATTACTAAGGAGTTGATGATTAGATAATGCAAGATGATTAAATTAGTATTATGTTGTCATTGATGTCAACTAACTTGACAATACTTATCTTGTAAGTTACTATATCGACACATCTAAAGGAAGGTGAAAGAGATGAAGAACATAAATATCTACATGAGGAAGATGTATATGTTAGGTGAGGATAAGGAATACACTGAGTAACTTGTTGATGAGTCTAAGACTTGATGGAATTGACTTTATTATGTTGCATTCATCTATGATGAAGAATAGAGCTCAAAGACACAAAGCAATGTTGTCGGTAAATAAGGCATTTCAGTATACATTGACGGAATGTAGTGTATACCGAGCATAGTGTTAACCGAGCTTGTGTTCACCAACACATTTCTTTGTTAACTACGAAATAGAAAGGAATTAAATAATCAGTTTAGCTGATAAAGTGATGAGCTGTAGAATATATGAAATTGAGGTAACAGATAAGGTTTGTTATGAAGATCGATGGCTAACAGAAATCAAAAGGATCTAATGGAGTAGATTGAAACATGTTATTGACACATCAGCCAAGGAAGCCTAAAGTGGCAAAATCTATGAATATGATTAAGCAGCAAAATCTGATTGAGGAAAAGAAAAAAATTTACTTGTCTATATAAGAGACATTGGTTTCACAGTTGAAAAATGCTGGAAGAAGAAGATACTGCAGAATTATTGTGTGAAGAATTTTTCATGCATTCTGATCATACTAGTTAATGAGAACTGAACTACAAAAAAGTTACCAAGCTACAGAGAGTAATTACCAATGGATAGTAAGTTGATATAGTATTGAATCTGAAGTGGAATATTGATCAGAAATATTTGAATGAGTTGAACATTGATCTGTAAACTGCAAATTAAAGTTATTTCAAGGTAGATCATCCACTGTTACATATTTAACCATTGTACATAGTCAAATCTCTTAACCGAGTGGACTATGAAAGTATTTTGATGCTTCATTCATAGAGTGAACATTGTTATCCTGTCAACCCCAGAGTGACTGTTGGTTGGAGGATAACTTTTGGTCTAAAATCCTCTAACAAGGTCACACCTAACACTATGTTTGTAACCTTTAATAGGGTTGGGTATTCACCGACCGCACTTCAGAAGAGTGAACAATTTTGGGTTTCTGGTCCTAGGTGGTTTTTCCCTTCATAGGGTTTCCACGTTAAATCTCTTGTGTTATGTGTTGATTGTGATATTTGTTTGTTATCATACTTTTCATATTACATGTTAGATTTGATCGGTAACTATTATAAAGTTTAGACTGAAAATCGGTAAAAACACAGATACTGAAAGTATTTTATGTTTACCGAGTAGCAGGAATTGAAGAATTTGTTTTGAATTATACATTTTGAATTGGGACAGTGATTAATTGATTCATCCCCCTATTAGTTATTCTAACATCATTAGGTAGAGGAACACCTCAAGACCATATGATCACTACTAATCCTCCTAAATTAGTCCAACAAATTGATGAGCTCAAAGGCATGATGT
Source organism: Chamaecyparis obtusa (assembly GCA_027943335.1). Taxonomy (NCBI): domain Eukaryota; kingdom Viridiplantae; phylum Streptophyta; class Pinopsida; order Cupressales; family Cupressaceae; genus Chamaecyparis; species Chamaecyparis obtusa. Next base: position 839,296 of record BSBK01001507.1, read on the forward strand.
TGTCTATGCAGAAAGGCGGGAAGAAGGAATTTTCTTTTGCAGAAATATGTCCTTATCCTTTTGACAAATCAATCACTCTCCAACCATTCCCCTCCAATTTTGAAATGCCAAAGTTTGATAAGTACAAGGGAGACTCATGTGCTGTACACCATATCAAGGAATTTTATGTAGCGGCACAAGAAGTCTCCCACAATGATCATCTTCTCCTAAGACTCTTCACTAGGAGTCTGGGAGGACTAGCCTTAGAGTGGTTATTGAACCTCTCTCCAGGTTCCATTTCCACCTTCCATGATCTCACTAAAAAATTTGTTACACAATATTCTTATAACATGGAACATCAAGAATCCCTCACGATTTGTGTAACATGAAACAAAGAAATGGAGAAAAATTTGCCAATTTTCTACAAAGATGGCAACATCTCGCCAATTGCATGCCTTGGAAAATCCTAGATTCACATCTAGTTGATATCTTTACTAAGAATCTGGTTACAAAAATGTCATTTCAGATGAAGATGGCTGCCCCAGATTCCTTTGAGGCACTCATCAAAAAGGGGAAGTCTATTGAAGATGGACTTTTGATGAAAGGAGCTACATCCCTAATTCATCTAACAATACTAGTGATATACCCAATTTCTGGTCTAAGAACAAAGGTGTTGTTAATGATGGAGTGACTGATGCTAAACATGTCCAAAATGTTCAATCATCCAATAATAGTAACCAAGGAAATCACAATAACAATGATCAGAACAATCGCAACAATAATCAAACTAATTCAAATAACCAAAGCAATCAGAATAATTCAAATAACAAGAATCAAAATTAAGGATCTGGTTATCATGGTTCTCTATTCTCACGATATGATGGCAATAACAACAACAACAATCGACAACAACCACGATGACAATTTACATAGCTGGCAGATTCCCTTGATGTGATCTTTCGACATCTAGTCGACCAAGGGATGATGGTTTATCCTAACACCAGGCCTTTCAATGAAAATCAATCTAAACCCCACTGGTATAAGGATAATGAATACTATGATTATCATCCCATAAAAGGGCATGAGATTAAAAAATGCATGAAGTTTCATCATTTTGTGCAAAATTTGATCGATGATGGTAAAATTGAGGTAGAAGGACAAAATGCCTCTGCTTCTAATGCCTAGTTAAAAATGTATTCTAAACCTTTTCCAGAATATAATCAAAACAATGCATCCACATCCAAGAGCTTTTCTTACGATTATTTGACAAACAAAATCTTAGGAGATGAGCGCACTTGTGGAAAATTAGCTGAAAATGATGTTTGTCATTTTGACTCACTGTGTGGCCATATTGAAGAATCTGAAACCCATGTAAACACATTGACCTTAAAGAGCGCAAATTGTAATGTCACTACTCATCATCCTTGTTTAATTGTACAAGCTGCTGCCATTCCGCCTATTGTTGTAATACCCCAAAATTGGCACCTAATAAATTCAATCAATTTTGGTGCATTTTCATCAATTTCACATCTTCAAAGTCCTACTTTGCTAGGCAATTTTCTCTCTCCTACCTGACTTAATTTGACTTGATGTCAATTGCAAAAAACCCTAATTTGCACTAATCAAATATTAAAATTAATTCCTAAAGTCTTTGACTTAATTAGCTAAATTACCCCTATGATAAATTAATTTAATTCTAAAGTCCTAAGTGCTTTCTAATTAAATTAAATCTACCCCCTTTAGCTAATTACCCATAAAAAGGAATTAATAATTGCTTGTTATTCGAATGGACACTTATTTTGAATTAATAATTCAAGATATTCGAAAAGTCCCCTATGTGGCAAATTCCATTCTTTTAATTAAGTAATTCAATGCATTTTTATCTCAAATGGTAATGAAGAGTCAAGAGTTTCAAATCAAGAACCTCTTCATTCCCTCTCCGGGCTTCTCTATTTAATGGACCTCATTTTTTCATTTGAAGGAGGTAATTTTTGAGAGTAACTAAACTATAGTATTTTTGTGTCTCAATTTCATGAATTCGAAGCTTTTGTTTCATATTAGTATAATTTTCATTTAGCTTAATATTGCATATTCATTATACTTAGTTTACTCATTTGCTCATAACTTAATCTAATCTAATATTTCTTTCCAAGCTATTTAGAATAATATCATATTTCCTTCAAAGCATCTTTAGATTAAATTGCACTCATTCTAGTTTAAATTTAGTTTGCTCATCTTCATAGCTTTTGAAAATCCTCCATTGTAGGACTGGTCTTATGGTTGTTGGCTCTCATTCTGAGAGTAATTAAAGACCCTGTCTACATAGGAGGCAACAGGTCACTTCAGGATGGATTTTGGATTGAGTAATTCATACTCTCTCTCATAATTTGATCATGTGAGTATGGACTATGTTGCATGTGTGGTTGGACTAGAGGCCCACATTCACCCTCATACATTTTGGCACCCACCGTGGGGCAAAAAGATCAGTTTTTGGCCTCATTTTCATTTTTTTTGACAGGAAATTTAAGCTCTATTGTGCATCCGTACTGTCTGTGTATGGTTTCTCATGTGAGAATCTATAGCATATCACGTGAAGTTTTGCCCCCTGTGGCACTCTCTCACATGAGATTTTACTATCTCACCTTGGACCTTGCACTTTCTCGCGTGCTATGGAATACTTCCTCACGTGAGACCTGGTCTCAGTTTTTTAAAATTTCCAATTTCTGTCTTTCCTGTTTTAGATTTCTAACAATTTCCTGTTTGTTGTTGTTTACTATTTGTTTGATTTTCATAGCATAATAGTTTTCTGTAGGATGATTTGATGAAGAACTAAAACATGCTAATGGTTTGATTGCAGGCCGATAGTTGAAGACTTGCTACAATGTTGTGTCTATTTCTTGCTTTCATTCACATAGTCTAAATAGGGCTCTGTTAAAATTTCTTAGGAATTTTGATAGTGAGTAGGGATTTTGGCTCTTCATTACATGGAGGTGATGACCATGAATGAACCCAAAATTCTAATGATCTTACTAATATGATGAATTCTTGGGGAAGCGGAGAAAGGTAGTGAATCTTTAGCACTTCTATTCGCCAGGGGATTATGCTCTTCTCTCTTTGAGAGAACTAGAAACCCAAAAGCATGTGGATTTGGTGGAGTGAAACTAACTTGGTGATGAATCTTCTTGATGTGTTTGGGTGAGGAAAAAAGATAGAGAAGTATGCTCTTCTCCCTTTGGGAGAGCTAGAAAATCCAACCCCCGAATCTGAACCAAGTCTAGTGTCACCTTTAGAGGGCCTACCGGAAGTTGAACCTCCAGGAACAACCCAAGTGAGTATGCACCTATCACTGATGATTCCGCCTCACTATAATAAAGAATTTTTTGTTGAGTCTAAAGACTCCAAAACCATGTTAAATTCCTTCTCAAGACTTTGAATATCATCTTGAGAAGGCTCCATCTGTTGTATTGAGCAGCACCGCTCCTAGCCCTGCTTGCGGGGGTGTATGAATTTCAGGTGTTGGTGTGGCTGTGAGGCCTCAACCCTGTATCAGGGGCACCAAAGGTTAGTGTGAATGGAAGCCTATTAAAAAATTTCCTTAGCTAGTGGCCTACCTGGTTCACCTCTGAAAGGAGTCATAATCTTTATCCAGGGAGGGGGAAGAATCTCTCCCATAGATTCCCATCATAGGCATACACCTGGATGCTTGAAGGTGGTTGTGACACTGGCCCTTTCTACAAGGGTAACCTTTGAATGTACACCATTGAGTCCTTGGAAACACCAAAAGCACGGGCACCCTCTAGTGGGTGACACGGCTGTGTGAGGTGCACATATGCGCATAAGAAATGGGGCAAAGGTTTTGGCTTCTCACCATTTTTTTTGTAGGACTAAGCTATGTGTTTGTTATCAAGCCTTAAACATTGTCCAATCATTATCAAACAAAGACTCCCCTAATGCTATCAAGTTGCTTTGTCCTTGATAGGTCTATTAATGACTACTTCTTGTATCACAACTGCTTGATTTGAACCTTTGTGTCTTTAAACGAATGCTTGAAATCCCAAAATGAGTTTTTTGATTAAACTATTTTGCAAACCTGTCAGGAAACTAGATTTTCTATTAGACATCAGTTCAAACTATACCTCAAAATTCAACTCAAACCTTGAAAATTGTGTCAGATTGTTAGATTTTGGACTTTTCCTGTGTGAGGTTTCATTTTTCAGAGCACTTCTTTATGTGAGACTTTGTTCCTTCATGGGAGATTTGGTATCCTCTCGCGCGGCCTGGTACTCTCTTGCATGAGACTATAGCCCAATTTTAAAAAATAGAGACTTGTTTGCTGTTGATTGTTTGACTTTTTATCTAATCTACTTTTTGTCTGAGGTCTATTTTTGTCTTCCTATTGTTCACTGTCAGAAACTGGTTGTCTCGAGTTAGGAATTGATCAATCTTTGCTTTGACTCATGTTGTCTCTCATTGGTTTACCTTATCTCTTTATGCTTTTGTATCTCACATTGTGATAGTCTTATCTTAGCTATTCTAGCCACCTCTTTTGACGATTCATACCAGGTCCATTTTGCATCTTGGCTATCCTAGCCATTTATCTCCTTTTCATTATCTTAGAGATAGAGTTTAGCATTATCCTAAGTCTTCTCTCATCACATCTTCATCTATGACTATCATGACTTGAAGTGGCAAGACTTATCTCATTCAGAATACTAGTCAAGGTAGAAGTGAACCTCATAATCAAGAGATAGATCCTCTTGAATCTGATGAGAAATTTGAACTTTTTGAGAGATCCTCAAATTTTTCATTGAGTACTTTGAGAGATAGTTCATCTCAATCATCACCTCTGGTGTTCCAAGAGTGCTTTAATCCCTTGTTTGAATCATAATCTAGTTTTTCATTCCAAAATCAAGACAATTTGTTCTTCCAGAATAACTCTTTGTTTCACAACTTTGGAAGACCATTTCCTCAAACAAATCCTATTATTGAAACCATTGATCCCGCTAAAGATAGTGACTCATTTGAAACTATTGATCCTATTGATCCTATTCACACACCAAAGGTTACCTTAGCTACACCTTTTCAACATCATTCATATCACCTTACTGAAGCTTCAATTGTTGCACAGTCTCATCTTGACAAGATGGGAACCAAGGACCCATTTGATTTACAATTAGGCCAATATGGCCAAACTCAAAATCAATCTCAGAACAACCAATACTATGGTCAATCTTCTAATGATCAAAATTAGACTCACCACAATCAGACTCACCAGAATTAGTCTCACCAAAATAAATCTCACAATGATAATCAATCTTGAAACAAAGCTCAAGGCGATCGCCAAGCAGCATATAACTATCGCCCTCCTCCATATGATCAAAACCAAGATGATCAACAAGATCAAATTCTGAGCATTTATGAGATCCTTGGTAATGAAGATGATGTAATCACTTAGAATGATATAAATGTTGTGAAGGCTAACAAGAGTCTCATTAAAATGATGGAAATCATCCTTTTAGAGGAAAAGGAAAAGTACTTTCTTGAGTTGGCCCAACAAGGGGCCAAGCTACCCTCAAATTTCCAAGTTGAAACTATTGTAGCTAAGGAAGAAGAAATTGAAACCACTAAGCTACAAAAGATGATTTAGAATGTGCAAGATCAGATTACCCAACTTGCAAAAGAAAAGGATAAATCCACACAACAATTCACATTGGATAGTATATGCCCTTTTCCTTTTGACAAAAGTATTTGCATGCCTCCTTTCCCAAAAGGAGTGGAGTTACACAAATATGACAAGTCCATGGGTACAACCAATCCCCAAGATCATCTAAGGGAATTTGGTGCCTTGTCTATGGAATTTATGCATGATCAAACTTATCTTATGAGACTCTTTCCCCATAGCTTGGGTGGGCTAGCTATGGAATGGTTTTGTTGATTGTTCCCTGGCATTAAGACTTTTGATGAGATCAGTAATCTTTTCCTTCAACATTATTCTCACAACATTCAACACCTTGTCAACATTCGTGACTTGTGTAACTTGAAAGAATGATAGGGAGAGTCTTTCTTTTCTTTTCTCCAAAGGTGGAGACAACTTTTCATGAAGTATCCTCGTAAATTGCATGAATCTGAGAAACTAGATATCTTTTTGGACAATCTTGTCCCAGACTTTGGGTACCAAGTGCAACTAAAAGGTCCTTTGACATTTGACAACATGATCAAATAGGCTGTGAGGATAGAGGCCTTCATGATTAAAAAGGGAGAGTTAACTTTGAATAAGGACAATAACTAAGGATTCTCCATGAACAAGGATAAAGGAAAGGCTGTCAACAAGAACTGAGATGTTGTAAATGATGGAGTGGTTGATAATATCACCGCAAAGATTTCAAAGCCTATCTTTAATCTTACTTCTAGTATACAAGTGACTAAGGCTGTTAAAAAGACCACCATAGATAATCAACAAAATTCAAGGTTTTCTAGGAACAAACCTTGGGCCCCTCGACCCAAGCGTGACTTCACCTCTTTGGGAGAACCTCTTGATGTGGTCTTTAAAACTCTTATAGAGAATTAGGTTCTCACTATTTTGGAAAAGCGTCCTTATGACCCACAACCAAGACCTCATTGGTGGAATGACAATGCTTATTGCAACTATCACCAAAATATTGGTCATAAGACGTCTACTTGTCTTCAGCTGAAACACAAAGTTCAAGATCTCATTGATAATGGTGACATTCTTGTGGAGAATCATAATAAGAATTTAGACCATCAGGCATTTAAGAATCCTTTTCCTCCTCATGAAAAAGGTGAGTCTTCCGCACCTAAGAACAACAACACCAATGTTAACTACACATACACTGCTACTGATAATGTCATCAATATGATTGAGCCTGTGGGAGTTGAGTATTGTGATGTGATCACTTCTAAGGGGAATGGCGATGCTCCTAAACCCAAGACTCCTTTCATTTTGCATAGTTCTACATCTTGTTTGTCTGAATTTGAGCAAACTCAAGATTGTGCTAATGTCATTACTCAATTGTGTGGAAGAGTTGTTTTGAAAGGTCCTGATCCTTTGAAGCAAACTATGGGTAATGATTCTTTGAAACAAACTGTAGACAAGGCTTCTCCGAAACAAGTCATTGATAAAAATACTATTAGTCCTATTAGAAAAGTTTCAAAATTGACCCTACACCTAATGCTGCTAATTACAGCATCTTAGATCAACTCCAGCAAACCAATGCTCAGATTACCATCTTTGAGTTGTTGAAAATCTTGCCTGCTCATAGGAAGATTTTGGATAAGGCTCTTGCCAAGGTGAATGTCCCCAAATAACTTGATCTTAATCGGTTCCAATCTATGGTGGGTCACTTAACCTCACCTCACTATTTATCCTTCTCTAAAGAAGATGATCACTCACTGAGTCACCCGCATAATGCTCCCCTACATATAGAAGTGATGATAGGTCTTAAGCATGTCCATCACATGCTTATTAACAATGGTGCTGGTCTTAACATCTATTCTGCCAAATTGCTTGCCTAGCTAGGTTATGATGAGGATTGCATAGATTCTCATAAAAAGATTACTATTAAGGCTTATGATGAGGAGGAACGCAAATCTGAAGGCCCAGTTGTGCTACCTATCTGCGTAGGACCTGTTGAGAGAGATATTACTTTTCAAGTCCTTGATATTCCTCTTGCATACAAAATTTTGTTGGGTAGACCAAGGATTCATGAGATGCAGGCTGTTCCATCTACTTATCATCAATGCATCAAGTTTCCTTTCCATGGTGCAAAAGTCACTATTCCTACTAATACCAATTATTCTTGCAATACCCTTGTGCAATCTGCTGATAGTTTGGTTTCAAAAAATAGAGAATCCACTAAGTTCTATGATGCTAAGCTTAGAGAAATGGAACAAACTTTGAAACTTAAAGATATAGGCATGGGAGAATACTGAATGGAACTTGTGCTATCTCTAGCTGCTTTGCCTCTATCTCCATGTTCTTATGGGAGACCTTCTGAGAATAATAAATCTTCCACTAGCTCTCCTTAGATTGTTTATGATGGTGCCTTTGTCAAGGCTACAACACTTTAGAGGATGAGGAAGAAGAAAGGGCTATTACAGCTTGGATCTACAAAGGGAAAGAAATGTCTGAAGCAACTACTCCTCCTCAAGATCTAGAACAAGAACCCTACAGTGAAGGCTTCAAGATCATGAAGCACTTTGGGTACAAGGGGAGTGGTCCAATAGGAATAAATGATAATGGTTTGCTGAAACCCATTGAAGCTACTGGTCACCGCTCAAAAGATACCACTGGCTTAGGCTTTAAAAAGACTAATTTCCATTTAGGGACAAAGAAATTTGTGTCGGTACCTAAACCTGAACCTAAACCTGAGTTAGAATCTAAAGATACTATACCAATGGTAAATCCAGAGGCCAGCTCTGATGAAGACATCTTTCCTTATCCCATACCTTTGGATCTTGCTGCACTCTTTGAAGAGCCTAATGAGCCTATCATACCTATTCATATGGTAGAGACTGAGACTGATACTGATACTTATTTTGAGGCTAGTTTTGATAAAACCTCTTTAGTGCATGAAATCACTTATGAGAAATGGAAAGAAACATTGACTAATGATCACCATTTCATAGGTGAATGATATGTATTTCCACATTTTCAAAAGAGGTATGAACAAGAAAAATTGTAGCAAGTTGTTAATGCCACTAGAAATGATAATGAGTCTGATGATGATGCTAGTGCTAATGGAATTCCCACATCAAGTACTAACTCGCATGAATATGTGTTTGACTCTTTGTCTATTGCTACTTTTGATGTAGACATTGATATTGTTCATGTATATGAGAGACTTCTCAAAGTAGGTGAAGGGTCTAGCGTTAGGTTGCATGAATTAGATCCCATTGGTGTTAACATGTCCTCTACTTCTGATGTAAGTTCTCATAGGGATTCAACTGCTCCTTTGGATGAAATCACTTTAGGCCTTGACTTGCTCATCAGTGCTTTTGATGGCTATACCGTGAATGCAATTGAACCAACCACTACTACTCTTTTACTCTGTTGTCCTGATCTTATTGACTAGAACTCTCCCTCCTCATCCAATGAAGTCCTAATGTTCCAGAATGATTACAATCTAGCCTATTACCTCCATGCAATTGAGCTTGTAATGTCTTCCACTAGTGAAAACAGTGTCAACATGACAGAGGGGGATATCAAGTATCTTATTCAAAAAATTAAAAGAAGAAAAAATAGAAGCTCTGATGGTGAAAACCACATTGTGGCAGTCTCAGAGCCAAAAATAGTAAAAATAAAAGACGTATCCAAGGGTAAAAACCTCTCTAAGGTGCCCAAGGATGAGATACTTGATACTCTACCAAGTCATTTTCAAGAGAGATCATTAGTTTTGATTGAGCCGACACAACCAGTGAATTTGGGTACAGAGTCTGCTCTACAAATCATACATCTAGCACAATCATTGTCTGCACAAGAAAAGGAAGAGTTCACTAGCTTCTTTCAGAGTAAGAAAATAAACTTTGCATGGACCTATTCTGATATGCCTGGATTGGATCCCAATCTAATCATGCATCATCTATCCATTGCACCAAGTGTCAAGCCTGTTAAGCATAAGCTTCAAAAGATGCACCCTCATGTGGCACTTTTGGTTAAAGCCGAACTAGAGAAGCTCCTTAAAGCTAGTTTCATAAGAGCAATTGATTATGCCAAGTGGATTTCAAACATTGTTCTAGTCACTAAACATGATAAATATATTTGTGTATGTACAAACTTTCAAGATCTAAACAAAGCATGTCTTAAAGATGACTTCCCACTACCAAACATTGACATGATAGTGGACATGACAACAGGTTATGAGATGTATTCCTTGATGGATGGCTTCTCTGGCTATAATCAAATAAAAATTATGCTAGGACCACTTTCACATGTGCCTGGGGTAATTTCTGCTGGAATGTCATGCCTTTTGGGCTTAAGAATGCTGGAGCAACATATCAAAGAGCTGTCACTACTATTTTTCATGATATGATGCATAAGAAAATGGAGGACTATGTGGATGATACTTTAGCCAAAATTATGCAGTGAAGAACTCACCTTGAAGATTTGGGTCCCATTCTTGACCGCATGGAGAAGTTTAGTCTCAAACTTAATCCCCAAAAATGTGCATTCGGTGTCACTTCCGAAAAACTCTTGGGTTACATTATTTCAGATAAAGGTATAGAGGTTGATCCAGAAAAAGTGCAATCTATTATGAAAATACCTCCTCCTAAAAACATAAGTTAGATGAGAGGTCTTCAGAGAAGGCTACAATTTATTTAGCAGTTCATTTCCCAGTTGGTTGACAAATCACAACCAGTCACTAAAACTCTGCATAAAGATGTAACCTATGAATGGAATGAAGAATGTGATAAGGGACTCACTCAAATAAAATAGTATCTTGCTAATCCACCTATTATGATGCCTCCCATTCATGGGAAGCCACTTATACTATACATCTCAACCACAAGCACATCTTTGGGTGCTCTTTTAGCTTAAGAGGATCAGAACAATAAAGAGAGAACTATTTGCTATATCAGCAGAACATTGGTTTCCTATGAGATGAACTATTCAGTCATTGAAAAAGCTTGTCTAGCTATAGTGTTTTCTTAATAGAAACTGTAACATTATATGTTGGCTCACACTGCGAGGCTTATTGTAAAAATTGATCCACTAAAGTACTTACTAAGCAAGGCTTCCCTCATGGGTAGATTGGCTAAATGGGTTATGATCCTAAGTGAATTTGACATTGAGTATGTGGAAAGAAAGGCTATTAAAGGAAAAGCAATTACTGATTAGCTAGCAAAAGCTCCTTTGAAAGATCACCAACTGTTAAGCATTGAATTCCCAGATGAATCCATCATGCTTCTCATGCATCAGTCTTGGAGCATGTTCTTTGATGGATCATTCACTCAGCAAGGATCAGGTGTAGGTATTTTTTTTATAACACCTCAAAGATACTCATTACCAAAAGATTATAAGATGATGTTTCCTTGCACAGAAAACATAGCTGAATTTGAAACTCTCATCAATGGTATGAAAATAGCCATTGAATGGCATGTGGACAAGCTCAAAGTCTTTGGAGACTCTCAGTTAATCATCAACCAAGTTAATGATGTCTACCAAAAAAAAGATGACAAGTTAGTACCATACAAAAGAATGGTGGATGATCTCAAGCTATATTTTTCTCACATTTCTTTCCAAAAAATTCCAAGAGAAAACAATAAGGCAGCCGATGCCATGGCTAATATTGCTTCAATGTTATAGATGCTAGAAAATGATTTTAGACATGAATTCTTGGTGGAAACATTATGCTACCTTGCCTATGACATTCCTGAATCTAGGATGATCTATTTAGTCATTGGACATGACTCATCCCTCTACCACCACATCTTTTCCTACCTCCATGACCAAATCATTCCAGACACCTATACCCAGAATGAGAAGCATCACCTCATTCATACTGCTTCACGGTATGTTATCATAGCAAATGACTTGTATAGACAGAGTCTAGATGGTACTCTCCTTAGGTGTCTAGAACATTATGAGTTCAAATGTGTACTAACTGAGGTACATGAAGGTATCTATGGCTCTCATTCAAGTGGTCTGATGTTAGCTCGTAAACTTATTAGAGCTAGATACTACTGGCTGGATATGGAGAAAGAAGTTGTTCAATATGCCAAGATTTGTAAGCAGTGCCAATATCATGGGAATCTGATCCATGCTCCTGCTAAAGAGCTTATTCCTTTTATCAGTTTCTAGCCATTTCAGCAATGGGCCTTTGACTTGGTAGGATAGATTCACCCTTCCTCTTCAAGAGGACATAAATTCATAATCACTGCTATAGATTACTTTATCAAATGGGTTGAGGTAGTTCCTCTGTCTATAGTTGATGACAAGTCTATTGCTATGTTTATTCTGAACTACATCATTTGCAGATATGGTGTACCCTCATCTATTATCACTAACAATGGGGGAAAATTCAAGAACAAGGACATGATAGATTTATGCATCAAATTTAGAATCATTCAGCATTGGTCATCTATCTATTATCCTCAGGGTAATGGACAAGCAGAAGCTTCCAATAAAACAATTCTCAAAATTCTGCACAGAACAGTTCACAAATCTGGTAGAGATTGGCATCTCTAGATCAATCTGGCTTTATGGGCCTACAAAATAAGTATTCAGACACCAACAGGGGCCACACCTTTCACCTTGGTCTATGGGGTAGATGTAATATTACCTATTGAGGTCAAGATTCTGACATTGTGAATCTCTCTGAGGAGCCTCATCACTGATGAAGAAAATAGAATATCCTAGCTTCAAGAGCTAGAGTTACTAGATGAATGTCGGAAGGTGGCATTTGATCATCTTCGAGCATACCAAAAGAGAATGTCCAAAGCTTACAATAAGAAAGTCAAACAAAGGGAATTCCAAGTGGGTGATCTCGTCCTGAGAGAAAACCCCAAGAATCAGTAGCAGAGGGTCCAGAAAGGGAAGTTTGAACCAAACTGGCTTGGTCCATACGTTATTACTACAACATTTGGATCTAGTGCTTATCGACTCTCCACCACTAAAGGAGAAAAAAACAAAGAGCCAATCAACACTCTTCATCTAAAGAAGTTCTATAGCTGACATTCTCTATGTGCTCATATACATACTTATTGGTCCTAAAAAAATCCTAAAAATGGTATATTCTCAAAAATCCTAAAAATTGCAAAATGTCCTGAAAAAATGATCATCTTAGTGAAAACCTGGTAAACAGGCGCCTTGATAATAATAAAAAAAAAATAGAAAATTTGAAAAAAGCCAAAAAAATGAAAAAATACAAAAAATGAGATATTCCAAAAAAATACAAAAAAATAAAAAAAAAGAGAAAAGAAAAAAAAGAAATTGAAAAAGAAGAAAATGTGCCATTGATGAAAACTTCGTAAATAGGCATCATGGTAGCAAAAATAGAATCTCTTCCAAGATGGTGAAAACCTAGTAAACATGTGCCTCTTGTTTCCTGAAGCTATATCTCATCTCAGCACCACTTGGCTCTTAGTTTCCTACTTTAGTTTCCTTGCTTTCCTGTCTTGGTTCATTTTTCGCTTTGGTTTGCTAGCTCATGCTCTTGATTTCAGTTGTCTTTGAGATTTCACTTGAATCTTCATGGATTGGAACTGGTAGTGCTTGGGGGCACTTGCTTGGTCTAGGGGGCATTGTCCTATCACTTTTGGAAACTCTTTTCATGCATCAGTCACCAATGATTCTCGCGGCATCTGCCTGCTGATGCCTAGCTACTTTTAAGATTTCTCTCCTTGAGGATCTCTTGTGTATCAGTCACCAGTGGTTTCCACTGTGCCTACCTACTAATACCTAGCTTTTGTTTGACCTCTCTCTTTCAGGATCTCTCCTTTACATCAGTCACTAGTGGTTCTCACTGTGTCTGCCTACTGATGTTTCACTAGTATCTCTGAGATTTATCGCCTTGAGGATCTCTTTCGTATTGGTCACCAGTGGTTCTCACTGTGTCTTACTACTGATACTTCATTTAGTTTTCTAACTTTTTTTTTCTTGAGACTTAGTCTCTCGCGATGGTCACCAGTGGTTCTCACTATGTTTACCTGCTGTCGCTATCCCATCAAGACTTCAAACATTATCTTTTCAATTTGACTCCAATCCAATTGAACATGAATGTAAACTGAAACTAAAATTGGATTGGTGGTTCTCTGAGGCATGCTAAGCTTTGTTTTCTTTGAGTGATTATTTGTTTGCTTTGTTCTTTTCCTTTCTTTCTTCTTGTTGGTTTAATTCCAATGATTCAAAGATTCTATCTAAGAGGGGTGTCCGTCTGTAAGAACCTCCATCTTGTATTGGATGGCCATGCATACCTCAACTCCTTTATATGGATGCTTTGGTGAGGTTGGTTCTTCTCCTTTTCTTTTGAGCGACTTCTTTATGCTACAAGTGAAATTGTAAATGCTCATCCTGCTAAGTGAATGTAAGGGTCACTGCAAGCAATCTTTGGCAAAAAAAGAAACTCCTACGTGTTTGGTGTGTTTTTTGCAAGCAACATTCAAGTCATTCTAGTATCTATGCTCTAATGCTTATGTTAACTTGCTAGATCAAAAGGAATAGTTGTTCAGGTCATTCTGGCTTCTTGTGCCTTAATGCTTCCGTCTCATTCTGACAAATCTAAGACCTATGTCATATTCATATTCTCATAATTGCAATATTAGTGAGGATTATATGAAATTTTGTGATCATCCTATGCTTAAATGAAATCGATGATGATAAATACAGTGACTCCAACAACCAAGTCCTAGGGTTTGAATTTTCATTCTAGGCTTGCATTTTTTTAGCTTAGGCTTGCATTTTCATGCTAAGCTTGAATTTGAGATGATATATTGTTACACTCTTGATTGTCTTCATCAAAGGTTCTCATCTTTTTTCCCAATTTTATCTTGGCTGCATGAGTGTCCAGTCCTCACTCTTGATCTTCGAACATATCTATCTTTTTGATTAGTACCTATCATATATTGTGACAACCCTGCATGAGATGATTAGTACCATATACATTACATATCCATTGCATTTTCATTTCATTTCCATTTGCATCCATAAATTCATTTTCATTTACATATACATGTGCATTCACTATAAGCATAAATCATACATTTCACATATGCATACATTCTATCCATCTATCACTGCATTTCACATTGCATCATCATAAAAATGACCATGTGCATATTCATATTCATAAAAAGAAACATGTGCATTTCATACATTTCTATGCATATATCTAAGCATCTAAGTAACATCTCATAAACATCAATATCTCAAAGCAATATATTAACAAGTACAATGATATCAAATTGTTGATCTCATAAATATATCTCGAATAATGTCATGTACAAAAGAGAAGGTGCTACTCAAGCACAGTATCAAAAATGGGCTACAATGTACAAATGTATCAAAATGTGCTAGCTAGGTCTTGCAACACCCAGAGGAGGTGGTGGAAATGGTCTTTGGGGAAGAGGCATCGATCACTGTGGAGGTGCCTATTGTGGAGGTGCTTGCGGTGCCTATGGAGGTACTGGTGGTGGTGCCTGAGGAGCTCCTACATACTCAAAGAATGGTGGTACCTACTCTGATAGATCTGGAATGACCCCATAATAAGTTGCATAATAATATGATGCCTATGTAGCCTCATACCTCATCTCAATCCTTGATCACACCGGCTCATGCTATAGCTACTTGATATCAGCATCCTTATCAGCTACACGGGTCTCCTCTCTGATGACTCGAGTGTGGTAGTCATCACGCTCCTGCTGGACCTATCATACTCTCTCATGGTTCTTCCTAAGAGCCTCCTATAGCTATGGTGTATCTAATCTAGTCAGAATATCAGGCATGTCAGCATCATCATCTGGAGGTTCCTGCTGTGATGTATCACCCATCCACTACCTAGTGGATCTCTGCTCTATACCACTGCTCCCAACTCCTAGATCTGAACCCATGGTCCTAGTAGGATGCTAGTCTATCCTGCTTGGGGTCTCAATACTCTCTACTATACCTATGGTCCCTACTATTGTACAGGCTGCTATACTAGTGCCTACTGTACTAGTACCTACTGAGCTGGTGCTTGCTGATCTGGTACCTGCTGCTACTGTGCTGACTACTACTGTGCTCCTATACCAATGGGATCTATAAACCTTGGATGAGGACATGCAATCAACTGATCCCTATATGTAGGTGTCACCCCTACATTGGTGACATCCACCATGTAATCCCATCCCACAGCTTGGATGTGTGCCTCTATCACACACTGCCCTGGATCCAATCTCACATGCCACCTCTTCTTCTCCTCATTGGAGAAGCGAGCATAAGGGGAGTACTCATGTGATATGTCCTACTACCTACCGAACTAGTGCAAGATGTGGGTGACAAGAAAAAACTCAATGGTGTGAATGCTCCATCCAATAAGTGTACATGATACAAACATATGTGACAACTCCCTCTGAGCATCGTCCCAAGGCTTCGTAGCAACCCAAGGTCTCCAAACTATAGCCACCATATCATCCAGCTGTCCTCTCCACTGATCTTTCTTGCCTAGTAGAGGCTGGGTCATGACACTTGAGTACCTATATATATAAGGCTCCAGTGCTTGTCATGTATCATGGAAAATCAGCTTGCACATGAGGAGATTCTCCCAGGCCCAGATCTGAAGAACAAAAACAACTGCCACCATGGTCCTCACACTCTAGTATACAATCTCATGCATCTCATGATACATGTGTGCAAGCATGCACTCTCCCCATCTAAATCTAACTATTGGTCTGGCCAGCATCCTCTACATCATCATCCTCTAGCTGCACTCTAGACCATGCTGACCTTGATCTAGAACAAGGTAGTAGCTCAAGAACATTGCAAGTTCAATAGGAAATAGGTGAGCACTATTGTATCTACGCATCAAATCCTCCCAGGAGATGGTTCAGCCCATCACTAGATCATCCCTGAAGATAGTCCTCAAGGCTATTGTACCCTGCCATGGCTTTGTATCATACTCTATGCGAGTACCATGGATGGGTAACCTTAGGATCTTGTATATGTCCTCGAGAGTCATAGTCATCTCCCCCATTGAAAAGTGGAATGTGTTTGTCTCTGAATGGAAACACTCTACAAGTGCAGTAAGAAGACCGTGATTTACTCGAATGTCAGGTAGATCATGCAAGTATCCCAAACCAAGTGCATTAATATGAGCACCCTCTGCATCCATCAATCTCTAAACTAATGTCCTAATGACATGATGGTGTGTCCTAAAGGTGATTTTAGGGAAGTCAACCTACAAAGCAAGTGACAACATTGGATTAGTACCTCAAACATGATGGTTTTCAACATGACAACAACAAATGTAGCAAGGCATCTATCCTAGACAAGACTCTGCAACACTCTACTTGGTTGATTCTATGAAAATTGGACAAATTTTGACAAAGGATTCAAACTCTGCAGCAGTGTTTCATGTGAGGAAACTATTTTCTCGTGTGAGACAGGACTTGATGTTGCGCGAAGAGGAGAAATTTCATGTAGGACCAGCTTTCAGCTCGCGTGAGCTTCCAGACAGAGCCCATGTGAACTCACGCAAGGAAACCATTGTCTCACATGAAGGGAGACCTAGGCCGACATGAGGAAACTTCTTCCTCATGCACAATTGGTAGAACATGACCTAAAGCTAGCTAGATCTTCCTAATTTGACCTAAAAAGTAGTACAAATTGAAATACAAGGAGGTTTATCGACTACTTACAGCTGCATCATACTCCGATGGCCGGGTGTGTCATCGGGAGTGCTCAAATCAGTGTATATGAAGTGGAAGACCCTCCATTTTTCTCTCAGAGCTCAAAATCACAAGAAGATGAAAGTGAATAATGACTTGAAAATGACCCCTCTGGGCCTTATATAACTTTTGACCTAATTTTCAAAAGTGCTCTGTTTTGCACAAAAATTGCACCCTTAGCTAAATCGACTACTTTGAATCCATTTTTGGCATCAAAATCAAAATATGACATCTCTAGATAGCTCAAAATCATGTTTTTAAATTCTGAGACCCTTTGGGATTGGATGCTTGTGTGGTCAGCCTTCTGGCGTCATTTTCCTACCAGATCTTCATCTTTGCATCATGTTCTCAAGATATTTTCTCTTTTCATCAATGTTGACTCTAGTCAAATCTAGTCAACCATGGTCAACCATGGTCAAAATTAGTCAACAGGACCTCTGCTTTACTCCAATTTGCTTCTACAACTTCTTGAATCTAGTCCAAATTACTTATGCTCTGCAACCTCTTGCTGTCAATCATCTTCTGATGTGTCATCTTTCGATTTCACTCCCGAGGGGGCAGGATGATTGCATCATTTGAATCTTGTCAAATCAATTATTAAATCAGTCTGATTTGAATCATCAGTTCTCATTGCTAGGGGCATCTTGGTGCCTCACATCTGGTCATCTTATCATCTATCTTTTAGGTATTTAAGCAATCTAACTTAGAACCTCAGGAATCAAGCTTCATTCTAGAGATGGTTCTCAAAATCTTTTTAGGTATTGGGGCAATCTAATGCTAATTCTTGGGAGTCAAGCTTCATTCTGGAGATGGCTCTTGAAATATCTTTTGGACCATTATCTGGGAAATCTAACCCGGGTCTCAAAGGGCTAAGCTTCATATTGGGGCAATCTAACCCCAATTTTGGAGATAGTTCTAAATCTGCATCTTCATTAATTGGTATTGGGGCAATCTAACCCTGATTCTAGTTCTCTTCTAAGACAGTTGTCTTTGCAATCTAACTTGGACTTTGGAAATTCTCATCATCTGTCACTTCAAACTATTCTTTGAATCAATGCGTTGTTCGCACATCAATTCAACGAGGGGCAAATGTAATACCCCAAAATTGGCACCTAATAAATTCAATCAATTTTGGTGCATTTTCATCAATTTCACATCTTCAAAGTCCTACTTTGCTAGGCAATTTTCTCTCTCCTACCTGACTTAATTTGACTTGATGTCAATTGCAAAAAACCCTAATTTGCACTAATCAAATATTAAAATTAATTCCTAAAGTCTTTGATTTAATTAGCTAAATTATCCCTATGATAAGTTAATTTAATTCTAAAGTCCTAAGTTCTTTCTAATTAAATTAAATCTACCCCCTTTAGCTAATTACCCATAAAAAGAAATTAATAGTTGCTTGTTATTTGAATGGACACTCATTTTGAATTAATAATTCAAGATATTCAAAAAGTCCCCTATGTGGAAAATTCCATTCTTTTAATTAAGTAATTTGATGCATTTTTGTCTCAAATGGTATTGAAGAGTCAAGAGTTTCAAATCAAGAACATCTTCATTCCCTCTCCGGGCTTCTCTATTTAATGGACCTCATTTTTTCATTCGAAGGAGGCAATTTTTGAGAGTAACTAAACTATAGTATTTTTGTGTCTCAATTTCATTAATTCAAAGATTTTGTTGCATATTAGTATAATTTTCATTTAGCTTAATATTGCATATTCATTATACTTAGTTTACTCATTTTCTCATAGCTTAATCTAATCTCATATTTCTTTCCAAGCTATTTAGAATAATATCATATTTCCTTCAAAGCATCTTTAGATTAAATTAAACTCATTCTAGTTTAAATTTAGTTTGCTCATCTTCATAGCTTTTGAAAATCCTCCATTGTAGGACTGGTCTTATGGTTGTTGGCTCTTGTTCTGAGAGTAATTAAACACCCCGTCTACATAGGAGGCAACAGGTCACTTCATGATGGATTTTGGATTGAGTAATTCATACTCTCTCTCATAATTTGATCATGTGAGTAAGGACTATGTTGCGTGTGTGGTTGGATTAGAGGCCCACATTCACCCTCATACAGTTGTAGATCCACCTGTTGCACCATCTACCTCGACATGACCTGCGTCACATTATGACTTGCTTTCCCAACTAAAGAAGACCCCTATGTAGATATCCATACTAGATCTTTTGCATACATCCCCCATTCACAAAGATGTCCTTGAGAATGTCTTGACTGAGTCTCGTGTCCTTGAAAATATCAATGCCTCTCAATTACAGGCAATGATAAAAAATTTGGCTGCCCAACAACACCTGGTTTTCACCGACAAAGATTTCTGAGGTCCTGACCCCCATCATAATAAACCCCTACATATCCAAGTCACCATCCATAACAACCAAATCAAAAGAGTCCTTATAGATAATGGATCTGGTTTGAATCTTTGTAATTTAAGAATGATCCACACTATCGGTCTTTCTAAGGACCTCATTGATGTAAACAAGAGAATAACAATAAAAGCATATGATGATAGAGAAAGGGTGAGTAAAAGTCTCATTGCACTCCCCTTACAAGTGGGCCTGACCCTTATTGAAACTACTTGTCAAGTGCTTGATTTGGATCTACCCTACAATATCCTTTTGGGTAGACCGTGGACACACACTATCTCAGGTGTCTCATCTACATTTCACCAGTGTTTAAAATTCCCACATCATGGAGCTGAAATAACTATCCTAGGAGATCATGAACACTTCAAGTATTGCAAGAGATTGGAAGGAAAGCAATCAAACCATTGTCCACTAAATGAATATGTTCATCCTATTCCACAAGAAACTCCCATCTAGCACACTTCTTCTGAAGAAAATATGTCTCATCAAGCTAAGGGAAATGAACTTTGTGGGAAGGGAATCCTATTAAGATCTGATGATGACATTGGCATGGTCAAGGCTAAAGTTCCCTTAGAACTAGAAAGGGAAGCAACTATTGTGTTACATAAATAGGTTGAACAAATAAAACATGTTGATATCTTGCCTAAAAAATATGATATGGATTACCAACTTATGCACAACATGGGATATGATAGATAGAGTCCACTTTGAAAAGGAAAGGATTTCCTAGAACCTCTTCATGCTGAATTCAGAACTCCTGAAGACCAGTCTAGGCTATCATACACATGAAGCTAACCAACCTAGCAGAAACACTCCTATATGTGAGGACTCATCTGAGGAAGAAGAAGCAAAGATTCAACCGATGACCTATGACAGATGTTTGCAAATTCAAACTGCTAATCCAGGTTATCAAGGGGAACCCTATGTGCTATCAAAACTATCTCAAGAGCATGATGCTGGTCCTACTCAGAGAGATCCTATCCCATCTACTAAGCAAGCTCCTACTATTACAAATAGTGCCTCTATTATTGCTCTTGTGGTTGAACACATTGCTGAATATGATCACATGCATTTGATGTGGGGGCAAATTATAGATATCCCCGACATCTCAAATATGTTGCTGCCTATTTTAAACTATGCTCCTACTACTATAGATGGTACTACTCCTACTACTACACAACATCTTGATGATACACAGTCACAAGGCCCTATTGAAGACTCACCTCCTAAGATAGATAGTGATGATGATGGAGATCTCACTCCTATAATCACTCTTTCTGATTACATCAAACAATGTCTAAATAGTGACATAGACTTAAATGAATATGAATGGGACTCACAGTTAAATACTACAATAGAGATTCAAGTTGATGTTGTGCACAAGTATGCTACTGTCAAAAATTTTGAAAGGGGAGAAAGCTCTATTTCTCAAGCATACTCAGATGATGAGGATCGCTCTCATCCTTCTATAGAGATCCTTCATATGGTTTCTAGGTTACCTACTTCTACTCCAGCTAATCAAATGAACCATGGATACATTAGACCTCATCCTACAACAACAACATGGAATTTACAGAGGTCTTGAATTGAGATGGTTCATGTTCATGAAATTTTGGAACAAATGGCTACTCGAGCACTAGAAGGACATAGTTCTAGGGTTAGGTCATCTTGGTTAGATTCACAAAATACTTCTCTAAACTCCTCTAACTCTTCTAGGATGACCTGTGATCGACAATGCTTTATGGAGGATAACTTTCTGGATCTATCTGAGACATTCATGAATGATGAGGATGATACTGGTGTTTTTGCACTTGAACCTATTGAACATTTATCTCTCGTCCTTCCTGAGTTAAGTGGCTTGACCATTTCTCTTCCATCCATCCATTTAAACCTGTCACATCAGCCTCATTCATCCATAATTCCTGAGTCTTCCAGAAGCAGCTTGAATGTACAACATAAAAATAAGAAATATAAGAATCCATTCACATATAGAGGTCACCATGTCCTATCTATTTGACATGTGACTAAGAAAACACAAGCAATATTCAAGAGACCACAAGGGTCCTTCAAGAAAAGAAGAAAAACAAAGAAGTTATGGATTCATCAATCCATCCTAGAAGAATTGCAATCAAATGCATCTCAAAGAAAAGAAATATCAAAGGCTATGTGGATTCCCATGTCTCTCTTAAAAGACTTGGATATACAAGAAAATTCAATGTTGACATTCAAGCTCACCTCTCCTTCTTATGACTCACCTCACTCCCACATTCTTTGCACCATCATAACCTCTGCTACTCCTTGCTACCATTACCACTCTTTCCAAAACCAAATCACCTCTGCAAGCTCCTTTACAATCCACAGTGTATCCCTGTATCTCCTCATCACTAATGACTTGTTCAAGAGAAATCGAGATAGTACTTTCCCTAGGTGTGTAGAATGTGAGGAATCTAACAAAGCATTACGAGTGGTTCAAGAGAGTATTTTTGGATCTCTCTGGAATGGTCTTTCCTTAGATATGAGACATTCACTTATGGTCTCTTTGCAAATATTCCTTAGTGATGATGACTATAGAATCTTCCAACTTCAAGCACTAGTGCTACTTAGTGCACAAAAGAACAGTGGAATTGGCCTATTTGGGGCATATCAGATTGCAACACCTAAGGGAGATCCGCTCCCTAATCCTATAAATATCCTACATTTGAAGTGTTTTTATGCATAGCTCTGCATTCAGTTCATGTATAGTGTTATTTAGCAAAAAAACCTAAAAATTAGAAAAGCAAAAAAAAACAAAAAAACATTCATCCAATAGTGAAAACTTGGCAAACAAGCACTCCAGGCAAGTATTATGGTGAAAACCTATCTTAGGCACCATGATAGAAGACTTGGATCCATTGTCTCCCCATCCACTGTACATATCCCTCCTCATCCTAGTCCTAGTTTTTAGTCATTGCTTCCCGCATAACCATAAGGATCCAACTACAATTCCTAGTAAGCTGAGCTTAACCCCATCACACTGAGCTTTTTTCCAAACACGGTGATCACAAAAGTGCTTATCAAAATTAACATCAAAATCAAATCTCTAAGTTATTATTCCTTTCACATCTATTGCTAGTGAATATCCATTTCAGTCAATCAATCTTTGCCCTGCAGGATGCATCCTTCCTCAGTTAGCTCAAATCAATCTCATCAATCCTATCCCATTCATGGCAAGAATTGTGGACTAAATGACCACTTGGTCAAGAGGTCTTCTTTGTTGATTTTATCTTTTGTATCAGTAGAACCTAATCACAATTACCTCAATCTTCCATATCTTGGTGCATTGTGACCAGTGAAATATGATGCAAGTGTTGATTGTGGTATGATCTATTTGTGGATACTTTAGGAATATTTTGTTGGTTTTCCAATTATGATTATGCATATCTTAATGGGGGAAATGGTTTAGCATACTTATGTCCCTTACAAGAACTAAGTGTGCCCAGACCTCTCTAATAAGTATATGTCATAGGCTCCATCATAGTCCAGAAATTTGCATCTTTGTTTCTACAACTATCTGAGAGTCTAGTCCACACAATGGAACAATGTCATATGTGCTTTTATAACACATGATGCATACCTCCTATTGTGATATCAAACTAGGGTGTGCTCTCCAACATGAACACAAGTGATCCCACTAAATCAAGTAGTTAGGTTGCATTTTAGTTAGTCCATTTTTCTGCATTTTTGTTTGAGACAAGGGTTCTACTTATTCACCCTTCCCTCCCCCCCTTTTTTTGTCTAATCCAACCTCCCATCTCCTCCTTGCTTTCATCCCTAAAAATCCTTGTCCCTAGACAACTCCCCCTTGGCAAGTAGATTTCTTATCCTCACCCTCATTTCTTCTGGAAGGCAGAAATGCTAATCTAGCAATCAGCTGCTCTGCCATGAGCTCTCTCTCTCTCTCTCTTCCCTCTCTTTCATTTTTCTCTCCCCCCTCCCTCCCTCTCCCCAGGTGGAGATGCCTATCTGGGGATGGGCAGCTCTACCTTGGCAGAGACACCCATTTGGGGATGGGCAGGTCCACCTTGGTGGAGATGCCCATGGGGGCATGGGTGGCTCCGCTTTGGCAGAGATGCCCATGTGGAGATGGGCGGCTCTACTTTGGCGGATCTACCAAGGCAGAGATGCCCATTTGTGAAAAATGATGCCTAGTGCTTCATATTTACCTAAATATGGTCATGTAATATGTTTTCAAAAATGTCACGACACCATGATTGCAATGGAGGTTATTAGAATTGGATTTGACATGTTGGGTGAGAGTAGTAATTACTTTTGTATCCTAGATGCCTGTCCATAGGTAGAGACACCTGTCGGTAGATGGACGGCTCCACCCTGGGTGGAGATGCCTATCTAGTGGCTCCACCTTGATTGGGAACCTCGTATCTACATGGGTGGATCTCCCCTTCTTCATCATGCATCCATTCTTGTCTATAGTTGATGGCTCCACCACCATTGGATGTTTCCCTTTGCCAAGTGGCGACATCCATTCCGCTATCCCTTTTGTCTGTTGGTCGTCGGTCGACCTTCCCCTTTTTCCCAATAAGTCATGCAAAGCCTTTTCCCTCCTTTCATGAAAATTGACCAAAATTTGTATTTTTTGGCCTATTTTCCCGAGGGGGCACACCCTCCTACTGACTTTTCCTCTATGCACCTCTTAGGTCTCTTTTTTCCTCTGGGGCATCTATATTTCCTTTTCTTTGACGCGATGTCATTTTTAACATCGCCTCAAAGAGGGGCAAAATGTAGACACCTAAATTCATCCTTTTAACATTAATTAAATTAAATTTAATTAATGATCCAAATAACATTATGGTTAATTTTTTAATTAATTATATTTGTTAAATTCATCTATTTATTTAATTAAATAAATTCACTAATTAATAGTATTTGAATTAAATTTAAATACTACCTTTCATAATGTATTAAATTTAATTTAATACATGTTCCTCCATAGTCCCATTTTAAATAAATTTTTAATTTATTTAATCCCCTCACATTCTTTATTTCTACTAAACCTTGATTAAATTAAATTTTATTTAATTTAATCCTAAATCCAACCTAGATGCTATCCTACACACATCACTTTCTGTCTAATAAGCCTACTCACTAATTAACTAAGGTCAATTAGGCTAATTTTTGGATTCCTACATCCATTAGTCCTAATTATTTGCTCACACATGTGTGAGCAAATTTCCAAAAATGGTCTTTTCAAAAATTGCTAAAATTTGCACAAACAAGGCTTCTTACATTTTATGACACTTCTTACACATTCTAAAATGGTGAAAATAGACTTTTTCACTTACACATCTCTTACACACACTTACACAACACATTGACCTTTCACATCCCAAGTTTCTCACACATGTGTGAGAAAGTCTTGGACTTTCCATGGCTTATGTGTCTCCTTGGTGGCATCCATGTGGATTCCACATAGATGCCACCTCACCCCAGCCCTCCAAAATCCTATAAGTAGGACCCTTGTCTCAAGAAAATTCATATTCATTCTTGCATTAGAGTTATTATGCTAGCATATGCTTATAATTTTTCTTAGAGCTTTCTTTACTAACCATTTGGTAGTTGTTATATTTTCATTATAGGTTTAGTCTCATTCCATGCTTTTAGCTTCATTTGTTTTACTTGCATGCCATAGAGCTTGAGGATTGCTTTCATAGCTCCTCCTTGAGCTTCTTTGGCCTCTTGCATTTGAATGCTTGAGAGTTTATTTTATAAGCTTCTTCTTGAGCATCTCAAATCTTCATCATACTTGCATCTATAGTGGGATCTATACTTGTGTTGGGAGAGCACACCCACAACTATCTCTAAGAGCTGAAATCAAGCAAGTCTTGGGTGCACTTTCTTATTGCGCATTGGAGGTTGTGGTGAAAATCAGTGTTTTTTATAAGTTTATGAACATGCTAAAATATATTTGAATATGCTATTTGTCATTAACGTTTGCATGTTTGAACTTGTTCTTAACAGGTGTATTTTCATCATATACAGGTACATTAGGTTGAATCAAATTTATACATGTAAGTTTTTGTTCAATTGTCATATTTTTATATATTTTCTACATGTCTTCTTTGAAGTGTCATAATTTATAATTTAGAGATATAGATTTGAAATTAAAATTAAAATTAAATTTAAATGAACTTTTATAAATTCTAACATTTCAACATGTTTATTTTTATGATGTAGGATGTCTAGAAGAACATAGACATGAACTATTTATGTAGTACAATGCACTCTTGTATTCATACAATTTTGGCTTTGTAATTTAAGTTCACATGAACTCACTTTTATTCATTGAATTTTGTTTTAAATATTTAAGTTAGATTCATAACTTTGTATTCACCTAATTTTGTTCTAAATATTAAACTATGCACATTGGTCAGATTATGTTCACTTAATAGATCTTGTGATAGATTTATTTGTGCATTCATAAATTCATTGTTCAAATTAAATAGATTTCATTGTTTAATAGTTATTAAGTTCAACTCATCCATATTGTTCTTGTCAATTACATGTATTAATAGATCTCATTGTTAGATAGATGGTTTTTTTTATAGTTAATGAAAGCGTTCATATTACCTATAATGTATCTAGATATTGTTCTTCTCATTACACATGAATTAATAGATCTCATTGTTAGATATATGGTTTTTTTAGGATATTGATATATTTAATTACAATTGATATTAAAAATGATTTATAAGCTCATATATATAAATAAAAACTCATGATTAAGATAAATAACATAACAAGTCTTGAAATAATTTACATGTATCATAATGTCCATCATATCAACTCATGATATATACATACAATCACAAAACAAAGTCCTACTCTAAAAACAAGTTCAAGTAATAACACAAGTTCAAAAAGTCATAATAATATAAAACAAGTCCAAATAATATGACAAGTCATCATAACACAAGTCCAAATAGTCATCATCATATAAAACAAGTCCAAATAGTCATCATAATATAATTCTACTCATCTAGCTGATCTACAGTCCTCTTCACTCCATGTGAAGAGGGCTATGATGCGTCAACATGATCTATATGGTCCTCAGAAGTACCCTCATCCTACTATGTATGGTCCTGATTAGTACCCTCATCCTTCTCTATCTGGTCTTGAGTATCCTCATCCTTAGGTACATGAAAAGTGGATGCAGCCAACTCCTATAACCATGCCAAGACTCATGGTGGTGTTGAACTAAACAACCTATATAAAGCATGAATCAAACTTATAGTATATATACATAAATTATAAAGTATATATGACTTGACTATACAAATTTATGGAATAAAAACATGTACATTACTTGTGTGTGACACGTAGCTAATCTCACCAATGAGTCAAGATGTACATATGATTGTGCAACATGAGACAATCCAAAAGCCTACAAATGCAAAAAAATAAGTGTGAATCAAAGTTGTACATAAATTAGTAAGATATAAATGTGCTTAAAATTAATAAATGAAAAACATACTATAGGTATATGTAGCTGACTCTTGGTGACTGGTGGGGCAAAGAATGAAGGACTACTAATCTTAGTGGTACATGAGAGACCCTACAAAATCACAAAAAAATGTCAAACACATTATCAATTAAAGTTTATTTTTTTTAAAGTTTAAATGTATCACGATCAAAGTGCATACCGTGAATGGAGCACTGATATGTCAAGGTGTCAACATCATATGATGATGGCTAATGAATGATTGAGGGTCAACCCTCCTCTATTCACCAAAAAATCCACATGTTATGGCTCATAATTGTATAAATAAGAAATTTAATATTGCACTATATAAATTATAATTAAATTTACCTATGTAGGATGATCATCATCTGCATTGAGTAAATCAACATATGATGAGATATCATCTTCGACATCAACATGTGCACCATCATCATCATCGACATATCCACCATGCACGTCATCACCATGTGCACCATCATCATCATCAACATATCCACCATGTGCACCATCAACATCATCACCATATCCACAATGGGAAGCATCAAGATCAGACTGAGAACCCCTACATATACCCCCACAACTCATGCAAACATGTGCTATGCTGGGGGCAGTCCTCACCTGGGTCATGTGCTGTAACAAATTGCCCGTAAAGGCACTCAAAGAACCAAGAGATGACTGCACTACTCAATGATGGAAAGGTGCAGGAAGTACATGAGATGGAAGAGGAACAAGGGGCTCATTGCACACATGATTTCTAGTTTTGTCACTAAATTTGACCCCTAGCCTATCCTGTGGCATGTCCCGGCCAACCCCCTGAAATGCTCTCATGTCAAAATAATTGGGTTTCTTACCCAATTCAAACTCAGCCCATAATTTCTTCAAAAAATAGAGTGGGACCTCATGATTAGCATGTGGTGGATGGTCAAATACCATCCACCACAGCTCCCAAAACTTCTCTTCTATGCCGGGGTGTCAACACCATCTAATTGAAATACGTGGCTTCTTGCCAAGTATCTTCTCACGCATTGTAGGGTTCAAAAAATAGCGTGCCAAATCAGTTTTTGTAATTTTTAATTTATTAACCTCTATATAAGAGAGGCCATTAGCATAATATACATGCATACTCTCCCTCCATGACTCAAAATACTCAATCTCATAGTCTAATATGTGTATAGAATCTACTATGCCTTGCATGCTATCTACAAGGCATAGTAGCTAGGAAGATAGATAGGGATCATTCCTAATAATATTTATATCTCTCATGATCACCTCTACATTTCTCCTAATATTATCTCTTAACTCTCTAGGTGGAGGTGGAGGTGGAGGGAGAGGGGGAGGTACAGGAGGAGGTGGTGGTGGTGGTGCATGTTGACCTATAAGCTCATCAATGTGAAAATCATCTATATTGCCAATCTGCGTACATATTAAAACATCATAATTTACAATTAACATACTGTAAAATATATTTTACCTTTCAACTTGAATGAGTTAAATAGTTAAAACCTAAAAGAGAGAGAGAGAGAGAGAGAGAGAGAGAGAGGAGAGAGAGAGGAGAATTAAATAAATTTAGTCATCTTACTCATATTATTGATTAAATAATCATGCATTATTTAATTTATTAATGTTACCCTTCTAGCTAAATTAGTTTTATTAATTAGCTATAGTCCAATTAATTTAATTGATACCCATAACTATTTAATTATTTAAATCCCCTTCCTCTATTAATTTAAATAAACACCTTTATCTATTTAAACTAATTCATAAAAAATTTCCTACCACTTGGAATTAAATAATCCTATTTAATTCTATTTGAGCACATGGATCCTAACCTTAATCCCTAACCTAACCTATCACAACAACTTAACTAGGGATCCAATTCAACCCAATCTATTCACCCATACTAAGCCCACTTAATTAATTAATTAATCCTAATTAATTAAGTAAACCACTTGCATCCTCCATAATCCTCCACTTGCCTCCTAATTCTAAGCCTCATCACCCTTTAAACATTTTCACAATTATAATCCATGGATTAAGAAATCCTAACCTAGAACCCAAGTCAACCCTAATGTCACATCCTCCACTCCCCAACCAAATGCATTAAATTTCAACCTTAAATTCTCTTACATCCCTCTTACACAATCTGTCCATCTCTTACATTTTTTCCCCCTATCACATCTCCCAAAATGGTCACATTACCCCATTCTTCCAAACCTCTCTCCTTGTGACACTTTTCATAATGAGAGCCATTTGAGAAAGCACAATCCATGTGGTCTCTCTCAAATGCATCTTGACCCTTCCCCACCTTTGCATCTTGACTGTCTATTCCACCTCTTATTGACCTATAAATTGGACCCCTTACTCCTTCATTCCCATCCACCATCCAAGTAAAGTTATAATGTCATTTTGAGAGCCAAAATCATCAAGCATAACCTTATGATGCCAAAATATCTATAGACCTTGAAGTTTTGAGAAAAGATATTGAGCACACATCCTTTCATTTGGACCAAATACACTCAATAAAGGAGGCTTGACACTTGGGTTGTGAGGTTTTTCATACTCACTTCTTTGCTTGTTCATTGCTCTCTTTTAAGGTCTAATATAAGTGTTTATCTAGTTTATTTTGTTGAATGTTTTCTTAGATTAGTATTCCATAAACACTACATTTTAGGTATTACATTTTGGCACACCTGATGGGACCCACAACAAGGGTCATTCTCTCATCTATTGCATTATTTTAACTTGCAAGAAACTAACAAATATTAATATTTTTAATTATTTAAGTGCTTTGCAAGGTGATTTTTAGTTTTTGTAGGTTGGAAGGGAAAACAAGTGGCTTAAACGACATCATTCCCATGGTTGGATTTTGCATAACATCAAAAATGTCTACCAAGGAGAATGCTTGAATAGTTAGCGGGATCAAAAGTATGACCCATGGGATCATGATCCTACAACTAGAGGCCTCTTAGCCTCCCAAAACCTTCCTTCTTCTTGTCTCTATCCTCTATTCTAATACAGTCAGTGGGAACACAATCCCCTATGGGAACGCAGTTTGACCATGCCAAAATACCTTTGTAAGCCTTAAGGCACAAAAAAAATGCATCATAAATCTGCCAATTTTTATTGGTACTCATGCCCATGGGATTACTATTTGACTTAGAGGGAATGCAGGTAGACCCCGTTGGATCGTCTAGGTATAAATCTTTGTAATTTGTAAAAAAAATTTCTCTCTATTTTCTATTTAATTTTTTGACAAATACACAAGATCACTAGTATGACCCGTGGGATCACCTTCAACAATCTCTATTTTTAGTTTATGTGCAAGCCTATGAGATTGTGGTCTTTGATTGCGGGAATTCTCTATTTAATTTTTAATTAAAACAAAATTAATTCACACTTTGACTTTGGGTTGTAAAATTTACCCTATATACCAAACATCACGTCACATTTCAGATTTGAACTCGAAAATTTACAAGGCTAAAAAGAACCCACAATATTCACACTTCAAATTTGGGCTTAAAAGGAATCAAAATAGACTCTTGAGTGTTTGAAGGTTAAAGAAAAATGTGATGAATTTTTTTCTGATTTGGGCTTGAAATGAACTCAAACAATCTTGAGTGCTAAGGGAGTAACACTTTTTGCAAAACAAACTTTCCTTCCAAGCATTGTCATTTCCTTTCCAAAATAACCTTGCATGCTAATCATGAGTGTTTGATGCCATAGTTAGAAAATAATTAGATAATTTAATCTCTAATTCAGAAAGAATGTCTTCTTTGTTAATATGATTTAGAACAACAGAGAGGGGGGGTGAATTAGTTATTCTTAGGTCTAGATGTATAAAACAAACTTTAAAACTTTTCTACCAATCAGATCTAACATCCAACAGCTACTCGGTCAATACTGATTGCATAATAGAAACATATAACATTGCAGTCCACTACCCAGTTGTATCTAACTTGTAAAACATAGAAATGCTCAAATCAAAACATTCACACAAGTATTAACACTAGGATTTATAGTGGAAACCCAATTTGGGAAAAACCACTTTGTAACATGCTACTATTATGTTCACTCTTCTGAAGTGAGCTCAGATAAAAGCCAACCCTGTCAAAGGTTACAAACACACTGTCAGGTGTGACCCGGTTAAAGGATTTAAACCACTTTATTAAAAGTGCACCTTGTTATAGGACTTACATACACTCCATTAGAATGCAACCTTGTTCAAAGGATTTAACATAGGACTATTAAGTCAACCTCTATTAAAAGGATTTTGACTGTTACAATGATTAGAAAGTAGCAGTAATAATGATCTATAAACATACAACTCACTTTGCAAATATCAAATCCAATTCCATACACATATACTAGTTTACTGACTATGATCCTTTTCCATCTCCATCACTGATTTTCTCGATATTCTCCTCAAGCAATCATAACTCCTCTCCTTTAGCCTTCTCTGCTTATACAGTCAATAACACCACCAATATACTCTATCTTCTATCCACACACCACTATTCTCTCTCTATCTCTATTTTAGCCTCATGCTTAGGTTTTCCTAAATACAACTTCATTTAGGTCAATACATTTTTTTCCACTTGATCTCCTCCGTAGATCTTAGGGTTAGGTTAGATTCATTAAATCTACCTGCTTGAAGATCTTTGACTTATTTTCTAGAAACATCTCAAATCTCTTAGAGATTTACAATAAAATGTTTTGCAGTGCATTAAATGCTTCCATACAATTAATAAATAAAGTCAACATGTTTTACATAATCCAAGAATTCAATGATGTTGGCCGGAAATCTGAATTCCCTTCAAATATAAAAATATTGACGCTTGGTCAATACTGTGCTCAACTTCTCAGTCTATACTAGAAAGCTCAGTCAATATTAAAACTATTTTCTTGACTAACACTATCTTCCTCAGTAATTAACTGATGTTTGGTCAACACTGGATTTTCTCGACATACACTAACTTGGTCAACACTAACATCACTCGTCTTAAACATGAATTTCTCCTCTTTTTCTCGGTTAAGCCTACTAGTTTAGTCTTCATTCTTACTAAGATAAACAATACATTATCTTAGCATTGTGTAACATAATCAAGTACTCATTGTAGTATCAAGATAACTCAACCTTTCCTTAGGTGCTATTGTTACCAACCTTGCCTTTCTCCTTCTCACCAATCAAATAGATATAGTACTTTCCTATGTAGCAATAGTCTTACTAGTTAAGGTTTGACATCAATGACAATACAACAATTGCTTCAATTGTAGTTTCCAACAATCTCCCTCTTTGGCATTAATGGAAACACCATATGATATCACATGAATAACACATGGATTACCAACCAATCCAAAAAAAAAACTTATCTGTTAATTAAAAATGTTTTTAATATCCTTAGCTTCTATGACCATCAGAAAATGAATTCTTCCTCTTTCCTGATCCTTCATCTCTATCATGTGATTGTCATATCTGTTCATCTCCCTCTTTGAT
Organism: Chamaecyparis obtusa; assembly: GCA_027943335.1. Classification (NCBI taxonomy): domain Eukaryota; kingdom Viridiplantae; phylum Streptophyta; class Pinopsida; order Cupressales; family Cupressaceae; genus Chamaecyparis; species Chamaecyparis obtusa. The sequence continues at coordinate 872,049 of BSBK01001507.1, forward strand.
AAAAATGCCAAAGTAGCAACAAAAATACATCCTCCAGATGTAGATATAATCTTTGTAGTCCAGTGTTTCTCCCTCTGTCATCTTGCTTATGACTGATTCTTGACTTTGCTCTTCTTTTCACAACTCTAGGCCAGTCCTAAAGTGTGACCTTCTTCTGCATCAACTTGTCAGATATTCTTTTCAGTACATTTTATGTAGTGCTCCTAGCTTGACTAGGAAGCCTCAGTTAGGGGAAGGACCTCTAATTGACTTCTCAGATATTCATGTGCTTCTTTAGGTAACAACTTAGTGAATATGTCTGCTAATTGCTCCTTTGTATTCACATATTCCATTCTAACCTCTTTATCCTATACCAGCTCTCTCAAGTAGTGATACTTGATAGCAATGTGTTTGGTCTTTGTGTGCATCACTAGATTCTTAGAGATGTTGATAGCACTTGTGTTATCATAGAAGATAACAACTGGTTAAGTGATTTCTTCCTTCATACCTATCAACAATTTCTTTATCCATATCAGATTTGAACAGTTAACAGCAGCAACAACATACTCAGCTTCAGTAGTAGATTGGGAAATGCAATTTTGTTTCTTGCTTGTCTAGGAAACTAATCTTTGTCCAAGAAAGAAAGATCCACCACTAGTACTTTTTCTATCATCTATATTTCCTGCCCAATCAGTATCTGTGTAAAATCTCAATTCAAATATCTCATCTTTCTTGTAACATAGCCCATAATCAGTAGTTCCTTTCAAGTATCTCATTATCCTCTTCATAGCCATCATGTGTGTTTCCTTAGGATTGTTAAAGAATCTCGCCACAATCCCACTAGCTAATGTAATATCTGGTCTACTATGTACAACATACTGTAGTTTTCCAATCATAGATATGTACAAAGTTTGGTTCACTTTTGCAGCTTCATCATTCTTAGATAACTTTTGTCCAGTAGCCATAGGAGTACTCACTGGTCTAGAATCTTCCATTCCAAAAGTTTTCAGCATCTCATGAATATATTTAGATTGTGTAATGAAAATTCCTTTTTCCATTCGATATACTTGTAAACCAACAAAGAATTTGATCTCACCAAACATGCTCATTTCAAATTTAGTTTGCATTTCATGTGCAAATCTCTTACATAAGGCATCTTGTCCACCAAAAATAATATCATCAACAAAAATATTTGCCAACAAGATTTCTTTACCTTCTTCATCCTTCATGTAGAGATTTCTTGTGTCATTTGTTCTTGAGAACTAATCTATATTAAGTAGTTATGCAATCTCTCATACCATGCTCTGGGAGCTTGCTTCAATCCATATAATGCTTTGTTCAGTTTGCAAACCATGTGTCTTCTGTTTGGATCAATAAAACCTTCTGGCTGTTTAATGTACACTTCTTCTTCTAATATACCATTTAAAAATGTAAACTTTACATCCATTTAGTATACCTTGAAATCTTTATAAGCAGTGTATGCAAGTAGAGTCCTTACTCCTTCCAATCTAGCTATAGGGGAAAATGTCTCCCCATAATCTATTCCTTCTTCTTGTGCATAGCCTTTGCATACCGGCCTAGCTTTGTTTCTTGTGATTTCACCATGCTAATTCAACTTATTTCAAAATACCCACTTTTTCCCAATGACATTTTTATTTTCAGGTCTCGGTACCAGAGTCCAAGTATCATTCTTCTCTATCTGGTCTATCTCTTCATTCTTCAATTCCTCCTTTGTTGTCTTAGGCTCAAATTCACACAGTAAACATGTTGGATCCTTTGTCTTGCTTCTAGTCAGAACTCTAGTATCTTTGTCTCCAATTATCTATTTAGGCTTGTGATGTCTCCTTACATATTTTTCCAAAATAGGTTCAGCTCTGCTTTCCTCTAATTCATCATGTTCCCTAATAAGATTGTCAAACCCAGCTTCTGAATGCTCGACAATCTCATCTTGATATTCGACAACATCCTCTTGTCATTTGACAGGTTCTTCTTCTCTCTCGACATAGTTTTCCTGATGCTCAACATTGCATTTTTGATGCTTGGCATTGCCTACCCGAGACTCAGCATTAGGTGCAAGTCTATCACTTGCCTCTTCTTCCTCTACATACACAAATGATCTGTAATCTTTTGGTTCTCTTTTACTATCAGCTTCATTTCTTTCTACATACTCTTCAATCTTGACATTCACACTTTCCACAATTTTGTTAGTGTTAGCATTCAAACACTTATAAGCTTTACTTTTTGTGGAATAGCCTAGGAATATACCTTCATCACTTTTAGCATCAAATTTTCCATTCTTATTGTCCTTTAGTATGTAACATTTCCTTCCAAATATTCTAAAGTATTTTACATTTGGTGCATACCCATGCCATAACTTATAAGGTGTCACAGTTTTACCTTTCTTTATCTGAACTCGGTTAAGAGTGTAAACTGTTGTACTTATAGCTTCCTTCCAGTACTTTTGTACCACATTCTTTTCAATCAACAATGTCCTTGCACAGTCCAAGATAGATTTGTTCCTCCTTTCTGCTATGCCATTCTGTGGAGGAGTCCTCGATGCAGACATCTATGTTTTGATCCCTCTATCATTGCAAAATAGATTAGATTCATTGGATATAAATTCTCCACCTTGATCAGATCTTAGACACTTTAGGTTTCTTCCTATCTCCTTTTCAACCTTAGCCAAATACCACTTAAAGAATTGAAAAGCATCATATTTTTCTTTTAAGAACATTACATGCATCATCCTGGTATGATCATCAACAAACAAAATAAAATATCTAGCTCCACAATAACTTTGTATACCTAGTGGTCCACAAAGGTCAGTATGAACCAAATCTAAAGTATTCTCAGAAGTAAAGGTTTTGCTCTTGAAAATTGATTTTGTCATTTTTCCTAACTGACATTCTTTGCACGTCACATTCTCAGGTTTCTTCAATCTAGGTAGACCTCTCACTTTCTTTTTCTTATTGATCTTTACCAAATTATCAAAGTTAACATGACATAGCCTCTTATGCCATAACCAAATATCATCAAGTTGTGCAATTATACAAGTTTCTTTAGATAGGTCAAGATAGAACAAATTACCTCTTGTCTTCTCTCCACTTCTGATCAGTTCACCAGTGGCATTGAATATTTTATCCTTTTTGTGACAAAATTCCACTCGATAACTAGTACTATTAAGCTATGCAACACTCAATAGATTATAGTTAAGACCCTCTACCCAATATGCATTTTCATAAGAGATCTTATCAGTTAGCTTAATCAATCCTTTTCCTCTAACAGGACATGGTGCATCATTACCAAATTTTACACTTTTACCTTTATAATGATGTAAGGTATCAAACTTACTCTTGTCACCAGTCATGTGATGTGAACAACCACTGTCAATAATCCATTTATCATTCTTGTTCACATAGGAAATCAATGCAGTTTTCTCATCCTCATCAGACTCATCTTTCATTGCAACATAGACAACCTCAATTTCAAAATCATCACTATCAGTGTCAGTCTCTTCTTCAGCAATGTAGCAAGATTTCTTACCTTTTCCTTTGTAGTCCTTGTATATTCGGTAGCTTCTGTCATCCCTTCTATCTTTGTGCTTGTTATCTCTTTCTTCATCCTTGCCATTCCTGTCAGGACATCTAGTAGTTATATGACCAACTTTATTACATGAAAAACATATAATGGGGAATTTACCTTTGTATTTTCATTTTCCCCTTCTCAGTATTCTAGCCATAAGAGCTTCTATATCCTCAAGTTCTTCATCAGATGTGTCACTGTCACTTTCACTTTCACTTTCACTTATGCATTTCTCTTTCTCCTTCTTTGACTTTCTTAGAACCATTTGTGACTTAAAAGTAGATTCAACATTACCAATACTACCAATAGTGAAGTTATCATAGTTAGAAAGTTCAAAAGTAGTAAGCTTGCTGACCAAACTTTCCAAAGTAAGATTTTTGTTAGGGATACATCTAGATTCTTGATTTGCTGAAATTTTGATAGCATAAATAGGACGTAGAGTTCTCAATACTTTTCCAATTATAGTTTCATCAATAATAGTTCCATTTTCTCCTCTAATAGCATTTACAACTTCTTTTATTCTACCACAATATTGTGCAATATTCTCATCTTCTTGCATTTTCATTTCATCAAATTTATCTCTTAGGCTCTTGGCTTTTGCTCTTAGCACATTTATATCACCGCCATAGATTGTTGCAAGGGTGTCCCACATTTTCTTTGTAGTGCTATAGTCTTTTATGTCTTCAAATTCTAGATAACTTAGGGCAGCTGCAATCTCCAACATTGCTTGGTTGTGTTCTTGCTTGGTTTTCATTTCCTCGGTAGTCAAGGGTGCAATAGGTGTGGTATACTCATTTTCAATGTAATATTTTGCAGAATCTCCAATGCCGGCTAGATGTAACTTCATCAAACTTTTCCATGCGGGAAAGTTCTCCTTATTCGGCTTTGGTACCTCCTTATACATCTTGATCATTTGCTTCAAGTACCTTCAAAATTGTTCTCTGTCAACAGTAAGCACCACAACTTTGATACCAATTGTTAATATGATTTAGAACAAAAGAGGGGGGGGGGGTGAAGTTGTTCTCAGGTCTAGATATATAAAACAAACTTAAAATTTTTTCTACTAGTCAGATCTAACATCCAACAGCTACTCGGTCAATACTGATTGCATAATAGAAACATATAACATTGTAGTTCACAACCCAACTGTATCTAACTTGTAAAACGTAGAAATGCTCAAATCAAAATATTCACACAAGTATTGACACTAGGATTTATAGTGGAAATCCAATTTGGGAAAAACCACTTTGTAACATGCTACTATTATTTTCACTCTTCTGAAGTGAGCTCGGTTAAAAGCTAACCCTGTCAAAGGTTACAAACACACTATCAGGTTTGACCCGGTTAAAGGATTTAAACCACTCTGTTAAAAGTGCACCTTGTTATAGGACTTACATACACTCTATTAGAATGCAACCTTGATCAAAGGATTTAACATATGACTGTTAAGTCAACCTCTATTAAAAGGATTTTGACTGTTACAATGATTAGAAAGTAGCAGTAATAATGATCTATAAACATACAACTCACTTTGAAAATATCAGATCCAATTCCGTACACATATACTAGTTTACTAACTGTGATCCTTTGCCATCTCCATCATTGATCTACTCGGTATTCTCCTCAAGAAATCATAACTCTTCTCCTTTAGCCTTCTCTACTTATACAGTCAATAACACCACCAATATAGTCTATCTTCTAGCCACACACCATTGTTCTCTCTCTATCTTTGTTTTAACCTCATGCTTAGGTTTTCCTAAATACAACTTCATTTAGGTCAATACATCTTTTGCCGCTTGATCTCCTTTGTAGATCTTAGGGTTAGGTTAGATTCATCAAACCTACCCACTTTATGTTCTTTGACTTCTTTTCTAGAAACATCTCAAATCTCTTAGAGATTTACAATAAAGCATTTTGTAGTGCATTAAATGCTTCCATGCAATTAATAAATAAAGTCAACACGTTTTAGATAATCCAAGAATTCAATGATGTCGGCCAAAAATTTGAATTCCCTTCAAATATAAAAATACTGACACTCGGTCAATACTGTGTTCAACTTCTCGGTCTATACTAGAAAGCTCAGTCAATATTAAAACTATTTTCTCATCTAACACTGTCTTCCTCGGTAATTAACTGATGTTCGGTCAACACTGGATTTTCTCGGTATACACTAACTCGGTCGACACTAACATCACTTGGCTTAAACATGAATTTATCCTCTTTTTCTCAGTTAAGCCTACTAGATTAGTCTTCATTCTTACTAAGATAAACAATACATTATCTTATCATTGTGCAACATAATCAAGTACTCATTGTATAATCAAGATAACTCAACCTTTCCTTAGGTGCTATTGTTACCAACCTTTCCTTTCTCCTCACCAATCAAATAGATATATTACTTTCCTATGTAGCAATAGTCTTACCAGTTAAGGTTTGACATCAATGACAATACAAAAATTACTTCAATTGCAGTTTCCAACATTCTTGGAGTGTTTGAAGGAGTGTTTCTCAACGCTTCTTTAGAGATCTTTACTTCATTGCAAAACCTTGTTAATCTAAGTGACATGAAACATGTACCTTATATACGTATCCTCTACCCTCACCTTTGTGGAACTTGGGTGACAAGAAAGGTTAAGCTGCTTGGTTCACTTCTAGTGAGGTCTATCTAGAGGGTATGCTTCCCCTTTAGAGGATGACCTCAAACTATTAATCCTCCAACTGGTATAGAAATGTGACATGGGATAAATCCTGAAATGTCTCAATCCAACCAAACTTGGGCGTAGTGTGTGGATGATAGTTCAGATTAAGAAAAAATGCTTAAGGAGTTGACATGGTCCATAAGGCTCTTAAGTGAGCCACACACATACAAAGTGATTGGGTGGATGCCACATAAACACTAAAAGATGTTAAACTAGAAGCTTACCCTATCTATCCCCAAAATTTTTATAATATTTAAGCAAGGAGGATATTAACCTCCCCAAGATATAGACCATATCATGCTATCCTTGAGCATTTGTAGTAAGATAATACAACATTTTTTGACCCATTGTGTGGTTTGTATTGGTTGTATTTTGATTAGCTCTTAGGTATGTACCTAAGTCTCTGAGAAAATATTTACAAAGCTAAGCCAATTCCATAGGGTAGAATTGCTTGTGTGTATTTACGATGTTACAGAACTAGTGAAAACATCTACTCAACATACACAAATGAAGATTTCTATAAAAAAATATTTTTCCATGTTAGTCCAAACTTATTCCTAATTTTTCTACTCCAAAAATCATCATAGTCTCCAAAATTTTGTCATCCTAGGTTCATAATCACATCCTTTTAATCATCCCATGTAATTTTATTCTAGTATAGTTATTTTCTTCTACCATGAGGTCCTCATTTTCTCCCTATATCCTAGACTAGAAAATTCATCTTTGTCATTCCTCATCCCCTTTCTGCCTTCTAGAGTCACTCTATCTCTGGCTTCCTTTCCTAAACTTAATCCAAATCCTAGTATGAGCTTATTGTTCATCCCAATCCAAGCTTTATTTTTTCATGCATCTTCACCATTCATCCATATCTAACTCATCAACTAATCATCATGTTGCAATCCTATTATGATGAGTTCGGTCATCCTAGCTATTTTTTCACTTGATACCACCCCTATTATAATGAGATTCTTGTTGATCATGATTAGTACATTAAAAACCTTAGAAATCTTTCTCCAAACATCCTCCAAAATCTAATCATTCCTCTATACATAACTCTAGTAGTCTTTATCATACTTTTGACAATGAAAATCCATTATGTTATCCATGTATACCTTCCTCCTATAGCACACTCACATATCACCCTCATGTGACATTCATACCTCCATCTTCCTCCTTGGTCATATCCCAATCTCCATATTTCCACAATAGTTGTACCACCTACACCTCTATTCCAAATCATCCATCTCATTTTCCTCAAACCCATTTTACAATCCATAATCCTATTCCTCTAGTTCCTCCAATCTTTCACCATAATCCCTCTACTATTGCTAATCTGCGACCCACTATATCATACCTTTCTCCTCCATCCCCTCCATCCTATCTCAATCCACCATCTTCCATTTTCACGCACATTATAGAAAACCCCTTTCCACGATCAATGTACATCCCTCAATCCACTTCATATTCCAAACCTCAAGACATGGATCCTACCCTAAGACTTAGTGAATCTAGTTCACAAGTCACCTCCATTCCTTCTTATGTGTAGCCATGCCTTCCTCCACTTCCTTTTCTACACAATCATCCTCCCAACCAAGTTCTCAATCCACTTCCACACCATCATATGTAGATTATCTTAGCTTCCCACCATCTCCACATGATAATCTTCCACCTCAACCTCTAACACTAACGTCTCCAAGGAGTTTCACAAGGAAGGCAATACAAAATCCCTCTCCCAACTTTTATGAGTTATTTCATCTCACTCCCTCATGTCAAGCCACTAATAATGAGGCCTCCCACACCTATCATTTCTCATCCACCTCCTACACCTATCATTTCCATTCCACCACCCACACCTATTCTTCTTCTTCCATCTACCCCACTTGTTGATCCCTTTCCATATCCTAACACCATCAGATCCCTCCTCTCCATTGACTCTGTCCAGCTCCCATCCACATCCCCTCATAGAATTATCCAAATAGAATCCAATGAACCTCATGATTCCACCTTTCTTCCTACTATACCAATTACATGATCTTCCATCCTTCCATCAAGTCCATCTAAAGAGTCAATCCATACATCCCCCATCACACCATCCACACCAATCAAATCATTTCAAGATCTTTTCCAAAAGTATTTTGAAATATTTATCGACCTAAATTAAGATCCTACCATCCCACACCCTCCATTACATGATCCTTGTTTTCTACCCACTCAATCTCAAGATCCATTACCATACACCCATCTAAGTCAAGATCCTATCATTCCATCCCCTCCACTTCACTATACTTTGTTGCATCCAATTCAAACTATCCCACCACCACCATTCTATCCCCTTGTTTCACTTAAATTCATCCATAGTGGTCCACTTGCAATAGAAGAATTAAGTTCCATATCCACCATTTGCACTCCACCTAATAATGTAATCTCATATTGTTCTCCAATTAATAACTAACCTAGCTTGGATCAAATGCTAAAGAAATAGAATTATCAATGTAAAGACTTAGGCCCCCATGAACAAGGTACCCTAGATCCCATCCATGTAAAAAAAAATCCATGATTTCAGGGTCTTGGTTGCACCTCTCAAGGAACTTAATCCAAAAATATTGTTACACCTAAACAAAAATAAAAGCATAATTCCAAAAATACCATTTCATCTTCCCATCATTTTTCCAAAACATTTAACACCACCCCCCTCCAAAATTATAACCTAGGACAACCTACCACATCCCTCCTTCATCCTACAAATCCATTCTAGGTCCTTATATTCCAAAATATACTATCATACATCCTCCATACACCATATCCATCTTGGACCCTTACATCCCAAAATATCACCCCCCATCTTATCCTACTCAATCCTTCATCCATAATTCCCATATCCCTAGCAACCACCATAAAATTATACCCCTTACATTCCTAGTCAAGATCAAGAAAGGAAAATTCCCACATATTCTATCCACCAATCTCCCTCCATCTCTCCATCCATATCTCCTCCATCTCATACAACTTATCATGATCCTTCTAGTTTTCCTCATATCAATTTGGATGCAAACTCAAAAATGCATAAAGATAACTATCCACAATAATCTAAAGATTTCCATGTCCATTCCAAAAAAAAGTTTCAAGCAAGGAAAAATCCAATGAAAAAATTCACTCATTCCAAAGGCAACAAAGGCCCACCAAAGAAAAATCAACAACTATTTGGATCCCAAATAAAATAAATGAAATGCATCTAAAAGAAAAATCCACAATGGAAAAAGTTTCTAATCAACTAGTCAAGCATTCCTCTCCTCCATCTCCTAAATCTATTTTGTATCCTCATGTGTCAAAAATACCTATCATAACTCCTCCATCATATCTACATGTACCATCCACTTTCCATTCACTCCATCCACTCTCCTCACAACATGTGCCAATTTTGGTCCTTAAAAAATCCCTTTATCATGAGCACTTTGAATCATTCCATCCAAACAATTTCTACCACCATATCCCTCACCCCACACATATACTTTATCACAACCATCTCATCTAGTCCTTTGCATAATCCATCCATCCTAATAAAGTTGTACCAACATCTAGTGATCTATCCAAATGGGATCTTATCACCTCAATCATGAAATTTACTATTGAGTCCTCTATCCATATTCTCCTTATCATTCCATCCATAAATTCCCTCCAAAAAGTCAAAGAAAAAGAAAATAAAAGAAAAGAAGAAACATTTTTCCAATGGTGAAAAATTGGAAAAAAAGTGCCTTGGACAAGTACCATTATGAAAACATGGAAAACATGCATCATGTATAATCCCTTCATCTAGTTCATAACTTGGGGGAAAGTTATTCAAGCTATCTCTCCATCCCTTATTTTGTCTCATGCCTCTCAAGTCTTAACCTTTTAACCTCCTCCATCCTCCTCTAGATCTTGATTAAATAAAAATAAAGGTCACCATATATACATGCTTTTGGGCATCTTTTGGAATCCATTTCCCAATCACAATTTTCATCCACCTATCCTTTATTCACCCATCATTATTTTCATATTATCTTCCATCCACCTCCCTCATCCATCCATAATATTATATTCTATCCATCTCCCTCATCCATCCATCATCTTATCTACCATCCACCTCCCTCATCCACTCATCATCCTCACTTCCATCTACCTCCCTAATTCTCTTGTTGTTCTTAATCTCTTTAGGGTACTCATCTTTCAGATCTACATCTTCATATTCCTTAGGAACAATAAAAAATATACATTATCATGTATCATACCCTCCAAGAGATTTCTACCATCCACCATGAAAATCCTAGCATTGGTACAAACTTCCCCTTTTAAAGGTCCCTCCAAAGCCAACAATATCTATTTTATACCATTAGCTACAATAGTATATAAATTTATCCTACCATGATGTATAGCTTATGTATCATACTTCTAAGGACATCCCAACAAAAAATGAGATGCATCCATAGGCATAATATCACACAATAATTCATCATGATAGTTCCCTATTTTCAACTTAACCCAACATTGTTCACTTACCATTTCCTAGTGATCATATATTATCCATGAAATCTCATAGGGGTTTGGATGTTTCAGTGTCTATAACTAAAACTTATCTACCATTTTCTTAGATGCAAAATTATTAGAACTACCACCATCGACAATAACCTTACATACTTTTCCATTAACAGGACATCTCGTTCTAAATAGATTCTTCCTCTACAATGTATCTTCTATATTTTCATCATGGTACAAAGTTCCCCTCATGATTAATGTTTCTCCCTTTTCAACCTGATTTTTGTTAATAGATTCACAAGATACCTCTTCTTCTAGACAAGAGTTTTTCTTCTACTACTTTCTATCTTCCTTTCAAATCCATTTTGTTTACATTCAAAGGCCTAGTGACCTTTGTAATACCCCAAAAATGGGCTATAGGCTCATTAACCTCTTACATCTTCAAATCAAATGAAATCGACATTGAAGTCCTAACCTAAGGCACATCTGAACATCATCGAATCTTAATTGATTATCTTAAAATTTGTATCGGGGAATATTCTTGGCAATATTCCTAATTATCTTAATTATCTTTAATTTAATGATTATTTGGCGATAAATCTTATTTATCCTAAAGTTTGATTAATTAAATATTCTGAATATTTAATTAATTAGATTTAATTCTACCACATAATTATTAAATTGAATTTAATCTTATTTATTCTTAATTATTATTATTTAAATTTGACAATAAATCAAAATTCCTATCATTAATTGATTAAATTCTTATTTAATTAATTAAAGCAAATTGTCATATTTAATGATATTATTTTTGAATAAAAGTTTGATTTAATAATTGATTAACCCATAAATCAATTGTTTTAATTTTAAAATCAGTTAAGTTGAGAATAAATCGCTTTATTTTTAAATTAATTTATAATTAAATCATGCACAACCAGAAAAGTAAGCAACTAGAAATCAACTATCAATTTTAAAATTAAACTCAACATCTGATGATGAGTTGGAATTAGATCTAAACTCTTTTTTGAGTTAAAGCCTTGCTTTTGCATGATTTTATAAATTAAATATCTTTTATTCCTGATAACTCAAAAATCAACTTGAGTTTATCAAGAGTGATTTATGGCTTTTTCCATGCACATCCAAAGCCCTGGATTTCTATAAAAACAAGGCTTAGCTCATCTCAAATAATCTCATAATTTGTAGACTTACTCTGCCAAATTGTCAAGCTCATAATTTAGGAATTTGCACAATCAGGCTGGCAAATTTGTAGCTGAAGAATCAAGCTTCTTGTGAATCAACCACATTGTGAGATCAATATTGTTTTCTATTAATTCTAGATTCATATTGCATATCAGTTTTTCATTCTAGCTTAGATTTACTATCATTTTTCATTATAATTGCACAGAAAATCCAAAAATATAGATTAATTTGCATACATTCCATATCTAGATTTTGGATTCAAATCCTTCATTTAGGTGTCGTCAAGGTCACTGATCTCGGTCCAATCTGAGAATACATACTTGCACCTACTAGAAGGCAGTAAATCACCTGGTTAGTTTAGTTTCAAATTCATTGCATGATTTTGATTTTTGCTAGCCTCTAATGTTTTACTGAAGTGTTGTGTCTATAGCTAGGTACCAAATTCACACACACATTTCTAGCACCCACCATGGGGAAACCCACCTTTATATGCTGGTTTTGGTTATTTTTTTAGAGCTAACTCCCTCGTGTAGATTTACTTGGAGACTAAAACCCTAAATTTTAAAAGATTTAATTTTATATCCCAAACGGCTTGGATTTTTGGTCTAAAATTTTTTTTGCAAGTTGGAAACATATTAGGGAAGCTTTGATAAACAATTAAAAATTTTATGAGATGTTTTGAATTTTTAATAATTTTTTCTTTATGTTTCATAAATATTTTATTTTCAGCGCAAATCATAATATTTTTTAGAAATTTTGACATTTTTGGAAAACTCTTTAAATTATACAGGGGGTCCATTCTTTGTGTTTTAAATTTGGATGCAATATAATAGCTCAAATAGTAGATTTACAAAAATTGGTATGTTTTGGTACAATGAGTCTCTAGGGCACAAATGAAGAGATTTTTCTAAAATTTTTACATTTTTGGAAAGATCTCTATTTTTTAGTAGGGGTCTTTATTTTTAATTTCTATTTTTATGGCCAAAATCATATCAAAAAAATTAGATCTTGTTGACTAGGTCAAATGCAAAAAAAATAAAATTTTTGTGATGGGTATGCACTTATTTTTCATATGATTCGATGCATGATATGAGTTGTAATTTGGATTATTTTCTATTTATTATTTCTCCTAACAATTTATTTTCAAATCTAACCCTATGGTTTTCATAAGTTGAATATACGTTGCATATCTTGTTTGCTTGTTTTCTTGTCAGAGAGTTCATGGCTTGCTTGTGTGGGATTGCTCAACAAAGCTAAAAAAATAGGTAAAATATACAAAGCACATTGCAAGGAAATCAAGTACTCTATTACATTTGATAAAACTTCATTTTGGGACATAAAAAAAACTCTCTTGTGTCAAGCTTGAGTGCCTTTACAGCTTTCATAATTCACACTTCAGGTTTGGGCTCTAAAATGAACATAGATTTGCTTTTTGCATATCTATTACACATAGTAAATAGGCCCTATGAACATTATTTGTGGCTCTTGAGAGAGTGGGTTTCCAGTGAAACTCTTCTCAATGAAGGAACCCTTGTAGGTAGGGAGGATACTGAGAGAGTCTCACATTCTACTAGATTTGCATGTCTTCAACTTTTGATTGATACATTCTCTCTCTGGAGAGGTTGATAGATCATGAGTGGTTGAAATCATAGATTTTTGTGAGATAATCTTAGTCTTAGCATGTTGGATTAATCTATTTGCTTTGTTTTGGTTAAAAGTGAAAAGGCTAGAGGACTATGCTCTACTCCCTTTTTGGGTAGTATCAAAAACTCAGATCCTTGAATCTGGAACCAGTCCCCATGTGGTATCTTTTGTGAGTCACCTTTAGAGAGGGTTAACCATAGTGGACATTCCCTTAATTGGGTCAACCATGTTGACATAATCTCAAGCGGTAATAGCCATTTTTGCCATGGTAGTGACAGCTGCTATATAAATGTCCTTATGGAAGAAATCTTCATAGGTGTGGTCTCTTTTTGGGTTGTTAGATCTCCCTAGCAGCTCCTGATTGATTAAATTCTCAGACTATGTTAAAAGCTCAATGTGCCAGGATTGGAGTTCACCCTCTTGAGGTTACAAAAGTTATAGAGTTATACCATTACTAAAAACCCTAGCAAGGCCAAATTTTCATTTTCTAAGAATATGTGCATTATTAGAAAACTTTTTTTGAACATACATAAGTAGTATTTCTAGGGATTAGCACAATAAGTCACTATTACTTGTTCATGCACAAGGTTTCTTTTACCCTTGCTCATTATTTTTAGATGATTACTTGCTCCCCTTGCTTGCTATTCTGTGTGTTTGATATCTACTTGGTTACTTGAGACAAACTTTTACACAGATCTTCAAAAACTGGACAGAAAAATTTGCAAACAAACTGATACTGAAAAATTGAAAAATTGCAAATCTGAAGCAAAAATCCTTTCTGGTGTCAAAAGTCATCCTAAAATTTCAAAACTCATATCAAAGCCAAAGTCAAAGTTGTTAGAGATTGGTCAAATTTGTCAGAAATCTAGTTTTTATAGCCAAATCCCAAATTCTGTCAAAATAGCAAACTGATTCTTGTCATTACTAGTCATCTTTGGTCGGTCTGGGTCAAATCTCAAGTGCTATGACATGTTGCTCAACATCCAAATGAACGTAAATGGTATAAAGTTGCACAAAGTGACTCTTGGTCTTCTTTCTTCCACATCTCCCATGTCTTCCTAGTCTCCCATTTCCATCCTTTCTCTTCTTCCTAAACTCTTCACGTCTTCTTGATTCTTTTCCTCTTATTATCTAGTCTATCTTCTTCTATTCATCTCTTCTGTCACTCCTATGCTTGATTCCTCCTCTTCTAGAACCATGAATTTCAACTATCTTGTTATGGAACCTCTCTTGAAAATAGATGATCTCAAACTCATTTCTCAATTCGAAGAGTTTTATTCCTCCAATAGTCCTTCTAGATATTTCACAGATGATAAATTTATGGCAAAAATAAAAGAAAAATCGATTAAATCAGATGCCTTTTTTAGGATCATACGCATAATCCTGTCATGACCTCCTTCTTCCAAATTTCTTTCATCTTCTAAATCTTTTCATTCTTCCTCATCTTCCAAGTCTTCTTCCTCCACTGGGTCTTCACCTTCATCTTCTCCATGATCTTGTTCCTCTTCTACTTCTCCCAAGAGTCTTACTCCTCATCTTAAGACATACCATGTTGAGCAACATGATAACCCTTATGATACCTCTTCCAAGGAGAGTGGCACACCCATCTTTGAAGATTATGATGACTATGATGATGGAAAATATAATGATATCTTTGACACCTTTGTTCCTAAGAGTCCTCATTGTTTTCTCGTGCTTACTAGAAATGGGATGTCACATTGGAAAGATCATGATGGCGATCCATATGATTTTGATTTTGAAAGAGAATTTGATGATTTTGGTGAAAAATACCTAGATGATACATCTACTTCACTTGAGGAAGAGAAAGCTTACCACACTGATTATAAACATGCATACTATAAGGATCTCTCCTCTAAGAACTCTCATGCTGAAAATAAAGATTACACTCTCAACAAAGATCATGTTAATGTTGAATCTTTGTCTTGTGATGGTTCCCTTCCATCCCCTACTTCCTCCAATACCCATACATTTCCTAAAGCTTCCAAGCCTATCAAATCTTTCACAAGTCCTTCATCCACCAAAGGTCCTAATACTTTTCATGCGGTTTCCTATAGTTATCCTCAAGGGCTACCTCTTAAAGAAACTCAAGCTAACCTTCACTTGGCTACAAATACTTTCAATAATGCTAAACCTAAAGAGGCTAAGAATTTATATGCTATAATTCCTACTCTAGCTAGTCCTCCACCATCTCTTCCAAAGTCTTCCATACAATTCCAACATGCTTCCTTGTCCTTAGCAGTGGCTCCATGTCAAGAGGACTCTAAAAATGATAAAGAAAAGAACATAAAGAAAGATCAAGATCAAGAACCCTCCATGTCATCCACTCCTTTTCATGATGTCTCTTATCTGCTTCAGGGTTCTTTTGATCCTGCACACCCTTTCTCATTCATTCCACTATGTCTTAAGTCTTCTCCTAAGCAAGATCAAGCTACTACTTACACTGTTGAGCTTATTGACAATCAAAATAACCTTACTACACTTGCACTTTCCAAAGATGATACTTCCATTAAGGTTGGTAGAAATGGTGTTGTTACTTCCAATGTTAAGCTTATTGAAAATCAAGAGAAAAATTGTACACTTGTGCTATCCAAAGATCCTTGTCAAGATCAAAGTCTTCCATCTTCTTATTCTACCACTCCATGTTTGCTTCCACTTTCTACTCTTCCTAAGTCTTTGCAAGCTTTGAACAATCTTATTAAAGAAGGTGCTCAGATTCAAGATGTCCATGATTCTATTGAAAATCCTAATGCTCACTCTAAAGATGCTGATGTCCTTGGTTGTCATATAAATGTTGATGAACTTGTTAATTATCCTTTTGCATCTTCCACTTCCATCCTTGGACCTCTTCCACCACTATAAAGGGCTTCATGTCTACCTTCCATCTTGGGCCCTTATGTCCCTTCACTCTCCCCTCCTAACTCTCCTAATTCACCATCCATCTTGGGTCCTTACATCCCTCCATCTCCCATCTTTCCTCAAGATCAACATAGATGCATACCCTTGAATCCTTTTCATCCACCCACTCATCTAAACCAGTCATATCCTCCATCTTCTTCCACAAGACCCAAGTTCTTTGGAAGTAACTTGAATGGTCAATACAAGAAAAAGAAGCAATACAAGAATCCATCAAAAAAAGAAGATCACCATGTCTCCTGTAATTGACATGGATGCATAAAGTCAAAAGAGATATCTAAAAAAAAAAAACTACAAGACAAGTATGGGTTCCAAAATCCATCATTGAAGATATTCTCTCTAAATTACCAAAAAGAAATAAAAATCCTACAACTATATGGATTCCAAAGTCTCTCTTGAAAGAGTCTCATGTTGAACAACAAGTGAAGTTGACATTCAAGCTTCCAAAGGCTTCCACTTCATCTTCTTCCAAAAAAATTCTTCCATTCTATGTGTCTAAACCGCAACCTCTGCTATCCATTCACCATATTCCTTCACGTATTCCTTCATCCACATTTCCTCCATCCTCTCACCACCCTTCAAGGTGTGTGTTGATGTTGATCTTGCCTTCCTTTCCATCTACCCTTTCACAATCCTTCCATTCATTATCCTTCTACCTTCTATCCTTTTTCCTCATTTGCCTATTCCTCCTATCTTCCAACCTCACTCGCTTTACATAAAATCTTATCCTCCATTTTCTCTTCCATCTCCCTTTTCCTATCAAAATATTTGAGAATATCATTTTGAATCCTTGGCATATCATGGTTTATCCTTTTAAGGAGCATTATCTAAAGAGCTTGCCTTCTTCCAAAAAGAAAAAGAAAAAAAAAAGAGAAATGAAAAAATAATTGAAAATGTGCCTTGGTAGCAAAAGTAAAGAGAAATAAATTCATCCTATGGTGAAAACCACTCCCTTGTGGCACCTTGGATAAGTACCGTGATGAAAACCTGGCAATCAGGCATCATGCATAGTTCTTCTACATCTTTCATCCATTCCGCCTTCTCTCTTTGATCTTGACAAGGTTGACCTATACACAAACATTTGGCTATCTTGTGAGTTGTCTTATGATGATCTTACTTTCATTCCTTTCATGTTTAGCCTTCATATCTATCTTCCTCCATTCATTTTTACCTATCAATATCTTTTTCCCCTTTGGTCTTGATCTAAAAAAAAAGAAAAAAGATTAAAACAGAGTGCTATGAAGCCTCTTGACATGTCTACTCCTTTGGATTGCATCTTGTCCTTCTTTGAAATTATGCTTTTGTGACTTATCCTATGCTAGCCTTTCATTACTTGTCCAAATATGCTTTACATGACAATTTTTTCCCTAGCTTAGGTATTCTTGAGGAGTTTTCCCTTGAGAATTTCTTCCCTTCATTCTCTTTCATTCTCTTGTCTTCCATCTCATCCACCAGCTTGCCAATCCCTCTTGTTCTCCACCTTTCTAGACATTGGAACTACACGATATGATCTTTCTTGGGAGTTTAAAATGGAAAAAGAGGCTATCAAATTTGCTAAAAATTGTCAAAAGTGCCAAGTTCATGGCAACTTGATTCATGCTCGAGGGAGAGATCTAATTTCCTTTACTACACAATGGCCTTTTCAACAATGGGCTTTTGATCTTATAGGTGTTATCTATCCACACTCTTCTAATGGACATACCCATATAATCACAGCTACAGATTATTTCACTAAATGGGTAGAAGCAGTTCCCTTAACACAAGCAACTGGGAAACAAATATCTATGTTCATCTTGAACTACATCATATGCAGATATGGGATCCCACATTCTATAATCATAGATAATGGGGGACAATTCAAAAACAAGGACCTAGATGATTTATGTGCCAAATTCAAGATTACTCAACATTGGTCATCTATCTACTATCCTCAAGGGAATGGACAAGCAGAGACTTCCAACAAGAATCTATTGAAAATATTGCAGCATATAGTTAACAAAATAGGAAGAGACTAGCATTTCATGATCAATCCAGCTCTCTGGGCCTACATAATAAGTATCAGAATGCCCATTGGGGCTACACCATTCACTTTAGTCTATGGGTCTGAAGCGGTACTGCCTATTGAGGTGAAAATCTCATCACTAAGAATCAAAATGCATGGTCTAGTAACTGATGATGACTATAGAGTGTCTAGGTTGCAAGAACTTGAACTACTAGATCAGTGTAGACAAGCAACATATGATCATCTCAGAGTATATTAGAAGAGAATGTCTAGAGGCTACAACAAGAAGGTCAGACACAAAGAATTTCAAGTTGGTGATCTAGTCTTGAGAGAGAATCCTAAAAATCAATCACATAGAAAATGCAAGGGGAAGTTTGAACCCAACTGGCTGGGTCCCTTTGTAATAACTGCTACTTTTGGCTTTAGAGCCTATCAAATCTAAATTATTGAAGGAGAATAGCTCCAAGAACCAATCAACATTCTCTGTCTGAAAAAATTCTATGCCTAAGGCATTCAGTTTATGGTAAAATATCCTGAAAAAATCTTAAAAATCAGAAAAAGTCCTGAAAAAATGAACATCTTGGTGGAAACCTAGCAATGGGTGCCTTGATGCTTCACAAAAAAATAAAAATATCAAAAATATCAAAAAAAAAATTGAAAAGATGAAAAATACAAAAAAATGAGAAAAAGAAAAAGTGCCTTGGTGAAAACCTGGAAATAGCCACCTTGGTAGAAAAAATAGAATCTCTACCAAGATGGTGAAAACCCAGCAAACAGGCACCACTTGTTAAAACATGTTCTATCTATCAGCACAATCTTGGTATTTCTCAGCTTTCAGTCTTGCTTTAGTTTGCACATATCTCCTGGTTTGTTTCTGCATTCCTATTTTCAATAAGTCGATCTATACACCATTGGAAAAAGTGTTTGTATCCTATCAAAGTTCAAACTTGGCAGAAATTAATGTCATATCCTATGGTCTCTAGTACATCTATAGACATGTCATATCTAGTTAGAGTCCTTTGAAGCTTCATCTGAGTCAGTCAGTTAGTCTCATCTCCAGAAAAGATTTTGCATCTACAACAAACATCCAACACAAACTCAAAACAATCTATGCTTCACATGCTTTTATCTCCTTGTATGCTTACTGATTCACATTGAGATTTTTGCATATTGTGTCCCTTCGAGCTCTTTGATGATGAACTTTACAGGATTTAGAGAGTGATGACTAGGGGCATAATCTTTTCTTTGTCTTTTGCTTGTATGTGAAAATCTAACAACTTTGGAAATTCTGGATTGAAATGGTGTTCGACTGTAAGAGCCTCTATCTCTAATTGGATGGCCATGTGTACCTCAACCATTAATACCCAAAAAATTCAAGGATGTTTGATTTAACTATTGTCTTTTTGAGTGAGTTCTTTCTCCTACTGTGAAACGTGATCTTGCCTAAGGATGTGAATGATAAAGGGTCACTATGGGTAATTCACACTGGATTTAGAATGATCTCTTGACTGTTTGATGTGTTTGAAATGCAAGGCGTATTCAGGTCATCACAATGTTTATGTTTTGATACTTATACAAATTACTATATCAAAATGGACATGATATTCAGGTCAACCTGGCATTTTTGCCTTGGTGCTTATATCTAATCCGACATTCTGAAAATAAAATCAATATTCATATCTCCATGGTTATCTAACCAGTGGGTGTTGTATTGATTCTTGAGCATACAAATCGATATTCATATGTCTATGGTTTCATAACTAGTGGGCATTGTATTGATTTATCCAGTTACCTAAAAATTCAATGATGAAAATGGCCAACACATGATCAGTGACTAGGTCCTAGGTCTTAAGTTGCATTTCATATTGCATGTCTCTTTGTATTTTGCATGTTTGCATGATCTCACAATGGTTGGATAAACTTCAATGTTTAAACAATTCTTCAATTGCATCTTCAAATCTAACAAGAGTTGAATCTCACACAAAGGTTCCTCCAATGAAATAGCAAGTAGAATCCTTTTTTAGGATCAAAATCAAAATCTGAGATCATTCATATTATTAACTGCTTGCATATTCAACCTTCAATCATCACAGAAATCCATAATTCAACTTAACTAATTATCTTACATCAAACTATCAAAATTTCAACTTGGTGAATTATGGTCAACTCATGGTTTAACCTAGTCAAACTCGGTCTCTAGGACCTCTAAACAATGCAGAGCGTATTCTCAGATGTGTATAACCACTTCTCAAATCAATTAACATGCTTCTAAACTATAACGCTGACTTTTCTTGTCAGATTTCAATTTTAATCCTGAAGGGGGGAATGGTATTGCACATCATTCAAGTCTGTAAATCTAAATCTATAATCAATCTTTCCTCAGTAATCAAGACAACAATCACGTCTAGTTGCTGAATCATCAAAAGTCCTTGTTGCTTGGGGAAAATCTATCATCGCTTAGGGCATATCAGATTCATCGAGATCCATATCAATCTGGTATTCTCCTAATCTTGTAAAGTGTATCAGCTTTTCACAACCATCAATTCATTAGTGTTATTTCCTTGGTTCTTCGTAACTGAAGGGTTCAGATGTGATACCAATGTGATTCTTATTGACAATCAGGTCTGGAATTGGTCACTCACTTCTTCATAATCATAAGGTTCAGAATCAGGTGTTTTGATGCTTTTTCATAATCATCGGTTCATCGTTGCTATAGTGAACACTATCTTTGGTCATTCAGGACCTAATATCTCCAAATCTTTCAATCGGTTTCTATCTTGGAATCGGTTTATCTTTTCATATCAGTTTTAGCATCATACACAGATTGTCTTTGAACCACTACACTTTGCACAGTAATTCAAAGAGGGGCAAAATGTAATACCCCAAAACTGGGCTATAGGTTCATTAACCTCCTACATCTTCAAATCGAACGAAATTGACATCGAAGTCCTAACCTAAGGCACATCTAAACATCATTGAATCCTAATTGATTATCTTAAAATCTGCATCAGGGAATATTCCTAGCAATATTCCTAATTATCTTTAATTTAATGATTATTTGGAAATAAATCTTATTTATCCTAAAGTTTGATTAATTAAATATTCTAAATATTTAATTAATTATATTTAATTCTACCACATAATTATTAAATTGAATTTAATCTTATTTATTCTTAATTATTATTATTTAAATTTGACAATAAATCAAAATTCCTATCATTAATTGATTAAATTCTTATTTAATTAATTAAAGCAAGTTGTCATATTTAATGATATTATTTTTGAATAAAATTTTGATTTAATAATTGATTAACCCATAAATCAATTGTTTTAATTTTAAAATCAGTTTAAGTTCAGAATAAATCACTTTATTTTTAAATTAATTTATAATTAAATCATGCACAACCAGAAAAGCAGGCAACTAGAAATCAACTATCAATTTTAAAATTAAACTCAACACTGATGATGAGTTGGAATTAGATCTAAGCTCTATTTTGAGTTAAAGCCTTGCTTTTGTATGATTTTATAAATTAAATATCTTTTATTCCTGATAACTCAAAAATCAACCCGAGTTTATCAAGAGTGATTTATGGCTTTTTCCATGCACATCCAAAGCCCTGGATTTCTATAAAAACAAGGCTCAACTCATCTCAAATAATCTCATAATTTGCAAACTTACTCTGCCAAATTGTCAAGCTCATAATTCAGGAATTTGCACAATCACACTGGCGAATTGGTAGTTGAAGAATCAAGCTTCTTGCGAATCAACCATGTTGTGAGATCAATCTTGTTTTCTATTCATTCTAGATTCATATTACATATCAGTTTTTCATTCTAGCTTAGATTTACTATTATTTTTCATCATAATTGCACATAAAATCCAAAAATATAGATTAATTTCCATACATTTCATATCTAGATTTTGCATTCAAATCCTTTGTTTAGGTGTCGTCAAGGTCACTGATCTTGGTCCAATCTGAGAATACATACTCGCACCTACTAGAAGGCAGTAAATCGCTTGGTTAGTTTAGTTTCAAATTCATTGCATGATTTCAATTTTTGCTAACCTCTAATGTTTTATTGAAGTGTTGTGTCTACAGCTAGGTACCAAATTCACACACACAACCTTTTCCACCACATTTGAAATAAGTTCCCTTACATACCCTTTTATTATCTCTATGGTAGCCCTCATTCCAATAGCCACCTCTATAAGAACATATTTCAAGAGTTTTATCCTATTTCTTCCCTCTATCAAAATATCCAACAGATCTACCACCTCTTCCTCTTTGAAATCTTCCATCCCCACCTCTTTTTCTTTGTTCTTGTCCCCTACTTAACTTGTCTTCAATCTTTAAGGCATAATGATATGCATCTTCTACATTCCCAATCTTGATCGCACTAAGCTCCTCTTGAATCAGCATACTCAAACCTTTTGGGTACCTTGCAAATATTTCTACTTCATCCTCCTGAAAACCATATCTGATATCCAACTTGTATAATTCTTCAGTATATTATTTCACATTCATGTCCTTTTACATCAAATTCTATAATTTTCTGATCAAATAGACCTGATAATCAGAGGGTAATAACTTATCCTTTATCTTATTTACCATCATATCCCAAGATTTTATCTTCTCCTTACCTCTACTCCAATACTTTTACAAATGATCCCACCAAAGTGAAGCATGACCTCTTAACTTATTACAAGCATACTTTACCTTCTTGTCTTTATGAGTTCCTTAAATATAAAAGTTCTTGTCGATAGTTGAGATCCAATCCAACAAATCATCTACATCCAATATTGCATCATAATCTAGTGGGTTAAAATGTGGTCTAACATTAACCCTTGTAAGAGCCTTAATAAATATTTCTTCTCCTTGATCCAATTCTGGTTGTACTTGTGCTTCTACCTTGACCTATCCTTTATTATCCTCCTAAGAATCACTTACTTCTTCAATATATCAACCTATCATTTGGGAAATTTCAAATTCCTCCAATCTCATGACAATATGTCTGAACATTTTAGCAACATTAGGGTTTGCACCTCTCCTAGCCATCCCAAATAAATCCTCTACAATTGCGGGTTAGATCCTTACTCTGCTACCCAACGAAAAACTATTTCAAGAATTGCACACTTAGGAGACATGAATTTGTTCACCACAGTCAAAATCCTTTTATTTGATACCACCTAAAATTTCCAAGGAAAGAGGTACCAAGATGATCAATCATACCTCACAACAAGAGTAAAACACATCAGAAGATAATAGAGAAATGGAGAGAAAATGCAAGATCCAATTATATTAACTAAGAGAAAACTATTGACAATTTTCCTTCATACATGTTGGACTATAAGGCCTACCCAATTGCAGCCTTACAATATAGATAAATCAACCTTCCAATCCCTTACATATCTAGAATAATTCATCTATCACCTTTTCCTTACAAAATTACATTAAGTTATAATATATAGCCATCGCAACACACAAGTCAACCCTGAGAAATATTATTTTCCCAAGAATAGGAAAACATGTTAAAACAAATAGAGAAAGTCTTAAATCATAAGAAATTGATCCATAAACTATGAAAATCTATGTGATCTTAGATTTAGGTCCACACATGATCCAAGAACATAAAACAATGCACTAACATTCACCACAAATTATCAATTACCACTGCAAGATCGAAATCCCACCAATGGTCAGGAACAAGCAAGAAACATGCTACCAAAGAGAAGATGAATCATAGCTTGAGAAAAATAGATCCAAATGAAGTGTGAGCATGGGAAAGTGATCAAATATAGGTCCATGTTAAGATGCTATGATCACACACGCTAAATCAAACATATGATGAACCGTCAACATGATCTCATAGATAAAAAATAAGAATAGAAAAAAAAACCTATTTTTGGTTCATGAAATATTTCCATGAACCCAAGATCCCCCTGCATCATAAGACTTGAGAATGAGTCCTAGGACCCCTTACGATACATTATAGGTCCTAAGGGGAACTAATGGGTACTAAGGGATCTTACAAAACATTAACATGTTATAAGGGGTCCTAATGTATCCTAATGGGTCTTAAGGGGTTCTAAGAGGTTGTAAATGGTCTTAGGACACATTAATTGGTCATAAAGGGTGCTAAATGGTCCTATGACCCATTAATGGGTCCTATAGTCACTTAGGAACCTTATCATACATAATGGGTCCTAAGGGATCCTAATGTGCAATAAGGGTTTATAGGGCCCATTAATAAGCTCTAAGGTCTTTAATGGTCCTACAACTCATTAATGAGTCATGACAGGCCCTACTTTGCATACTAAGGGGTGTTCAAATACAATATTGGGTTGTAAGGGGTCCAAAGACACATTAATGGGTTGTAACAGGTCCCAAGACACATTAATAGTTTGTAAGGGATCCTAAATGCTCCTATGACCCATTAATGAGTCCTACAACCTCTTAGGAGTCCTTATCATAAAAAATGGGTTCTAATGGGTACTAAGGGTTCTTAAGAAACATTAATGATTCCTAAGGGATCCTAAAAATTCCTAAGGGGTCCTAATGTGTTCTATGGGGTTACAAAGGTCCTAAATAGTCCTATGACCCATTAGGACCCCTTATGATACATGGTCATAAGGTGTCTGAATGTGTACTAAAGGGTCATAAGGGGTCATAGGACCCATCAATGAGTCATAGGACCCCTAATGATACATTATGGGTCCTAAGGGGTCATAATGGGTACTAAATGGTCCTACACAATATTAATGGGTCATAAGGGATCCTAAATGGTTCCATAACTCATTAATGTGTCTTACAACCCCTTTAAGATCCATATGATACATAATGTGTACTAAGGGGTCCTAAAGAGTTTTAAGGGACCCTAAAGGGTACTAAGGGGTCCTAATGCATATTATGGCATGCTAATGTATATTAATAAGTCATTAATGACCCTAGGATATGTTAGGAATAACACAACTAAGAGGGGGGGTGAATCAGTTGTGTGCTAAATATTTAAAATTTAAACTTGTAAATAACTTAATGAAAATATAAACACATCAAGAACAATACCATAACAAAAGTATTTGTTGTCCATGAAAACCTTTTTAAGGGAAAAACCCTAGTCAAAATGATGCCTACAAATAATGTACTAGAAATATAGTATCCCTGTTAGGAGCTGATAATTACATCTAGTACAAATTCCCTATTAAAGGAAAACCCCTATTAGGAATCCCTTCAACAATTTTAGGAGTTTTTAATGAAATGAAGAGATCACTACCCCAACACACTACTTGAATGTGATGGTTAAACCCACCTTCTGGATTCACTATCCAAAGAGAAGTTTGAAAGCATACTTATAACAATGAACTAATTGATAGAAACTTCTTTTCCTATACAATTCCAATGAAGTGCATTATAAGCATAATCACTTCTTTGCATCTAGAAAAAATAACATCCACATGACCACAACCACCATACATACATCAACTACAATAAGGAATGAATTTCCTTTATACAAGTTACAATAAGTAATTAGGTTAGCCTATTAAGACTTCCCCAATGCACAAAAAATTATATAGACCTTTGCTAAGATACACACAATACATTAAACAAGTAAATAATAAATAAAAATCAACATTTACATGCCAAGATCTATAATCCACACTCGTCATCCACCAAACACATTATCTCCTCTGGTCGGCCCCAAATAGGTCTTTTCAAGTCAACACACCATAGGTGATCTCACCAAAATCCTCTAGCGACCCAATAATATTACCAAATGTTCACCCATGTGTCTTCTATCATGCCTTAAGATTGCATACCATAACTCATGCTCGCATCCAATTTATCCTAAAAACTCATCTCAACCAACTCTATCATAATCCTTTATCATTGTTTTGTAACCAGTCTTCACCAAAACAACTATAAATCATATAAACAACAATATGAAATCCAAAAACCTTAGATATAAAGTGTACATACTTCCCTCTACACAAATTCATCCTCACATATGCTAAAATACCGTACACTATCCGTACACAACTATCATCCTTGCCTGGACCTGTGATAACTAGTCTTTGTGAATCTTCTAATACATCCAACTAAAACATATGTTGACATCAATGACAAAATTGAATGTCAACACCTCAAACAGAAAAAATTCCAACAATCTCCCCCTTTGGCATTGATGGAAACATATGTGAAAAACCATCAACCCAAAAGTAGCCTTCTTAATACAACTTTCTCAATATATTCTTCACAGCTCCCCCTAAGGCAATAGGATTTTTTCACCTAAATCTCTCCCCCTTTGACATCAATAGAAAATAGTGCCATAACTCATTTCCTTCTCATCACACCCCACCTCTTCAAAGCGTAGGTTGTTGTTTTCTCAATCTTGATGCCTCCAACAAACTAGGTTCTTGATCACCCAAACATGCTTTGTTATGTTCTATGATCACTCCCCCTAAGGAGTGCATCCAAGCATTAAGTACAAGGAATGATATAGATCTAATAACTACTCTACTAATGTATTCCTACATCATTTAGTTCTCACTGGTAGGGGCTCTAACCCCAAGCATACCACTAAGATATTCAAAGGTATCTTTTGATAAATGTTGATGAATATATCTTCTATTTTATCCTTTGTACTGATGTACCCCAATTTGACTTCCTTTTCTACAACCTTGTCTCTCAAAAAGTGATACTTGATTGAAATATGTTTAGCTTTTGAATGCACAACAAGATTATTTGACATGTTCACCATGATTGTATTAACATAATGTATAACCACTAGCTCTTCAAAGGTTATCCCAAAGTCCTTTAGCATCTATTTCATCCAAATAATTTATGCAAAATTTATAGCAGCAACTACATATTCTAATTCAGTCGTAGATTGAGCTATATAGTCATTCTTCTTACTTAACCATGAAACCCACTTATTAACAAGGAAAAATGCACCACCACTCGTTCTTTTTCTATCATCAACGATACCTGCCCGATTGACATCAATATAAGAATTCAATGTAAAATTAGATCATACTTTTCATACCTTAAACCATATTCTAATGTTCCTTTCAGATATTTGAATATCCTCTTAACAAGAGAAAAATGAGTCTCTTTAAGATCTTCTTGAAATCTTGCAACAATTCCAACTGCATTAGTAATGTCTGGTCTAGTGTGAGTTAGAAAATGTAATCCTCCAATAATGGATCTTTACTTTGTTTGAAAAATACTTTTAGATTTATTAGTAGTAGTATGCTCGCATCCATTTACCATAGGTGTTCCAATAGGTTTACAATATTTCATTCCAAACTTCGTCAACAATTCCCTAAGATACTTGGTTTGAAAGATAAACATGCCATGCTACTTTTTAGTAACTTGCAAACCAAAGAAAAACTTTATTTCACAAATCATAGACATTTCCAAATCATTCTTCATTTCTTCAGCAAATTTATTTCTTATTTCATCATTTCCTCCAAAAATAATGTCATCCACAAAAACTTCAATGATCAAGATTCCATCTTTACTAGCTCTTAAGTTCAAATTAATATTGACACTACCGTTTCTAAAACCAAGATGCAATAAATACTTGTCTAACTAAGAATACCATGCTCTAGGTCCATGTTTTAGTCCTTACAATGCCCTTTTCAACCTGCAAACCATGTCTTTATCATTTGTCAAAGGAAAACCATCAAGCCTCTCAATATAAACTTCTTCCCCTAGATCACCATTCAGAAATGAAAACTTCATGTCCATCTAATATAACTTAATTTTTTTGTGTACAACATAATAAAGGAACAATCTAACTACTTCTAATCTAACAATAGGGGAAAATTTTTCTTCAAATTCTATACCTTCTTGTTGTGAGTAGCCTTTACAAACCAATCTAGTCTTATTTCTGACAACCCTGCTTTCTTCATTCTTTTTTCTTTTGAAAACCCATTTAGTTCCTATAACATTCTTTTCCTTAGGTCTAGGAACCAATTACCAAGTGTTTTTTTCTCTATTTGATCCAATTATTCCTACATTTATTTAATACAAGATTCATCTCTACATGCCTCATTAGTAGTCTTTGGTTCTACTTGTGAAATCAAACAAAACTCATTCCTAATCCTTGGTCTTCTCATCATGCCCTTATTTACATCACCAATAATTTTATTTTTAGGATGATTTATCTGAACATACCTTGATATCTTTGGAATTTTAGTAGGATCATTAAAACATAATTCAATTCCATTATCAATCTCAAGGGTTTTATTTTCCTCTTGACCTACAGTAACCTCCCTGTTTTATGAAATCTGATCACAGTTATACAATCTTTCCAGAATCTAAAACCTCTCATCAAATTTTACATTATCACTTTCAACCATCTTTCTCAATCTTATATTGAAACACTTATAAGCCTTACTTTAAGAAGAATAACCAAGGAAAATTCCTTCATCACTTCTAGCATCAAACTTTCCTATCTCATCATCCCTTTTGATATAACACTTGCTACCAAATATTCTAAAGTATTTTATAGTAGGAGCATGACCAAACCAAAGTTCATAGGGTATCTTATTAATACCTTCTTTGATCTGAACTATTTTCAAAGTGTAGAATATAGTATTAACAACTTCTCTCCAATGCATATACGACACATTCCATTCAAGAAGCATAGTCCTAGAAACATCTAATATAATTATGTTTCTTTTCTGTGTAATCCCATTTTTCTATGGCATCCTAGGGGAAGTTGTCTATCTGTATATCCCATGCTCGTTGTAGTAATTATTAAACACATATGATGTAAATTATCCTCCTCTTTCTGGTCTCAAACACTTTATCTTGAACCAGATTCATTCTCAAAATTTTCTTTATAAATCTTGAACTTGTCAAATGCTTCATATTTCTCTTTAAGAAATGCAACCCACATCATCCTATAACACTAATAAAAAAAGAGCATAAAATACCTTTCACCATAGTAATATCTTGTTCTTGTAGGACCACAGAGATCTATATGTACTAGATCTAGTTTCTCCCTTACCGAATAATATTTTCTCTGAAAACTACTCTTAATTTGTTTTCCCATCACAAACTCTCTTTACATGGTGTTAGAAGGCTTCACCATTTTTGGAAGATCTTTGACTGTGTTGATGTTACTGGCCTTCACAATGTTATCAAATTTTATATGATAGAACCTCCTATACCATAACCAACTATCATCTATCTTCACAATAAAACAAGTATCCTATGTAGTATTTAATTCAAACATATTAACTCTTGACTTTGAACTTGATGTGATCAAATTTCTAGATTAACCTCTAATAGTGCACTTCCCATCTTGGAACGGTAAGTGATATCCCTTTTCAACAAGATTTTCATTACTCAACAAGTTGTGCTTAAGTCCATCAACAAGAAAGACATCATCAGTGTTAGTTTTACCATCAAGATAAATTGAACCTATTCCAATTATCAACATAGGAGTGTTATCACCAAATTTGACTGCACCACCATCATATGTAGTTACATGAATAAATTTACCTTTATCACTAATCATATGATGTGAACAACCAATATCAATGATCCATTATGATTTCTTTTCAAAATGCAAAACTAAGGCTCTTTCTTCATGAATAGGCTCATTATCTTTAATAGAAAAAAATCCAATTTCATCATCACCTATAACATAAACATTAGACACACCTTCACTAGCATAGTAATAATCCTTATATTTGGAATAATCAGGCCTAAAAAACTTAGGCTTATGCTTAGGAACCATTTTAGGACATCTAGATGCAAAATGAGAAATCTTGTTACATAAAAAATACTTTAGGGATAACCTACATTTGAATTCTCCATTTCCTCTTTTTTCTCTTCTTGTAATTAGTGTCACAAGTTCATCTAGTTTCCTTTCTTTTTCATGTATTTTTTCCCAATCAACATCATAATATCTAATCTCTATATTTCTAGCATAACTGATATAGTAATGCTAAGTGTTTCATTGATGAAGATTGTTATAGATTTAATGAAAGATGAATCAGTTATTAGGTTTTCATTGATGTCAACTTATTTACTTAGTATTTTCAGTATGTTACAAGATATTGTGTGAGAAAATAATGAGTTGTAGTATGTTTCTGAAGTTTCTATTCTAATGGAAGAATATGTTATGTGTTGTGATGTTAAATTTTTAATTTCAACTTTTGATACAAAGTATTGAGTTGGTTATTTTTGAATGAAATTAAATTGGGTAACTGCTAAAATAGTCAGTGAAAGACAATAAGTGATTTGAATGTTATCTCAAATTAGTAAAGTACTTGATGGAGCAGTCATAGGATATGATTGATAACAATGTCTAGATACTATGTTGAGGATCGTGATTCATATTATTGACTGGTGAAGATGGTTTAACGGATTGGAAGCGGTATTAACAGAATGAACATGTAAACAAGACAAACTTCTTGAAAAGGT
Organism: Chamaecyparis obtusa; assembly: GCA_027943335.1. Taxonomy (NCBI): domain Eukaryota; kingdom Viridiplantae; phylum Streptophyta; class Pinopsida; order Cupressales; family Cupressaceae; genus Chamaecyparis; species Chamaecyparis obtusa. The sequence goes on from BSBK01001507.1 coordinate 903,041, forward strand.
AATGATGATTTATGAATCGATAAAGAAATTTGAAGTGTCAATGGGATCAGTGATGTTTTTAGTGAATAAGTAAGGGATTTTCATGATTTATGGAAAGTATTTGACATCATATTTCTTGAGGCTGTATGCATTTGAGGTGGATTCTTTAAGAAGTTTCTTTTGGTCAAATGAGTTTTTGAAGATGGTTGAATTTCCAAGGTAAAATTCATATGGAAGTTGATGCGATTAGAGAAAAATGGTTTATGAGTTGTTAAATAAATTGTATCTTACCTAATATGACCTGGATTGTTCGTATCTCAAAGATAGGGTTTATTTTAAAACACTGGAAGAAAATCTATATATTGGAAAGTTGAAAAGGAATTTATTTGTTGACTGCAATTTTCAGAAGGATTCAATGAAAAAGAAATTTAAGGAATCAAGTGCGATCAAACCAAGGAAGATTATAGTGTGTGGAGAAGAGTTTCATAGCTTAATAGGATATGATCATGCAGAGGTAGTACAAATTTGTAGATCATTTTATTTGTTACTTTCTAACAATTATAATAGTGAAATCTCTTAACAAGGTTGATCCTAATAGATATGTTTTGTAAATTCTCTAGCAAGGTGGCATTTGTATTGAATGTTTAAAGTCATCTAATAAGGCTTCTCCTAATAGGGAAAATATATTAATAGATCTAAAGACAAATCCCTTAACTAGGTAGCACCTAACAATGCTTATGTAAACCTTTAATGGGGTAAGCTCCTCATAGGGAATATTCCAAAAGAGTACAGATTTAGTGGGTACCAACTCCCATTGTGGTTTTTACCATTTGGGTTTCCATGAGAAAAATATGGTGTCTTCATTGTGTGATTGATTATTTGTGGATGCATGCTTTGAAAGTTTCTATTTATATTAGTTTTTGTTGAATGTTTTGGTGCATAAAGTTTAAAGTGTTTGAAATCAGTGAATTTTTTGATTACTGATTCACCCCTCCCTTCTTAGTAATTAGACTTATATTAATATTTTGTATCAGATCTGAGCCTCCCTACCAAGAAATCTTAAAAACATGAGGGAAAAGATATGAAGATGTATAGGAAGGAATCACATAAGTTTACTAAGGACAATTTATGTATGAGTAAGAAGGATGAAGTTGCATCTAGTAGATTTTGGAGATCAAGGATTGGTTCATCTCACAACCAAGTATGTTCAACCTACTAGAACCCTAACTAATGAACAAACAAAGAGAAAGATGGAGCATAACTCTATAATGATAGAAATAGAAAGTACTCTATTTGATGTTGAGTTTGTAGATATCAAGGATATGGATATTGATAAAGACACATGGGAAATGTTGATAACAGTTTATGGTGGTGATTTTCATGTTCCAAAAGAAAAGGTGGATAGTCTTAGTGGAAAATATGATTAGATGAGAATGTATGAAGCTCAAAAAATTGCTCAATATAACTAAAGGATAAAGGAGGTTGTTGTTGCAATCAAAGGAGCTAGTGGACAACTTGAAGAAGATGAAGTGGTAAGTAAAATATTAAGAACCCTACTACCACAATATGCTATTAGAGTCTCTACTATACAACAGGTGAGATATATTAATCCAAAAAATGTGACTCTAGATTCTTTGGTTGGAAAGATTACTTCTTTTGAGCTAAGTAATTTTGATAAAAATATACCTAGAATAGAATCTGCATTCAAAGCTTCCCTAACCATTGGTTCATCAAAGAAAGGAAAAGAAGACTTTAATAGTTCTAAAGGAAATCATGATTATGATTCTATCTTGTTTGAGGAAAGAGAACAATAAGAGTTGGAGGCACTGCTAGCAAGGAGATTACCTAGAGAAAAAGGAAAGTACAAAGGTAAAATTTCTATAAAATGCTTTTCATGTAACAAAATTGGACATATTGCATCTAGATATCCTGAAAATGATAGGAAGGATAAGCTCAAGAGCTTTAGGAACTTCAAAGACAAGAGAAAGAAGGCATGTTACCTAGTAGAAGAAAGAGTGACTAATGAAGAATCAGATGGAAGAGATAATGAGGAAGATAAATTATTTGTTGCAGTCAAAGAACCCTCAATCGGTGTATATGGAGATGATGAGGAACAATTATTTATTTCAATAATGAATTGCAATAGTGACTAGATAATAGACAATGGGCTTACACTCAATAGAACTTAATGATAACACTAATTATGATGATGTTTATTGGGATGTTGGATTAAAGTATAACCTGTTAAGTATTTCTCAATTGAATAAAAAGGGTTTTAGATTAGAATTTAGTAATGGTGTTTGCATGATCTTAGGAAACTCTAGATATTTGATTGCTACTGGTGAATAAACTATAGGTCACCTATTCTGATTGAACTGTACTAATAAACACTACTTGTTTTCTAAAGTTGAACACTGTTAGATGTGGCATAAAATATTTTGTCATGTTAATTTTGATAATATGAAAATGGTTAGTAAGAAAAGATGTGTTAGAGGTTTTCCTACTTTAGCTAAGCCTGATAATGCTACATGTAAGGAGTGTCAGTCGGGAAAGTTGACTAGTTATAGCTTTACTAGTAAAGTCTATTTATCATAGAGAATTCTCGACCTTGTACAAATTGATTTGTGTGGACCGATGAGAACTTAGAGCTATTATTGTGCTAAGTAATTTATCTTGTTTGTTGATGATTACTCAAGAATAAACTCTGTTATATTTTTGAAGGATACATTTGATGCATTCTACATGTTTAAGGTGTATAAAGAAAGAGTTGAAAGAGAAACAAGTAAAGCACTTAAGTGTCTCAGATTTGATAGAGGAGATGAGTTTACTTCACAAGAGTTCATAACATTTTGTGAAGAACATGGAATCAAGAGACAAATTTCAACACCAAGGAAACCCCAACAAAATGGATATGTAGAGAGAAGGAACATATCCATCATTAACGTGCAAGAACACTTTTGATACAAAAGGGAGTGGGTCAAATATTTTGGAGATAAGTTGTAATTATTGTTGTCTACACTTTGAACTGAGCTTAAGAAAGATACAAACAAAACACCTTATGATTTGTGGTATGGTTATACTCCTAGTGTCAGTTATTTAAAAATTTTTGGAAGTAAATGTTACATAAAGAAGGATGAACCAAATGGTAACTTTGATTCTGAGTGATGAAGGGATATTTCTAGGATATACTACTAGAAGTAAAACTTATAAGTGTTTGAAAAAACATACCAACAAGATGGTTGAAATTGAAAAAATTAGAACTGATTAATTTTTTGAAAAAAATGAGGAAGATAGAAATAAGGAACCATATTACTGTGACAGATTTGTTTATTTTCAACCAATGGAGCCGATATAGTACCAAAGTTGAATGAAGTGTTGAATGATCAACAATCAGTGAATGATCCACAACCGATGAATGATCCACAACTAGTGAATGATAATGAAGGTAACAAAAGAACAACACCAATACTCCCAAGATATGTGAAACTTAATCATTCTCAAGATTAGATTATTGGAGATAAAAATTTTGGGGTGATGACAAGGAGTAATGTGAGGGAAATTACTTGTTTACTATCTAGATTATAACCTAAATCTGTTAAAGATGATTTATAAGATAATGATTGGGTTAAGGCTATGAGAGAGGAATTAGATCAAATAGATAAAAATAATACATGGACTTTAGTACCCAGGCCTACTAATAAGAATGTTATAGATACTAAATGGATCTTCAGGAATAAGTTGAATGAGAAAGGAGAAGTGATCTTAAATAAGGCAAGGCTAGTTTGCAAAGGGTATACATAAGAAGAAGGATTGGACTATGGTGAGACCTTTGCACCTATTGCTAGACTTGATGGTGTAAAGATAGTTTTGGCATATGCCTCTTATAAAAGATTTAAGGTCTATCAAATGGATGTAAAATCTTCTTTTCTAAATGGTTTGTTAGAAGAAGTATACATTAAGCAACCTGAAGGTTTTTCTACTAAAAAAGGTAAAGACATGGTATGTAAATTTCATAAAGAATTGTATGGAATGAAACAAGATCCAAGAGCATGGTATGAAAGGATACATGCTTATCTTATTTAGATTGGTTTCACAAGAACTAGTGACAATAGAAATGTATATTTAAAATCTAAAAGTGAAGATAGGATATTGATTGCTGAAACTTTTGTTGATGACATAATATTTGGTAGAAATGAAGCATTGAGGAGGTCATTTGTAGAAATAATGAGGAAGGAATTCAAAATTTAAATGATAGGAGAAATCAAATTATTTATTGGTCTTCAAGTACAAAAGATGAAGAAAGGGATACACATCATCCAATCTAAGTATGTGAAGGAGATTCTAAATTTTTTGGCATGGATGACTAAAAACCAGTGGGAACACCTATGGTCACAAGGTCAAAAATATCTAAGGAGGATGAATCCGAAGAGGTAAATAAAACTCCATATAGATCCATGATCGATAAGTTGCAGTATGTTTTTCATAGTAGACCGGATATTGCACATGTTGGTATTTTTACAAGGTTTTCTCAAATCCAAATGACTCACATACAACAATAACTTTAAGAAACCCCCCCTCCTGAAAAGTATAAAATCATAGCGAATCACATGTTTTTTGGAGGGAAATTTTTTAATATTGATGGCGAATTGTGTTTCAAAATATGGATATCTGGTTCAAATTTTTTAATAACGTATACCATTTTTATAAAAATATGGCAACTACAATTTTTTTTATAGGAAAATTATTAATTTAATTGGTGAATCAGACTTCCTTATACTGATAAATTATGGTGAAACTATTTTCCAAATATTTCAATTAATTTATTTGTTATGGTGAATGTTTTTAAGAAATGCATATAAGCTTGGTGATTTAATACAATAGTTGTATAGTTGGTATGGCGATTGAATAATTGGAAATAATTATTTAATTTAACATTCCAAGAGATTCAAGTTTTTAAATTAAATTTAATAAGTTCGGTCCTAAGTTTTCATTCTTGAAGAATGACACGTGTGACAATTATGGAGAGAGTTTTCAATAAAGGAGTTATCCCACCACATTCCGTTTGAAATGCACCTTCCACCATTCATCTCTCTTAATCCAATAGTTCTGATTTGATCTTGAAGTTGTACTAGTAGGTACAATAGGTCCCATCACTATGATCCTCATCCAATAAGCTAACGATCAATCATACCACATGTCATGATTCCACTGAGAGGGTCGTAAAGGTTATGAAGACCAACAATAGGCTTGAAATTTACCTCTAGACATTGATATGTTGTAATCCAACGGACGTGTGAGTGTGTGACCTCATTTTTTGACACCAAAAAAGCAAAATTCTGTTGGCAATCTTTAGTGATGTTAGATAAAATTATTGATTAATGGCGGTGAGTAGATGACATCAATTAATGTAACTATCAATAAATGGATGCTTAGATGACACCTTTCAATTTTCAATGACATATATATGTCACACCATTAGATTCATTATCTCGATAGAATAATACCTTAAGGCTTAATTTAAAACACCATTTCATCTAAGGACATTTTTTTCTGACTGTTTCATGATCTTACATCAATGGTAAAGCTTCATTTCCTACCTCTATTTCATAGCTAACCTTCTTTGCTCAATGTTTCTACAGAGTGGACACAGGTTTCAAGTTTTTTTATATTAAAGAATTGTTATGTCCACCTGCCTTCATTATTCCCAAGTTAGAAAATATTTTATCGTAAGTCCTATTTCCAATTTCACCCATCGTTGCATTAAATATGAAAGATTTGGAAATTTTTGAAGGACAGTTACCATTTAACTAATGAATTAATTGATCTTTAGGGCAGAGAAAGAATTTCAATTAGGGCTGGGCACCGGGCCCCGAGCCTCAGGGCTTATAAATAGATGATCTACACTCATTAATTTATGGTCATTTGTGTCTTCTTCACTCTAACCTCTGCTTATATGAATCCAACTCCCATTGCCACTTGTTGTTGTCCTACTCAGAGTCAGAGATTGGTTAGTAGTGTTTCCCAACCCTCTTCTTTTGCATCTTTTCTTCCAGATATTAATTGCTTTTTGATAAGGAAAAGTATTGACATCATACCTAGATGTGTAGACCCTCAAGAATGTTTCCAAATTCTTGTCTAGTTTATTTCTTAGCTTTGATTTTAGGAAGCCAAAAGCATTGAAATCTCTCTCATCCTCCACCAAACCCAATATCATGGTTTGACATAGATCAAAAAGCTTGAAGAACTCTAAAATTTCATCATACAACATTGTGCTCCATTTTAGTTCTGTCCAAAGCCTTGTTACCGAGCCCTCTTCATGTGGGATATACATTATTTGATATTGATTCTTCATAGTCCTTGCAAAAGTTCCTGATTGCTGTCTAAGAAGAGCCTCATCTAAAATTCTATTGATAGTCACTCCATTGAATTCTACAGATTTGCAAAACTCCTTTATCAAAGTCAACATCCTATTACAATAATATTCCTTACAGTTTAAGCACCTATATTGAGGGAACACAATTGCCATGGCCTCAAGTAGTTTTTCATATGGGATTCAGGATCTTATTTCAAAGGAAACCTTATAGGCTATGTCCCTTGCATGAGATGCTATAGATTTGACAATCTTGGTAAACTCTTCCATTGTAACTCTTGTAGCTCACTTCTTTGGGGCACTGTAGTACATTGGTATCTAAAATCCCCTTACACGGACACATAATTATCCATTTTTAATGATCTTTAAATAATTATCAGGATTTTCCAAATCTATTAGTTTCCACCAGTGATCAAATTTTTCATCGAATAATTTTGGGTCATTTCAATAGAGATTATCAAGGGCCATGCATGACATTCTACAAAACTGAGCATATTCTACAATATACATGGCTCTTTGCTAGGATTTTTTCATAATCAACGTCATGTTAGAAATAGGAAATACTGAGAGGGGGGGGTGAATCAGTATTTCAAAAACTTTTACTTTTTCCCACTTATGGATATAAAAAATTACTTTAGAGCATACACAGATTATCAAGCTGATTAACAAACATAGTAGTAAATAGAAAGAACTCATAACACATGATATGTTCTCGAGGAAACCCTGGCCAAGGGAAAACCCTAGTGGGGATGGTACCCACAAAGATCACTAATCAAAAGTATCTTGTTAGGGATATTGGACCCTATTAAGAGTCAATTTACAATATATAGTAGATCTATCCTGGTTAAAGGACTTTAGGCCTTGTTAGAAGCCTTAACCTTGTTAGGAGTTAGATTACAAAACTTGATCACCAACTGAGCTCACTGCCCAAATAGGTAATACAAAATGTTTTTGACTATAGTATGGTACTGCTTACAACTTTGCATCAATAGCCTTTGCTGCTATCACAATATACAACTATCGCAAGTTATCCTTTTCTTTCTTTTCACACATCACATCATTATCATTACATTTCAAGTATGCCTAATATATGAGTTATTAGAGCTAATAAATTTATATGGTCAGCTTCCAAAATCTTTATCCAAGAGTAAACATATAGGATGTCATCCCTTCATAATGTTAAGTCATTATTTTGACAAGCAAAAATAATCCCTTAACTCTTTCACTAATAATGTCTCCAAAACTGTTCTATCTGCAAAAACTATCTTCGGTAAACTTCAAATAAATTCATCTGTACTACTCCAAACTTTATGTGCACTGAGATGAGGTATCCTCATACTCTTTAGAAGCTTTAGTTAACTATGCAAACAAAAATATTGCTCCAGTGGATGTCGCCAACTAAATCTTCATCAGGTGCTCTGTCAGGATCACTGTATCCATACTTAGACAATTTCTTCCTTCAACTTGCCATACTTGCATTCCAGATTCTACGCTCTTAGTAGAGATCATATGTTTCCATAATGACAACATCTATGCATCCACATTAGCCAAATTGCCAACAATCTCCCTCTTTGTCATTGGTGGCAACATATGGGAAAATTGGCTAAGTGTGCAAACAAAACTTCAAAGCATTTACAAAAAATTATGGCCAAATGTTATACAACACATATACAATATTGTACTCCATAGAATAGCTCCCCCTATGAGTATCCTTCCTCAACATATTATCAATTTTCTGTTATCTCTCCCCCTTTGACAACAATGACAAAGATAAGGTGTACAAAAATTTCAATAAAAACTTGATACCTTGTTATCAGCTATTGCAAAGCCGGTAGGCTTGCAACACAGTCACCAAACTCTGACTTCCATGATTCAAAATCTTTCTCCCATATCTTCCTGATGGATTTAGCAACATTGAGTGGAGTACTCAATCCGTATGCTGCTATTTGACAAGCTTGCAGGGAATTAAAGCTAAACTTTTGAAAAGATGTCTTTGCTAAAAGACACTGCTCAATTTGGTCTTCAACAATTGAGGTCTTGATTGAGATATGCTCTCTCAAGATGTTAATCCTGATCATCTTTCTATTCTTCTCCTCTGCTAACATTCTGATTTCATCATTTAACTTCCTTATGTTCTTCTCCATAGAACTTATCTTTACATTTGGGCTTGTCAAGGTGTTTGTTTCAGCTGTAATTGCATCTATCTTCTCTGTGATCTTCTTATCTTCTTTACCTGTTAGGATTTCTAATTTTGTGTATTGTATATACAAACTCTTTCTAGTCTCAAAATGTTTCCTCAAATTCTTTATGCATACATCCAAATTACCAATATCATTTTGAATATTTACACTTAAATTTTGTTGCATTTCTGCTTCAAAGGCTTCTTGAACTTTTATTCTAGCAATATCCTTTAAGTTAGAAAATTCAGAGTCAAAAGAGTTTATTACCATTTTAGCTTTCTCAAGTGGATCCGATGCAAATACCTTAGTGCTGATCACACTCTCAAGTTTCTCTGTCAAAACTCTAACTTTTCCTTCAAGGTCCTTCACCTTCTTATTCTTTCCAATAATTTTATTAAGAGATGTGATGAACTCAAGCTGATCATCATCTTCAACTTCTTTTCCAAGGTCTTCAAAAATTGAACCAATTTGTCTCTTCTTATTGTCAGGTGCACTAGGGGTAGTGACCTCTGTCATAATTTGTTTACCTTTGACTCTCTGCTCTGCTGGAACTGATTCTGATACAGCTGGTGCTTCCACTACCTCTGTATCCTTTTCTGATTTTGTAATCTTCTCTTGCTCTTCTAAAGCCAAATTGTCAACAATGTTTCCTAGATCATGAAATACTACATCATCTGACTCTAGTGTCACTTTGGTTCCTTCAATGTCCATTTATTCTTTGCCAATATTGATATGTGAAGAAGATGGGACTTCTTCAATACCAACTTCCTTTGCATGCGGTTCCTCTGATTGCTTCTGTTGAGGATCTGATTCAACATGCTTTCCTGCAACTATATTTGCAAGAACTTGCATTACTACTTGCTTAGTCTCTTTATGTACTTCCTCCTTTTTGCCTCCCATTATAAGAATTGTTCTTCTCTTAGTTCTCAATAAAGCTCCAAGAGGCTTCAAGATTCTCTTCAAATGATCTTCATCCTCAACTTCACAGAACTATCTGATTACATGTTCTCTCATCTTTATGTCCTCTTCTTGTGCTCTTTGTTTTCTATTCACAAGTCTGTTATACAAATCTTCTGGGCTCTTACCATGAATAGTGCTAAGTTTCTTATCTATCAAAATCATATGTGTAATCATTGCATTTTAAAAATTCAGTCTGTCAAATGATCCATATAGATCATAGAATTTATTTATCTTAGTGAAGTTGCCATGCTGCAATATATCTTCATTAACTCTTTCAATTCTTGGCTTCCAAGTTTTCTTCTTGATTGAAACTTCATCATCATCTTTAATTACTACTACTTTTCTAGGTACAGGTGGTACAATCACTTTCTATCTCTTGCCAGGTCCTGTTGCACTCACTTTTACTCTTTTTCTAGAAATAGGAGAAAAATATTTTTCTCCTTCATCTTTTTTAGGTACTTCAACTTTTACTTTTACTACAATAGGATCAACAAGGTCTGCACTAGATGCCACAGGTGGAACTACAAGATTTTCACTTTGCTTCAAGGCTTCTGCAGTCTTCTTAGCTATGTCAAACTCATGACTTGACATACTTGATTCTTTCAGTATTTTCTTCATAGTAGATTCAACTCTCCTACTAGATTGCTTCTTTTCTTTCAAACTTATTGCAGAGTTGAAATTCTCTTCATAGGTTCCAAACCTATTTGCATGACCATCCAACTCACACTTTAACATTCTATTCACATATCCTACTATTTTTGCTTCAGATATTTCATAGCCAAGAGGGTCTATGAATTCCATTCTAGGCTCAACTACTTCAATGTAGGTGAAATCAGTGTCTACCATAAAACAAATGTCATCTTTATGCTTTTCAACTAAGGATTGAGGAATCCTTGATCTGTTCTTAACAATATTCTGAAAAGTCTTCAATACAAGCTTACACTGTCATTGACTTTATCAATTAGGTGCTTCATGTAGACTGAGTTAATTCTTTCCATTGTGTTCACATTGTCACTCCAGTCAACTGTGTAAGGAAATCTTCACAAAATATGGAAAAATATATAGGTTATTAGAGATGAAAACCTAAACTGTGTGTACTTAGCCTTCTTAATCTTTTTTAAATTCTCAAATAATTAAATTTTTAGAATTTCACATAGGTCTACTTGTTTCTTCTCAATACACATAAGATAAGCTACATGAACCATTCCTGCAGCCATGTCATCTTCCCTTGAACTACCATAGAATTTAGTTGTTAGGATCTTGCAAAGGTACCTAACATCATCTTGCTTAATCTTACTTATCGCAATTCCTCTACCATTCTAACTAGATCCAATGTTGTCTAAGACAATCTTTCTCATGTTCTTTTCATTCAGTGGAATCTCTCCAACTTTTGATAATCTAGTAACATCATGAATTAGGTCGGTAGTTATATCAATAACTCTATCCTCCATCCAGAATTTCCCATTGTGGATTCTACTTAAAATGATCTTGGTACATTCCTCATCATTAAATTCATACTTCATGGAATAATTGATAATTTCATTGTTCTCTAGGTGCTCATAAGCTAGTTTAACTGACATGTCTTGATTATACAATTTCCTATAATCATCACTAAAATCTGCATCTCCCAAAGTTTCAAACTTGCAACCTAAATATCCTTTAACATTCTCAATGTGTAATACTCCGTCTGGTACGGATGATAGTGCTAGTCTGTCATCAATTTCAACTAGTTCTACTAGTTCTTTCTTAATCTTAGGTCTATTCTTATCCTTAACATTATGAACCATAGAAATATCCATCTTATCAACTGATTAAAGATCAAAAAATACCTCAACTTTGCAAATCTAGGGTTTCGGTATGATCAGTGCTGCAAATTGCTTCCAAACTTCTTCAAATCATCCTCAAATCACTTTTTCTTCTTTCAAATCTCTTTTCAATCACTTTTTAATCATGATAAATTTTATTTTGACCTTATAACACTTCACATTAACTTGATCTGACATCGCATTCATTCATTTTGCTGCTAAAACCTCAAAAAGCTGATTCTGCAAACCTGCAACCATAAAAAATTTTGCAACCTTGCAAAACACAATATTTTATTTTGTGCACTTAACCATAGCATTAGTACAACATAAAAAACCTATATCTAACTACGCAAAACTTAACTCATTCAAATTCCTAATCTACACTAATCCTAAGTCCTAAACTATAGAAACTTACATAATTTAAGTACTTAAAGAAGGGTCAGGTAAAGATTCATCCTTACCATTAGTTACATTACCTTCCTGACTACTTTTAGTGCTGAATATACCTCCTTGATTTGTGCCTTTATCAAATTTTACTTCATCTTTATTGCTATAGCAACCTTTCTCTTTGTTTCCTGCATTTTCATTCATTCTTGCATTGTTCCTAGGGTTAGGGTTATGATGATAACCTCCATTGTTCATTTTGCAAACTCTTGCTGAGTGTCCAAACCTGTTGCATATCTGAAAAATGATTCCATTGTTTTCAAATCTCTATCCTTGTTGGTTAATCTGTGACTTGCAATTTCTAGCAATATGTCCTACTTTGTTGCATCTAAAACATACTACCACTTTTCTTTTATTCATTTCTTCAATAGATCTCTTATCTGCATTGTTAGTATTCCCAATCATTCTATTATCATAATTATTCAAAATTACTTTAGGTCTTCTACATTCATTAGCTCTATGTCCAAAACCATGACAATTATAACAATGTCCATTAAGAGGTTTAAATTGCTTACCTGTGCAATCTCTCTTCATGTGCCCAATAGTATTACAAGCAACACATCTACCTTTGAATTCTCTTTGCATACCTTTAGATGATTCTTCCTATTTTGATTCTTCTTGCTTTGATTCTTCTTTCTCTCTAGGTGGTTCTTCTTTAGGTGGATCTTCTAATGTGTTCTCATCTAGCTTCATTTCCTCCATACTTTTAGATGTCTTCAGATCTGGCTTCTTACTTTCATGATTTGTTCTAAACATACTAAATCCAAATCCAGTCCTATCAAAGAATGGTTCTCCAAAAGAAATTTGTTTTTTAGTCCTATCACTATTTGAATATAGCCTTTCAAGTTGTTGTTTAGATTGAGTTAATTCACCTTTCACAATTTTATTATACTTCTCAAGTTCCACATACTGCACTTTTACTTTTTCAGATTCAGATGTTTCCTTTTCAAGTCTTGATCTCAGATCTTCATTCTCAATTTTCAATTTTTCATTATCAGATCTCAAATTTCCATCTTTCATACTAAGCTTCAGATTTACTATCTTCAGCTCATGCTTAAGGATCTCATTTTCTTTTTCTAATTCATCACAATCTTCAACAAGAATATCAGATTTCTTTTCAGATTTCAGATCTTCAATCTTACCTTTTAATTTGTCAATAGCATTCTTTGCATCTTCATACTTTCTTCTTAAGGAGTTTCTTTCATCAGTAAGCATATCAATCTGTTCAAGAGCTTCTTCAAGATTCTTCTGAAGTTGATCCATATCCATAGAGATCTTACTCAAGTTGCTAAGATTTCCTTGAATGTTCCTTCTCCGAGTAACTGTTCTCTGATACCAATTGTTAGAAATAGGAAATACTAAGAGGGGGGGTGAATCGGTATTTCATGAACTTTTACTTTTGCCCACTTATGGATATAATAGATTACTTTAGTGCATACACAGATTATCAAGCTGATTAAAAAACATAGTAGTAAATAGAAAGAACTCATAACACATGATATGTTCTCAAGGAAACCCTAGCCAAGGGAAAACCCAGGTGGGGATGGTACACACAAAGATCACTAATCAAAAGTATCTTGTTAGGGATATTGGACCCTGTTAAGAGTCAATTTACAATATATAGTAGATCTATCCTGGTTAAAGGACTTTAGGCATTGTTAGAAGCCTTAACCCTGTTAGGAGTTAGATTACAAAATCTGATCACCAGCTGAGCTCACTGCCCAAACAGGTAATACAAAATGTTTCTAACTATAGTATGTTACTGCTTACAACTTTGCATCAATAGCCTTTACTGCTATCACAATATACAACTATCGCAAGTTATCCTTTTCTTTCTTTTCACACATCACATCATTATCATTACATTTCAAGTATGCCTAATATATGAGTTATTAGAGCTAATAAATTTATATGGTCAGCTTCCAAAATCTTTATCCAAGAGTAAACATCTAGGATGTTGTCCCTTCATAATGTTAAGTCATTATTTTGACAAGCAAAAATAATCCCTTAACTCTTTCACTAATACTGTCTCCAAAACTATTCTGTCTGCAAAAACTATCTTCGGTAAACTTTGAATAACTTCGTTCGTACTACTCCAAACTTTATGCACACTAAGATGAGGTATCCTCATACTCTGTAGAAGCTTTAGTTAACTACACAAACAAAAATATTGCTCCAGTGGACGTCGCCAACTAAATCTTCATCGGGTGCTCTGTCAGGATCACTGTATCCATACTTAGACAATTTCTTCCTTCAACTTGCCATACTTGCATTCCAGATTCTACGCTCTTAGTAGAGATCATATATTGCCATAATGACAACATCTATGCATCCACATTATCCAAATTGCCAACACGTCATTTCTTCTAGCATGGGAAGAAGAGATTCTAAAGTCAAAAGTGTCTCTATATTGCTTAACCTCTGAAGCAAGCCGCCACATCTTTGATTTTTTGCATTGTTGTGATTTTTGTACATAAGTCCAATCAAAGATTGATATTTGGAAAAAACTTGATGTGCTGGTCCATCCAAAGAGATCCATCTGCTATCAACATCTTTAAGAAGTTTGTTTCCATTGGTAATTCCATCAACAAAGTGTTGAAATTCCCTAAAACATTTGGGACTTCGATAAAAATATGAGTACAAATCTCTTACTAAATCTTCAACCTTATTTACTAAAAGAAAATTCTTCACAAGTCTAAGAGAAAGATTCATCCTATGGGCCATACAGTGAATGCTAACAATATATGGTGAATAATAAGCTTGCATCTTTGTGAAAAGACCATTCCTATGACCTTGCATTACTAAAGCTCCATCTGCTCCAACAAAGATCAACTTCTTCACTATTGTCAATTCATCCATAGCTCCACATTCAATTAAATGGCTCTTTACTAATTGAAATAAATTTTTTGATGTCGCATTGTCCCTCAATTTTGCAAAAGTTAGTAGATGTGGTTGGTAGATATTATTCTGTATAGTATAAAAATGTAGGCATACCCATGATATATTATCTATTGTCATAACTTCATCTAAGGATAATGCAATAAAGGTTGAATCTTTTATTTTCTTTGTACATCCTCTATTTCAACTTGGGAAATACAACTTGCCCATTTGCATCCACTATTTATTGACCAATGAGTGATAGGATAGATAGGAACTTTTAGAAAGTGTAACAAACCACTCATTTCTAGATAGTCTATCATTGGATGCCCTCTGCTCAAAATATGGAAAACATTACTTAGTTGAACATCATTTTTGCATTCTTCTACTTCACTTGCTTTTGAAAAAATAGAGTTAATAAAACCTTGAACTTCACCAGGCTTCGTCTTAAATTTTTGAGACAAATAATATTCCTCAACATTCCTTTTATGTTGACATTGCTCCTTTGTTTTATATCTTACCACTTTTATTTCCTTTTCATCTACAGTTTCAGTTTCATAAACTTTACCAACATATTTCTCTATGGTGTCTAGTTTAAGCTGCAACCGCTTTTCCTTTTTATACTTCCAACTACAAATCATACATCTTCATTCTACTAGCAGCTCACCTACAATTGAATTATCCACAGGTTCAATGAATGGATACTTTTCCACCCAATCAAATTTAAATCTCCTAGACATCTCCCATTGACGATTAGTTTTTTCTTTCGATTTTCCTCTCCCTTTAGTGTTACTACTAATTGAACCATTATCATCACCAAAGTTGATCAAATCATCTTGGTACTGGTTATTTACTTGAAATTCTTTTTCAAGGTCATCTTCATCAGAGATATCGGGTTCCCCAACTTTGTCACCAAATTTATTATGCTCCCCAATTTGTTGAATAGACTCATGTGTAGGCTGAGAACCTTGAAATTATACTGGTTCCTCTGATGATGCACCTTCCTCACTTTGACCAATACCATTGCATCTACCCCTGCCAAAGTATGAAGATATATTTTTTCATTTTGTTGGCCTCTCTTGGACTTCTCCACCTTCAATAGTCCTCTTCCTATTTAACTTTGACTGTGACATCTCCAACAAATTAAGGCTGCAATAAAATTTTACTTGTATAAGATACTACAGACTCATTTTGGTTCACTATTGATCGCAATTGTGAGCTCAAAATCAACTGAATTTTTGTACTACTAGATATCTTGAAACTATCCTTATATACAAATGCTTATTTCAAATTTTGGCGAAGGGGGGCCGACTATTGCATATGATAAAAAATAATATTTGGTGAACCTGACGTAATTTCAAGTAATTGACTAGGTGAATAGGTTGGGAATTTAGGACACGATTATGTATAACACATGGCAAATTAGGTCCTAGTGAAAATAAAACTTGCACTTGGGATAATGGGCCTTTGGTGGATGGTGTTCCTTGATAAATACACCCTTAATTTGTGGTGAATAATAGTAAAATATAGTATATAAAAATGGGCAAACAACCTGACTACTATAGTGAAATTACATACAAATATTAGCAAACAAGCCAAACAATATACACGTCTTTTATAAAATCTGGGTGAACTGGTCAACCTCTATACTATGTATTTTTTTGCCAATTTCTATAGGCTCGATGGGACATATTCACCAATTTGTAAATAATCACCACTAAAAATATCCCTACTCATATATGGTTAAAGTGGCATTCCTATTGAATGTTTAAAGTCCTCTAACATGGAATCTCCTAATAGGGAAAATATCCTAATAGATCTAAAGGAAAATCCCTTAACTGGGTAGCACCTAACAGTGCTTTCATAAACCTTTAATAGGGTAAGCTCCTCATAGGGTGTGTTGGCACGTGCAAAAAATTTCATGGCTCTAGCCCTTTTCCCCTAGTCTCTGTGGTTATTTTTAGGTCTCTACCTTTAGCCCTGGTTCAAATATTCAAAAAGCTAGCCGTTGCATACGAAACCTTTTGAAAAATCCTAGGCCTTTTCTAATTTTGTGTTACCTTTTTGGGTCACTTAAAAAATTTTAAATGCATGTGCTTTATATTTTGGTTGGCCCCAGTGTTAACTTTTCCTAAGTTTCTACCCCCGGCGAATTTAATATTTCCTAAAGCCTTCAGTGCCTAAATTTTTCCCTGAAAGCCTAAGTCTCAGTGTTTAATTTTTCCTATGATCGGCTTTAATATTTTCTTGGGCCCATATTTAACACCATCTCCATCTAACAGTTGTCACTAAAGCGCAAGGGTTTTGTTAGAGGTATGCGAAGCTACGCCCACTATTGATTTATTTTCATGACGTAGCCCTTCCTTTTGAGCGGGTTCACTGCCATGTAAGATGACTTGGTAGTATCTCATTGATCCATGGGAGTATGAAGTGGAGTGTTGTTAGTGGGACCAGTCTTCTTAGCATTCAGGTGGATTAAAGTTCATTTTAATCTTGTGGCTATCATTATACCATTGATATAACTTTCTTGATTTTTAATGCAATGGTATAGCAATAGCTGTTGATTCTCATAAAGATGGCAGGTGGGTCTGTTGACACGTATGCATGGTTGGAAGCTTCTAGTTGGTCCAAGTATTAACACCGTGGTAGCTGGTAGTATTGATCCTATCAATGAATCGATGAACAGCATATGATCTCATCGAGTGTGTCAGAGGCTTAAGATCTTGTGACGACCATTGATTTTGTTTTATGTCAGAAGGTTCTCAGAGATGGGGGAAGATTCTTCATCTGACGGTGGGCATGAAATCTGATAGAATCTCAGATGGGTATGCAAACTTCAGATGGCCGTTGATCTTCCAAGTGGAGGCTTAGTGGTTCTAATAAATGTTTTGGCGGTCTAAAAAATTTCCAAGGCTGCGCTCATTCATGTGAAATAGTGGCAATTCTCTAAATGTCTTAGCAGTTCAACGAACAAGTGTTCGCGAAATCGCTAAACTTTCTTGCAGATAGATAAAGTGTTTCATGAACTGGTGGTGACCTTTTGTCACTAGTTCGCTAAATGTGGGACCGAGGTTAATGTTTTCCTCTTATCACCAGGTCACGAAGTTAAAAGGTTGGTTAAGTTTTCTTTTCGCGAATGGGAAATGTGTTTTCGCATGGTCGCTAGAGGGTAAACCCAAGGTGGCAGTTGAGTTAAGATTTAAAAGATTGTGAAACATGAAGATCTAATGGCCAGGACTAAAAGTTGGTTTAGATTTGAACTTCGACGGCCGATTTTTTGTAGGCACCATGGAAATGATCATTATTATTCAAATTCAAATTTTTGAAGGGTTTCAAGCAACAGAAGGTACCAAAATTTATGGTTTTAATGGCCGGTTTCGATTGATTTGGTGGCGTTGGTTGTTGCAGACTGGTCCGAGGGTCCCTATGGTAGGTGGCATGATGTTTTTGTACCAAGAGAAGTATGGTTTTGTGCTTGAGGTATGTTTGCAGGTGGCCAATTTGACTAGTTTTCATGGCAATTCCTTGTTGTTTTGTACTGTTCTTGTAGATTTTGATGATTGCAGATCCGTCTGAGATTCTTTTTCTCTGGGTTTCTTTTGTTTCTTCCCTTGAAATAAATTCTAATGTAGTTTTTGGTTGGTTGAGTTGTTGAAACCCTAACCCTAGTCACCTAAAACTTGATGCATCCTTTTTGAGGATTCCAAGGTGACTAGGGGTATAAGAAGTAAATGTTTTATTTTGAAAGGGTTTTGATCTTGATTAGTTCCAGGGAGTTGTAGCAGGCGGTATCATATTGTATTAGATTGAATAGAATTTCCTTGTAGTCTTTTGTAGGTTATTGGAGTGGTTTTCTCTCTTCTCAGCTTTGAACATGTACATGACTCATCATACTTAATACAATTATTTCAAGCTTTCAAGTCTCTCCTTGGTGTCAATCTTGTGAATTCTAGATTTTCTGATCTATTGCATAGGGTTACCTTTGTATATGTTCTAGTCTTCAGTTCTTGATCTAGGATCAAGTGAAATATACTTTGGATAGGACATAGATTCACTTTGATTTGTCTACAGAAGGATATTATAAGTAGTAGATGGGCTGAAATACTTATGTTTATGGCTATGAGTCTTTGACAATAGCTGGTTCATGTTTCAATGTCTGTATTTGAGATTTTCCCAATGGATAATGGCACTGATCAGAGATTATTATATTCAATTGAGTTCAATGCTGGATTGGCCCTTGCTTACTTCTTTCCATCTCTAGATATCAACACCTTTTAAGTTTTAATTATTTTTGGTTGATAGTAGTAGTACCCTATAGTAATGGAGATTCAATGAATGTGAGGTTAGCATTCAACACTTTCTTACTATTCAATCTATTGTTTAGACCCAATTTTTGGTGTGTGAAGTATAGTTTTCACTCAGTTAGGTGCACCCACCTTGGTTTTGTAGAGCTAGAAGTGAAGAGAGAAGTCTTGTCCCTATAGTTGGTCTAGTTACCCTAAGATCCTTATACATTTTGGAACTAACCAATCCTAAAATCAGACTGAGGGTATATTGGCGGCCTAAGAGCATAAGCGTCCATTTTGAACACCAACAGGGTGTATTCCAAAAGAGTCCATATTTAGTGGATACCAACTCCCACTGTGATTTTTCGCATTTGGGTTTCCATGAGAAAAAACTATCGTGTCTTCATTATGTGATTTATTATTTGTGGATGCATGATTTGAAAGTTTTTATTTATATTAGTTAATGTTGAATATTTTGGTGCATAAAGTTTAAAGAATTTAAAATCAATGAATTTTTTGATTAACTATTCACCCCTCCCCTCTTAGTAATTAGAACTGTATTAACATATATGTCTATTAATTGAACTGGCACTTGCAAGACTTGATAAAGTCCTTTTGTCATAATGCACAATCACCTTAAATGTAGATTCTATCTAAGGTACAATGTATCCTCCAACTTTGTAACCTAAAAGGTGGTCAATTTAGCAATTTCAACATCTCTCTACTAAAGTTCCTCATCAGTTGAATGATTTCTTCAATTACTTGTACTTTAGTCTTATATACAGGTGTCAAGGATCTAAGACTCTTAGAGATCACTTCTTGTTCAGTATATGATCCTCCTGAGGTTTTCATTCCTGTAACAACCTTTGTAACCTTATATACATATACTCTAACCTTCTCATCATCTTGAAATTTTAGAATCTTTATTTTCATCTTCCAATTTTGTAATTTTACTTGCTTACTTTATTGATCTCCTTCATACAATGCCTCTAGCCTTGTGAAAATATTATGTGCAGAATCAATGTCCTTGACTTCTATGAATTCACCTTCAGACAACATGATGATCAATGCTTCTCCTGCAACCATATTATAGGAGAATAATTTTTTTTCATCCTCTGAAGGACTTCCTAATTCATCTTGAGTCTTGATTTGCTCATCCCCTTTTTTAATCATCTAATAGTGGATTCCCAAACATAGAAAATGAGTTCTCATTTTGTTCTTCCAACTATCAAATTTTTGAGCATCAAACTTGGGGCTTTCCTTCCTATAGTAAGCCATCTTCAGGATCATCTCAAGCTGTTAAGCTTTCTCTCATAGGACCACAATCTTTGATACTAATTGTTAGGAATAACACAACTGAGAGGGGGGTGGGGTGAATAAGTTGCATGACAAATATTTAAACTTTAAACATATAAAAAAGGTTAATTAATGAAAATCTAAACACATCAAGAAAAACACCATAACACAAGTATTTATTGTCAATATAAATCTTGTTAAGGGAAAAAGCCTAGTGCGAATGATTCCCATGAATAATGCAATAGAAATATAGTATCCTTGTTAGGAGACCTATCCCTAGTAGGAGATGATAATTAAATCCAGTACAAAGTACTTGTTAAAGGACATACCCTACTAGGAGTCCCTTAAACCCTATTAGGAGTTGAATGAAATGAAGATCTCACTACTCCAACACACTACTTGAATGTGAAGGTTAAACCTATGTGTGTGAAAATTGTACCTGATCTATAGACACAACACTTCAGTAAAACATTAGAGGTTAGCTATAATCAAAATTGTGCAAAATTGAAATCTAATCTAACCAAGCGATTTATTGCCTTCTAATAGGTGCGAGATTGATGTTCTCAGATTGTAATCGAGATCAGTGACCTAGACGACACCTAAACGAAGGATTTGAATGCAATTGATCTAGTTATAAAATATAAATGCAATTAATCTATATTTTTTAATTTTGTATGCAATGATAATAAAAACTGATATGAATCTATGCTAATATGAAAATTGATATACAATGCTAATCTAGAAATGATATGATATGAGAATGAAGATTCTAACAATAATATGAAAGCTATGAATTTGAAATTGATCTCACAAAGCTTCGAATCCTCAAATTTATCTTTCAAGCTCCAATTGTGCAAATTCTCCAAATCTGATATGCTATGATTCCTGTAGAGTAAGTTTGCAATTTGCGAGATGATTTCGGATGAGCTGAAGCCTTAATTTATAGAAATCTAGGGCTTTAGAGGTGCATGGATAAAAACCATAAATCACTCAAATAACTTAGGTTGATTATTGAGTTATTTTTAAATAAAGGATAATTAACTCACAAAAACATGCAAAAGCTAAGTTTTAACTCAAAATAGAGTTTAGCTTTAATTGATAATTGATAGTTGTCTGCTTTTATGATTGTGCATGTTTTATTTATGAATTAATTTAATAATAAAGTGATTTATTTCCAACTTAACTGCTTTTAAAAATAAAACAATTGATTTATGGGTTAATCAATTATTTAATCAAACTTTATTAAAAACTATATTATTAAATAATGACAACTTGCTTTAATTAATTAAATAAGAATTTAATCAATTATTCATATGATATTAGATTTATTGTCAAAATTAAATAATACAATTAATAATAGATAGAATTAAATTTAATTAAACAATTAAGTGGAAAATATTAAATCTAATTAATTAAATATGAAAATATTCAATTAATCAAACTTTAGGATAAATTGGATTTATCACCAAATAATCATTAAATTAAAGATAATTAAGATAATTAGGAATATTACTAGGAATATTCCCTGATGCAGAATTTAAGATAATCAATTAGATTTGATGATGTTCAGATGTGCCTTAGGTTAGGACTTCGATGTCAATTTTGTTTGATTTGTCGATGTAGGAGGTTAATGAACATATAGCCCATTTTTGGGGTATTACATTTTGCCCCTCTTTGAATTACTATACAAAGCGCAGTGGTTCAAAGATAGTCTGTGTTTGATAAAGATATGAAACTGATTCAAAAGATAAACTGATCTCAAGATAGAAACCGATTGAAAGATATTGAGATAGGAAGTCCTGAATGATTAGAGATAATGTTTACTATAGAAGCAATGAACCGATGATTGCAAAAAAGTGTCAAAATGCTTGATTCCAAACCTTAGGATTGATAAGAAGTGAGTGACCGGTTCTAGACTCGATTGTCTTAGCAGAACTAGCAGGTATCACATTCGAACCCTTCAGTTGTCGAAGAACCAAGGAAATAACACTAATGAACTGATGGTTTCGAAAAGCTAATATAGATTACAAGATTAAGAGAATACCAGATTGATATGGATCAATGAATCTGATATGCCCCAAGTGATGATAGATTTTCCCCGAGCGATGAGGACTTTTGATGAATCAGCGACTAGACGTGATTGTTGTCTTGATCATTGATGAAAGATATTGATAGATTTGATCGATAGAATTTGATTTACAGATTTTGAATGATATGCAATACCATGCCCCCTTCAGGATTAAAATTGAAATCTGACAAGAAAAGTCAGCGTTATAGTTTAGAAGCATGTTAATTGATTTGAGAAGTGGTTATACACGTCCGAGAATGCATTCTGGATCGTTTGGAGGTCCTGGAGACCAAATTTGACTAGGTTTGACCATGAGTTGACCATGGTTGACCAAGTTGAAATTTTGATAGTTTGATGTAAGAGAATCAGTTAAGTTGATTACTAGATTTCTACTATGATTGAAGGTTGATTATGCAAGTAGTAGATAATATGAATGATCTCAGATTTGAATTTTGATCCTGAAAATGGATTCTATTTGTTGTTTCGTTGGAGGAACCTTCATGTAAGATTCAGCTCTTGTTAGATTTGAAGATGCAATTTGAAGAATCGTTTAAGCATTGAAGTTCGTTTAGCCATTGTGAGATCATGCAACATGCAAAATGCAAAGAGACATGCAACCTAAGACCTAGGACCTAGTCATTGATCATATGTCAATTTGTTATCATCATTGAACTTTTAGGTAACCAGATAAATCAATACAATGCCCACTAGCTATGAAACCATAGACATATGAATATCAATTTGTATGTGCAAGAATCAATACAACACCCATTGGTTATACAACCATGGACATATGAATATTGATTTGTTTTTGGAATGTTGGATTAGATATAAGCACCAAGGCACAAATGCTAGGATGACCTGAATATCATGTCCATTTTGATATAGCAATTTGTACAAGCATCAAAACATAAATGTCATGATGACCTGAGTACGCCTTGCATTGCAAACACATCAAATAGTCAAGAGATCATTCTAAATCCAATGTGAATTAACTGTAGTGACCCTTTATCGTTCACATCCTTAGGCAAGATCATGTTCCACAGTAGGAGAAAGAACTTACTCAAAAAGACAATAGTTAGATAAAACTTCCTTGAATTTTCTAGGTATCAATGGTCGAGGTACGCATGGCCATCCAATTCGAGATAGAGGCTCTTATAGTCGGACACCATTTCAATCTGGAATTTCCAAAGTTGTTAGAGTGTCACATACAAGCAGAAGACCAAGAAAAGATTATGCCCCCAGTCATCACTCTCTAAATCCTATAAAGGACATCATTGAAGAGCTTGAAGGGACACAATATGTAGAAATCTCAATGCGAATCAGTAAGCATACAAGGAGATAAAAGCATGTAAAAAGAATAGATTGTTTTCAGTTGAGTTTTGATTGTTGTTGTAGATGCAAAATCCTTTCTGGAGACAAGACAGACTTGACTGACTCAAATGAAGCTTCAAAAGGACTCTGACTGGATATGATACGTCTAAGATATATTGGAGACCATAGGATATGACATTGATTGCCCCCAAGTGTTAAGCATTTGATAGGATACAGACGTGTGAGCTGAGTTGGTGTACAGACCGACTTATTGAAAACTGGAAATGTTGAAACAAACCAAGAGATATGTACAAACTAAAGCAAGACTGAAAGCTGGGAAAGACCAAGATTGTGTTGATAGATGGAACATTTTGAACAAGTGACACCTGTTTGCTGGGTTTTCACCATCTTGGCAGAGATTCTATTTTTGCTACCAAGGCGCCTGTTTCCAGGTTTTCACCAAGGCACTTTTTCTTTTTTCATTTTTTTTGTATTTTTTGTATTTTTCAATTTTTTTGTACTTTTGATATTTTTTTATTTTTTTGTGAATCATCAAGGTGCCTATTGCTATGTTTTCACCAAGATGTTCATTTTTTTAAGGACTTTTTCCAATTTTTAGGATTTTTTCAGGACATTTTACCATAGACTGAATGCCTTAGGTGTAGAATTTCTTTAGATGGAGAACATTGATTGGTTCTCGAAGCTGTTCACCTTCAGTCATTGAGAGTTGATAGGCACCAGAGCCAAAAGTAGTAGTGATGACAAAGGGACCTAGCCAGTTGGGTTCAAACTTCCCCTTGCATTCTCAATGGGATTGATTTTTAGGATTTTCTCTCAAGACTAGATCACCAACCTAAAATTCTCTATGTCTAACTTTCTTGTTGTAGCCTCTAGACATTCTCTTCTGATATACTCAGAGATGATCATATGCTACTTTTCTGCACTCATCTAGTAGTTCCAGTTCTTGTAACCTAGACACTCTGTAGTCTTCATCAGTGACAAGTCCATGCATTCTGATTCTAAGTGAGAGGATTTCAACCTCAATAGGCAGTACCGCTTCAGACCCATAAAATAAAGTGAAAGGTGTAGCCCCTATAGGCTTTCTGATAGTAGTTCTATATGCCTAGAGAGCTGGATTGATCATGAGATGCCAGTCTCTTCCTATTTTATTCACTGTTCTATGAAAGATTTTCAAGAGATTTTTGTTTGAAGCTTCAGCTTGTCCATTCCCTTGAGGATAGTAGATAGAAGACCAATGTTGTGTAATCTTGAATTTAGCACATAAGTCATCTAGGTCCTTGTTTTTGAATTGTCCGCCATTGTCTATGACTATGGAATGAGGGATCCCATATCTACAAATGATGTAGTTTAGGATGAATATAGAGATCTGTTTCCCCATTGCTTGTGTTAGAGGAACTGCTTCTACCCATTTTGTAAAATAATCTGTAGCTGTGATTATATGGGTATGTCCATTAGAAGAGTGTAGATGGATAGTGCCTATGAGATCAAATGCGCATTGTTGAAAAGGCCATTATGTAGTAAAGGGAATTAGATCTCTCCCTGAAGCATGAATCAAGTTTCCATGTACTTGACACTATTGACAGTTTTTAGCAAATTTAATAGCCTCTTTCTCCATTTCAGGCCAATAGTACCTAGCCCTAATAAGTTTTTGAGCTAACATTAAATGATTTGAGTGCGATCCACATATACCCTCGTGGACTTCCTCTAATGCACGTTGAGACTCTTCCCATTCTAAACATCTAAATAGTGTACCATTTGGACCTCATTTGTACAGATCATTACCAATGATGACATATCAGGATGCAGATCGGATAAGGTTTCATTTCTCAAAATGGTTAAAGGACTCAGGGATGATTTGGTCGTGGAGATAGGAGAATAGATTTTTGTAGCAAGATGAGTCATAACCTACAACAGTGCAGATCATGTGGGTTTCAGGGGAGTCATATGCAGGATAGGATATGGCTTCCACCAGGAACTCGTAGCATAGCTCATGTTCGGGCTACTGTAAGAGAGTAGATAGTGTCGCCATTGCATCGGTAGCCTTATTCTCCATTCTGGGTATTTGTTCAAATGTAATAAAGATGAAGTATTTCTTTAAATAATCTACCATTCTCTTGTAAGGAATGAGCTTTTCATCTTTGGTT
This sequence comes from Chamaecyparis obtusa, assembly GCA_027943335.1. Taxonomy (NCBI): domain Eukaryota; kingdom Viridiplantae; phylum Streptophyta; class Pinopsida; order Cupressales; family Cupressaceae; genus Chamaecyparis; species Chamaecyparis obtusa. Next base: position 928,785 of record BSBK01001507.1, read on the forward strand.
TGGTACACATCATTGACTTGATGGATAACCAATTGTGAGTCTCATGGATGTGCATCTCTGTAACTCTCCACTGTATTGCCATTTTCATACCATTGAGAACTGCCTCATATTCAGCAATATTGTTTGTGCAAGTAAACTTTAGTCTGAATGCTTTGGGTATCGAGTATCCTTGAGGAGTGATGAACAATATGCCTGCTCTAGATCCATTCTATGTGTAGGACCCATCAAAGAATAACCGCCATGCTCTAGAAGAGAGGTGCATGATAGAGGAATCAGGAAATTCCATTTGCATGGGTGTATCATCAAACAGTGGTGCTTCAGCTAATTGATCAGCAATGACCTGTCCTTTGATAGCTTTTCTTTCAATATATTCAATGTCAAATTTGCTCAAAAGCATGACCCATTTAGCTAATTTACCTGTGAGGGCAGCTTTGCTTAGTAGGTACTTCAGTGGATCAATCTTAGCTACCAAATGAGTGGTATGAGCTAACATGTAATGTCTCAGTTTTTGTGATGCAAAGATCACAACTAGACATGCCTTCTCTATCATTGAGTAGTTCTTCTCATAGGTCACTAAGGTTCTGTTGATATAGTAGATGGCTCTTTCCTTCTTGTTCTCATCATGTTGTGCTAGTAATGCCCCCAGTGATGTATCTATTACAGAGACATATAATATTAATGGCTTCCCATGAATAGGAGGCATCAAGATAGGAGGATTTGAGAGATAATTCTTAATATGATCAAAATTCTTTGCACAGTCTTCATTCCATGTAAAGGTCACACCTTTATGTAATGTCTTTGTGAAAGGTTGTGATATGTCAGCTAACTGTGATATGAATCTCCTAATAGATTGCACTCTCCCTTGTAAAGTTCGCATTTGACTGATATTCTTGGGAGGTTGCATCTCGATGATAGCCTTGACTTTAGCCAGATCAACTTCAATACCTTTCTTTGAAACTATGTATCCTAAGAGCTTTCCAGAAGTGACACCAAAAGCACACTTCTTAGGATTTAGTCGAAGACTAAACTGTTCCATTCTGTCTAGGATCATGCTCAAGTCCTTTAGATGTTCAGTTTTGATCATAGATTTTGCTAATGTGTCATCAACATAATCCTCCATTGTTCTATGCATCATATCATGAAAAATAGATTTCATTGCTCTTTGGTATGTAGCTCCTACATTTTTGAGTCCGAATGGTATAAAATTCCAATAGAAGGTTCCCCATGCACATGTGAAAGCTATTTTCTTTTGATCTTCTGGAGCAATTTTGATTTGGTTGTACCCAGAAAAGCCATCCATTAAGGAATACATTTCATAGCCCGCAGTCATGTCCACTATCATATCAATGTTAGGTAGTGGAAAATCATCCTTAGGGCATGCTCTGTTCACATCTCTAAAGTCCGTGCACACTCTGATTGAACAATCTAGTTTTGAAATAGGTAAAATGTTAGAGATCCACTCAGCATAGTCTATGACACGGATGAAGTCAACTTTGAGGATTTTTTCTAGCTCTACTTTGACTAAGAGTGCCACATGAGGATGCATCTTTCTCAATTTTTGTTTGACTGGTTTTACCCCAGGAGCAATGGATAGATGGTGCATGATGAGATTGGGATCCAATCCTGGCATATCTGAATATTTCCATGCAAAGTATTTTTTTTTCTGTCAAGAATGTAGTATATTTCTATTTCTCTTCTTCTGATAAAGATTGTGCTACATGTACCAATTGTGGTTCCTCTATTGTACCCAAATTGATGGATTGGGTTGGCTCAATCAAAACTGGAGACCTATCCTATAAATGACTCAGAAGGACATCAAATATCTCATCCTTAGTTGCCTCAAAGAGGTTTTCACCTTTAGATACATCTTTTCTTTTTACTTTTGTAGGATCTGAGACTGCCACAAAGTGGTTTTCACCCTCAGAACTCTTTTTCTTTTTATTCTTGTTTTTCTGACTAAGATATTTGATGTCTGAATTAGTCATGCTGATGCTCAGTTCGCTAATGGAAGTCCTCATAGGCTCAACTGTATTGAGGTAATAAGCAAGGGCATAGTCACTCAAAAAGGTGTAAACACCATAGCTTGGGTTTGTGGAAGTTTGGTCGATAAGATCAGGGTGTTGGATAGTCAAAGCGGGAAAGGCATGGGATATGGTGTTCACGGATGTGGATATGTCATCATTGGTCCTAACCCGATGCTCAAGTTCAAAGGTGATATTACAGCTCAAAATGTTTAACTCGTGAATAGGCTCAATGTTATCGTGGGAATCCTCTTCAGCCATAGGTGGATCAGACATGTTAAGTTCATTGTTTCGCTCTAGACCTACATTGGGTTGAGATACATATTGGTGAATAACATCAATATATTTCTCTGTGATAAGCTCATCTTCTTCTGGAATGGCTCCCCATTCATAGTCATTTGACTCAGCTTCTAATTCAGGATCTCTAGGAAATTTGAGAAAATGTGTGAAGTCAAGATGAATACCCCAAGAAGGATTACCCTCAATCTCTGACTTGAATTCATATTCATGGGAATCAGTGTCAGAATAACTACCCCCTTCTTCTTGATTAGTTTGATTTCCTTCGAGATTAGCTAGTTCTTGTGGTGCAACCATCTCTTGTGCTACAGTAGGTTCTTGTGTTTCTACTACATTGATTCACTTTATTGTGTCATTTTCCATGTCAAGAAGATTTGTGATTTCTATAGGTAATTGCTCATAGGGGATAAGCTTAGAGCTATCTGAATCATCATCAGAGGGTTCTATTTCTTCTTTCTTAAGAAGGGGTTCTCCTGGTGCAATTTGTTCTATGACATGAGAACAACCACCTTTGAGATGATAGGGTTTCTTCTTAAAGCCTAAGCCACCAGTATCTTTGTTGGCTCTACCAATATGTGAAATGGGTGTCACAAGACCCTTTCCTCTGATTCCTAGAGGTCCTTGACCAGAATATCCCATCTTGGCTATCAATTTGTTCCCTAGACCATATGAATTAGAAGGGATTGTAGGTGCTATAGATTCACTAGGTTGAACAATTTTAGATTCAGAATCCTCTTTGTATAGCCATGCTAGCACAGCTTCATCCTCTTCAAATTCTTGTTTGGATACTTGCTCTGCCACAAAATTTCTGTTGTATGCTTCTATAGGTTCCTTAGGTTCTGATTTAGACTACTTCAAGGATTGTCTATACAACTTAGGTGAGATTGGGAGAGATGTCAGAGACAAGACTGGCTCTATAGTGTATTCTCCCATCCCATTTTCTTTGATATTGATCTCTTTAGCAATGTCTTCCATCTTGGATGTGGAAGCCACATTTTGTTGCTTGATGGAAGATTCTCTGTTATTGGGAACAAGCTTATCGGCACTTTCCTTCAATGTATTGCAAGTTGTACTCAGATCTACTGGGAGAGTAACTTCTACCCCTTCATAGGGAAATTTCAAACATTGATGGTATGTAGAAGGAATAGCTTGCATTTCATGTATCCAGGGTCTCCCTAGAAGGATATTGTAAGCCAATGGTAGATCAAGCACCTGACATGTGGTATCTTTGATGACCAGACCCACTCAGATGGGTAAGATAATGGTGCCTTTAGAAGATCTTTCCTGTTCATCATAGGCCTTTATGGTGATCTTCTTTCGAGGATCAATAGCCATCTCTGAGAATCCCAACTATGTGATTAAGCTATAAGAACAAATGTTGAGGCCTGCGCCCCCATCTATCAACACACATTTGACTTGATAGTTCTGGATCAAGACTTCTATGTGCAAGGGCTGATTATGTGGGTGACTCAAAGAGTTGTCATCTTCCTCTGAAAAGGAGATATATTGTGGGGATGTTAGATGACCAACCATAGTCTAGAACCTATCTAGATCTAGGTTGTCAGGAACATTAGAGCCGAGCAAAGCTTTGTCTAGGACATCTCTGTGAGCTAGGGATATTTGAAGTAACTCAAACATAGAGATTTTGGCATTGGTATGTTGGAGTTGTTGGATGATGCTGTAAGATGTAGGTCTTGTATCCTTTGGATTGGAAGATTTCAAGGCAGCCTTCTATTTGGAAGCAGATGTGAGGTTGAAAGATATCTTAGGGACATTAGATGAACTTGGTGTTTGTCCTTTTAGATGAGCCTGAGCTTGTGATCTGGTAACCGCATTAGCTGAGGAATGATTTCTATCTCTTCATATAATCATGATGACATTGCAGCTCTCAGAGAGACATGGTTCAACCATATTGATGATAGCATTGTTTCCAGGGTAGGCATAGTTGACTTTTGCCCCCATGTTAGGCTGAGAAGTGGAAACTCCCTTGCCATGTTGTGGAAATAGTTCTGTAAATGCTATGTGATCATTATTGCTAGTAGGATTATCGATCATGATGTCCCCTTGATCTATCAAGTCTTGAATGGTATGCTTCAAGTGGAAGCATCCATTAGTTTTGTGGCCTTTAGTCCAATGGAAAGCACAGAATTCATTATCTTTCCCCCAATATGGTTTTGGATCCGGATCAGGGTTTTGGATTGGTGGTAAAGAGATGATGTTATCAGCTATCAGGGTTCTCAAGGTAGATTCCAAAGATTCTCCCAGGGGAGTAAACTTTCATTTATTATCCCATCATTTGAATGGCTTCTTTGGAGATGGTTCAGCAGATTTTTGCTCTGAAGCTTCAATGGCTTTGGTGCCAAGGGTGAGATTGTAGGTCGGTGCCTTTGATGGGGTGCAGATAGTGTCAAAAACACCATCAGAGACGATACCTTTGTTTCTATTCCAGCTCTTGTTTTTATCTTTTGAGCTAGATCCATATTCAGACTTGTCCTTTTGAAGTGTGATTTCTCCTTTCTTGACAAGTACTTTCTCAATCTTGATTGCATTATCCACCATTTTATCAAAAGATACATGATCTTGCATTTGTAATGGATAGTTGAGCTCTGGAACAAGGTTATTGATAAAGATTTCAAGTTTCTCCATTTCGGGAATTGGTCTAGCATATAGAGAAAACTTCTTTCACCACCTCTTGAGAAAAGTTAGGAATGGTTCCCCTGGATATTTCTTGAGGTTACAAATATTGATCATGGTAATTAGATGTTGAATATTGTAGGAATATTATTGATAAAACAATTTAATCAATTCCTCAAAATTTTTGATCGTAGAAGGTAATCTTGAAAACCATTGAATGGATGCTCCTCCCAAGGATCTAGGAAAGAGACGCATCAGATAGGTTAGTTCATGCATGAATTCCATGGAGTGTGTACAAAACTCTCTGACATGATCTTGAGGATCAGAGTGTCCATTATATTTTTCATACTTTGGTATCTCCACTTTCTTTGGAAATGGTGGCATATACAAGTTTATGTCGAACGGAAAAGGACATAGGGCTTCCATGGAGAGCTCTTTAGGTTCCTTCTCTTTCTTAAGATTGTTAAGTTCAACTTGCATAGCATGCATCTATCTTGTCATAGCTATGAGTGGAGTTTCTTCCTCATGTGTGATGATATCTTCGACATTGAAGTGAGGAGGAAGTTTAGCTCCTTCCTGGGCTAATTGTAAAAAGTATGCCTCTCTATCCACTTTCAAGAAATGCCTCATCATTCTTTTGAATTCATCATCATTCTGACATTGATGGATTTCAGAGGGTGTAGGTTCTTGGTCGGCATTATGTTGAGAATGGGGTCCTTGGGATCCTCCTCCTAGAGAACCGTGGTTTGTCCCTGCTTAAGACATGATAGGAGTTTTTGGACTCTCTGGAATAGATTGAGGAGGAGTTTGCTGGTTACCTCTATGAGTTGATAGAGGAGGTAGGTAACCAGTTTTTAATCGAAAGTTACTAAGACCATCATCTTCGTAGATACCGGACTTGATGAGTTGTTCAAGAGTTGGACCCAGGGTATTGGGTAAAAGTAAGTTCTGAGATGTTTCTTCTGATTTCTTGTGTGAAGTTCTGGTCTCCACTATTAACTTTGAATGAAATAGAAGAAAAGGACGAAGACAACTGAAGATTGATTTGATTCAAGAAAATCAGATGACACAACCTTGTCAAGATTGTGATTGTTTTGAAGATCTGATGAGATGTGGGTGAAGGAAATTGTGCCCTAGATGTATGGGATAGATCACCCAAAAGATAACGGACATGAGTTCCCAACACTTAGTCTATTTTTGAAGATTGATAGTTATGACAAGGTTTTGACACGAGATAAAAAGGACTCAAATTGATCAAACAGAAGGCTAGATCAGATTCAAAAGTTCAATCTCAAAAAATGGTAGAATGCTCAATAGCTACTGCTCTATTCTTGACACAATGATATTTTTGACAGATTCTGGAACTAGGCTGAAAACATTGGATATCTTGCAATTTGACAATTTCTGACAACTCTCTCAAATTTTTCCAAACGACACTCTACAGACTCGTACGACACTGGGTAGTCTATGAAATAATAGTTTCTAAACTCATACAATAGTTGGGTAGCAATGAAACGATAGTTGACAAAACTCATACGACAGTTGCTAATAGGGTTTTGACTTTCTTGAATTTGCTGGTTTGAAAACTTGTACGACACTGGGTTCTCAATCATACGACAGACGAGCAATACTGAAATGACACTTGACAAAACTTGTACGACTTTTGACTTCCTGAAATGACTTTTGACTCTAGAAAGAATTTTACGTCAAATTTTGCAAAACTTAAGGTTTTCAGTTTTGGATTGTTTGCAAATTGTACTGTCCAGATTTTGAAGGTTATACCAGATTTGATCATTTTTAATAGCCAAGCAGATAAACAAGCACGCAGAATAGCAAGCAAGTGATTCCAAGCACGTCTAAAAACAATGAACAAGGGCAAAAGAAACCTTGTGCATGAACAGTCAAGTGACCAAATTGTGCTAATCCCTGAGAGTACTAATTGTGTATGTTCTGAAAAGTTTTGCAATAACACACATATACCTGAGAATGAAAAATTGGCCTCTCTAGGGTTTTTATTAATGGTTTGACTCTGCAACTTTTATGATTCAAAGGGGTGAACTCCAATCCCAGTGCACTAGGGTTTTGACACAGTCTGAGAACTTAATCTTCAAGAGCTACTAGGGAGATCTGACAACCCAACAATGAACCATACCCATGGAGATTTCTTCCACAAGGACATTTATATAGCAGCTGTCACTACAACGTCTGAAATGGCTATGACCGCTTGAGGTTTTGTCAATGCAGTTTGCCCTGTGAAGGGATCGTCTGCTATAGTTAACTCTCTCTAAAGGTGACTCATAGATTTATACCACAAGGGGACTTGGCTCTAGATCCAAGGTTTTTGACACCTTTTCACTTTTAACCCAAACAAAGCAAGCAGATTAATCTGACATGCTAAGACAAAGTTTTGTTCCACCAAGGTCTGTGATATCAACTCCACGTGATCTATCAACCTCTATAGAGAGAGAATGTGTCGATCAATAAGAGAAGATGCACTAACCAAGTTGAATGTGAAACACACTAAGTATCCTCCCTACCTACAAGGATTCTATCGTCAAGAAAGATTTCTCTAGGAATCCAATCTCTCAAGAATCACGAATAGTGTTCATAGGGCCTAATTACTATGTGAGCACAGATATATTCTTGAAAGAAAATCTACCAAAAGTACCCAAAAAGTAGAAAGAGGAACACTTAACGCTTAAAGTGAATATGAGATGAGTCCACAAGGTGGAACACTTAACACCTCACACAAGCTGAAAATGAGTCCCCAACTTAGAAAACAAGTGAGATCCTAACAGCACAAAAGGGTTGCCAAGTGGAACACTTAACGCTTCTTTCCTATTGACCCCTCCCCTTTATGGCACTGAGATTGCAACCACGGGGTGGAAATGAGGGGCCGACAGATTAGTGAGTCCAATAACCCAAGATAGCAATCAAGATCAATCACAAGTATTCTAAGACTACTTAATGAATCCTTAAGGGATCACAACCTAGTATCAAATTATGCAAGTGTGTAGAAATAGATCAAAATCATGAAAAGATGTACACAAGCTTGACATGTGAGAGATTTATTTTAAGTCCAAATTGAAATGTTTTCAGAACAAGGAGAATACCTCATGATCCTTGCAATGTGCTTAGTAGATTTTACCTGATCTTTAGCAATTCTTGCACTTTTCCCAATCAAAATCAGTAGAATTCAATCAGAAACAGTAAATTTCAATTGTTAGGGTTAGCTGTCAGTCAAAATCTAAAAATCAAATCTGACAAATTGTCTACAAAAATGAAATGATAATTGAAATCTGGTACCAAAACTTGTACGACAGTGGGTATGCTCCCAGACGACAGTCTAGAAACTCGTACGACACTGGGTATGCTACCATATGATAGTTGAGCTCCCAAACGATAGTGGGTATGTGATGAAATGAGTCTTGATCTGATAGACTATCGTACGATAGTGGGTCCATATCATAGGATAGTGGGCATGCTCCCATACGACATTTGTCAGAAACTCATACGACAGATGTACGGACAAAAATTAAAAATCACATTTTTGCACAGATCCTGAGAAGAAAAAGATAGAAATTGATAGAATTGAATTGGAAACCCATTTCAGGGCCCCACGGTGGGCGCCAAAAATGTGTGTGTGAAAATTGTAGCTGATCTGTAGACACAACACTTCAGTAAAACATTAGAGGTTAACTATAATCAAAATCATGCAAAATTGAAATCTAATCTAACCAAGCGATTTACTGCCTTCTAATAGGTGTGAGATTGATGTTCTTAGATTGTAATCAAGATCAGTGACCTAGACAACACCTAAATGAAGGATTTGAATGCAATTGATCTAGATATAAAATATAAATGCAATTAATCTATATTTTGGAATTTTCTATGCAATGATAATGAAAAACTGATATGAATCTATGCTAATATGAAAATTGATATACAATGCTAATCTAGAAATGATATGATATGAGAATGAAGATTCTAACAATAATATGAAAGCTATGAATTTGAAATTGATCTCACAAAGCTTCGAATCCTCAAATTTATCTTTCAAGCTCCAATTGTGCAAATTCTCCAAATCTGATATGCTATGATTCCTGTAGAGTAAGTTTGCAATTTGCGAGATGATTTGGGATGAGTTGAAGCCTTAATTTATAGAAATCTAGGGCTTTAGAGGTGCATGGATAAAAGCCATAAATCACTCAAATAACTTAGGTTGATTTTTGAGTTATTTTTAAATAAAGGATAATTAACTCACAAAAACATGCAAAAGCTAAGTTTTAACTCAAAATAGAGTTTAGCTTTTATTGATAATTGATAGTTGTCTGCTTTTATGATTGTGCATGTTTTATTTATGAATTAATTTAATAATAAAGTGATTTATTTCCAACTTAACTGCTTTTAAAAATAAAATAATTGATTTATGGGTTAATCAATTATTTAATCAAACTTTATTAAAAACTATATTATTAAATAATGACAACTTGCTTTAATTAATTAAATAAGAATTTAATCAATTATTCATATGATATTAGATTTATTGTCAAAATTAAATAATACAATTAATAATAGATAGAATTAAATTTAATTAAACAATTAAGTGGCAAATATTAAATCTAATTAATTAAATATGAAAATATTCAATTAATCAAACTTTAGGATAAATTGGATTTATCACCAAATAATCATTAAATTTAAGATAATCAATTAGATTTGATGATGTTCAGATGTGCCTTAGGTTAGGACTTCGATGTTGATTTTGTTCGATTTGTCGATGTAGGAGGTTAATGAACATATAGCCCATTTTTGGGGTATTACAAAACCTACCCTCTAGATCAACCCCAAATAGGTCTTCACAAGTCCACAAACCATAGCTAACATCACCATGATCCTAGTGCCCCAAGAATATCACCAAATGTTATCCCATGTGTCATATGTCATGTGTTAATCTCACATACCATAACTCATGCTCATATCCAAGTTATCACTAAAACATAGAGACCATCTCTGTCATAATCCTCTGTCTCTATTTTGTAACCAGTCTTCACCAAAAAAGATATAAATAATGTAAACAACAATATGAAATCCAACAACCTTAGATATAAGGTCTACATACTTCCCTCTACACAACTTTGTCCTTGCATATATTGAAACATCATAAAATGTCTATACACAACTGTCAATCTTGCATGAACCTATGATAAGTAGTCTTTTTGAATCTTCTAATGCATCTAACTGGAACATATGTTGACATCAATGAAAAAACATGAATATCGACACCTCAAAAAAAATCAATTCCAACACGATATATAATGGGTGCCAAGCTAGGTTCCTAGAATACATTATTTTCCCTAAAGGGATAGTAAGGGGTTGATGTGTTTGTTGGTCAATTTTCATGTTTCAGTGCAAACTTTGGTTGAAAATTGCCTAGTTGAAGAAATAGGGTTTATTAGTTTGCTAAGGGTTTAAAAGTATTTTTGTTTGAGTCTAGAAAACCCTACCTTGTTCTTTTTCTGCATTTTGCTTTGTTTAACTTAAGCCTTTTAAGTCACATGTCTTAAGTTATTAGGCAGGGCCAAGTCTTTTAAAGTTATAAACCTAGCGTGCCCCTTTTTAACATTTCCCTAAGTTTATAGTTCCTGAATAATTAATTTTTTGCTAAGTCATGATGTGTGGTAAATTGAGTCCGATCTCTTTTAGATCTAATGGTGTGCATGATCCCACTATAAAAAGATGTTTGAACTCTATTCTTCATGACATTGTGACTGTGTGACACATGGCAGATGGTGGACCCTGTGTGGAGCTCAAGACAAATGATAAATATTGATTAGATCAAAAAAGATCTAAGGGTTGGCACATTACCACTATGAAAAGATGTTTGAACTTTATTCTTCACAACATTACGACCTTGTGACATGTGTCCTAGATGACATCATAGTCCAGTTGTAAGTAAAGTTAAATCTACGATCTGATCAAAGTTGATCCCATGGTTGTGCAAGCCTGTGATTGAAAGATGCAAGACCTTTTACCATTGCTGCTTGATGACTGGATACCATGTGTACAAGATTTAAAATTTAAAAGTGATAAAGTTAGATGAGATCTAATGGTTGTCATGAAACTATGAAGAGAAGTTAAAAGGTTTTTATTCATTGTGGCTTCACGACTAAGTGACACGTAGCATAGGTGATGATGTGTTGCTCTATCTTTAGGTAGTTAAAGAAAGGAAAGATCTAGTCAATTTGACAGTTGTCGCAAGCCTACAATGAAAATTTGCAAGGACTTTATTCTTCACAGCTTCGTGACTGAATGACATGTAGCCCTGAGATTTTGTGATGTAATGTTTGATCGGGTAAAGTTAGATTTGATCTAACAATTGTTGCAAGCCTGCGATGGAAAGATACAAGGTCTTTAGTTATTGTGTCTTTGCGACTGAATGACACATGTCCAAGGTGGAAAAGTGAAAAGATCCTAACGTTTCTTTGCAAGGTGGTTTCCATATATTGCTTTCTCATTCATAAACTTTCCCAATGGGATTTTATGGTGGACCCAGTCTTAATTAATTTGATCTAAGTCATAGGATCTATTTGCATAAATTTTTTATTAACGGTTAGAATTTAAAATTTTCAAAAAATAACATTTCAACCAATGGAAGAATTTATTTCAATTCTTGAAGAACTTAATGAGAAGTGTATGATAATTGTAGCTATTGGGGTAAATAGCTATTTGATCAGACTATTATTTCACAAATCTTTCATCATATGCAAAGCATAATTATTTCTCGAGAGTAGTGTAGCTAAGAATTTATAGATAGAAAGAGCTTCTAGGGTTTCAAAGTTACAGTTTCAAAGTGAAAAACAAGTAAGTTCTTTCTACGAATCTATTGTCATAGCGGTTTTATGAATTGTGTGGTATATTTGAAAGTTGAAACTCCAGTTTTAGAAAAATGACACCACGAAGGGATTTCAATAGAAAAAATGAGTATAAGGATAGGGCTGTGTATGATGATTTCCTAGTTCAATTGGACCACTCCATCAATCATGTGTCTGTAGGAAAGAAATTGATTCCCAATTCACTGTGTTTAAGGGTTGACAAGGGATGATACGATAACATTAACTAGCTAAGGGATGCCCACATAAATATAAATGGTTTAAATATTTTCAAGATATGGTTCAGCTAGAGGAATTTTTACACTCCACATTATAATGCGTGGGAGCTAGACATGGGCAAGTTAGTTTTTCTAGAAGTACTCATGGATGTAGACCCCTTGATGCTTGTAGAAAAATCTTATGATCCAATTGCTAGGGTGGTTAGGAATAAAAATAGGACACCACTCCCATCCATTACTGCTGAAGAAATTCATTCAATTTTTAGATTAACCATACCCACAAACTACCACAAGCCTATTGATTTTAACAAATTGAAGGAACCATATATGAGGCTTAGAGAATTTTCATTAGAAGTTTCCCACCGAGGGAACATTTTGTAGTTATTGGGGGTTTGATGCTAGTATGACCTACTACTCCAAAGCCTTTCTTAAAGAAGTATTTTAATTCCCATTCTTTAGGAGTGTATATGTCCCTATGTAAAAATTTTGGTGAGGATGAAAATGACCCAATGCCCATCAATTTCATGTTTGTGATGGTCCATAATTTGCAACTTGTGGTGGGAGTTAACTTTGATTTTTCTACTTAGTTCAATGTTTACACAATGGATTGATGGGTATTGAAAAAGATAAGGTGGATCAACCCTTTGGATGGTTCTCATTATTGAAGCATATATTCTTGTTTAAGGGATATCTTTCCTTGGGAAAGAAACAGACCTAGTAAAACAAAATGATGGGGAGGAATTGGTAGTGCAATTATGGAGCATGGATATATCCTGGGATAGAGTGGATGCTAGTTTCCTCAGGTTTGGTAAGGTGTTTCCTTCTAGGCTGGGGTCACTATTCTTACATGAGAATCCCAAAATTCCAAAGGCCTTCTTAGATTTCATCAAATCCAAGGAGTTTTCCCCTGAACTAAAAATTGTGCATAATTTGGGTGATGTCATCCTATAGCATGTCTCTACTAATTTTAGAGTTTATGGTTTCAAGGCACTCCACATATTCTACCATACCAAGTTCCACTGAGGATTGGCCTCACATAGCTATTATGGAAGATAGGTTATCTGATGGAGAGGGAGTTGGCATGAAGAGGTAGAGGTACAATTTTTATAGCCTCCATTGTGGCTAATCATTTTGTGATTGCAAAGGGAGGTTAGCTACATTTGGGTAATATTTTGAATCCCTATAGTATGAGGACATTAGTTGAAAAGTTTTCTGATCTAGAGGGATTCTTTTAGATGTTCAAAATGAGAGTCAAAGCAGGGGACATGGACGACCAATTCCACTTTCTAGAGGATATCATAAGGAATGAATTCTCTCTCCACAAGAAGGAGATACGGAAGGAAAAATGGTTAGTATATAAAATGACCCTAGACTTTGTTAATCATTTTGATAACATATATAACCCTTTAGGGGACATCAATGTGTATGTGAATTATGGTAGAGCTGTTATCCTACAACACAACACTTCAATAACTCATTATATCAATTGTTAGCATAAGAAAATAAATCAAAATCATAACAATTAAAGTTGAATTATTGCTTCCTAATCATAAAGAGTTTGATCTAATTGTTAGTATGCTGTCAAAATTGTGCATAGATCAGTGACATTACAAATATGAAATGGAAGATTCAAATGAAATTTATTTAACCATTTAACATGAAAGCAATTAAGAAGAATTAAGCTAGAATGAAGAATTTGATAAGAAATATAAGAATTGATCAAAATTTAGAATTCAAAATAGCAGAGTTTCCTTATGCAAATGATCTAGATATGAAAATTAATTAAATGAGCTTGGTTTTTATAGATTTCCTCTTGGAGGGAAAGGTTGAATTTAAATTCATTGGCTGAGATTCATTCTTGATGAATGGTTGATATTGATTCTCACTTGATCCATGTGAGTGATCCTTGTGATTAGCTCCCATTGGTTGGAATTAAATCTTTTGTCCTTTTGTGGGTTGAAAGGATAATAAGATAATTAATTAATTCACATTAATTAATATCACTACCCATAGGTATTTTTGAGTTTGATTTGATTAAATGACTAGGATAATTAATTAAGGAATGATTTTTGATGATTGATCATAGATACTCAATAATTGATGAATTATGTAATTAAATTTATCTGATTCAATTACACAATTATGCTTGAGATTAGCTTGATTTGGTATTGATTTGATCACTTGATTTGAGATTTAGGGCATCTAGTTTAGCTAGACCATTTTTAGGTGATTACACAAGCCTTTTAGAGAAAAGATTAACAAATTGATGACACAATTTGAGGAGATCATGGGTGTCCTAAATGAAAAGAAATTCAAGGTAATTGAGGCCAATTTTAATCAGCCCAATATTGTAATAAAAATAATTAGACCTATTCTAGCAATAGCCCTAGGAACCTATGTTGTACAACAAAGGGTGGGGTACAGTGTGGTAAAGACCATGCAGGATATAGGTGACAAGGGTAATAAATTAGAAGAAAGGACATCACCACCTTAGGTGCATAAGTTATACAAGAGGCCTACATCTAAGTCTCCAGATGACCCTTCACTAAAGAAGTAGAGAATTGAGGATACTACTCAATCTAGTGAGGAAGCATACTCACCCTCTCAGTCCCCACTCCACTTGTAAATGAGAAACAGGTAGCGGAACAATGTGTTCAACTTGGTAGTGTAGGGGATATTGTTTTGACTGAGGTTGAGAAATAAGAAGGAATGTCAGAAGAGCCAATTGCCCCTCCCATGGACCTTACCATCGAAGAGTTTAAAGCTAAGGAGCTTGATCTTTTCATCAAGGAGTCTTGCAGTGGGTTCTTGTCAGATGACATTTTTTCTAAATCTAGGGCATCTACACAATTTTCTTGGAGGATGAGTATCATAGATCTTGAGAGAAAATGTGAGACAAAGAGGGAAGAATAACCAAATAAGGAGGAATCTATCATAAAACAAGAGGTAAAGAAAGAGATGTTGGATAAATTCAATAGGATTACCCTTGAGGAGGGAAGAAAAATGATAATGGATGCTGGAGTTTTGATTCTCTCAGAATGGGATATTGTAGATGTAGTGGTTTTTGATGTAGTTAGAAAAAGAAAAAACATTGCATACAACACAAAAGAAGAGGCCATTGTAGCATCTAAGGGAATGGTCTTCAGTGATGACCATGCTACTCTTGTAATGTGGTCATTACAAAAGAAAAATAAAACTAAGAGGGATGAGGGATCTGTACACTCAAATTATGTGCACTTCTCTAAGTCATTACTTCCAAGAGAATCCATGAATGGTAAATCTTGAGAATGTGACCTAGAGCTCCCTATGCATGGAGTTGCAAGGATTTTAGATTGTTCTTAGCTAGAGCTATGACACAAAAAGTTCTATCACAAAATAAATTTTGGACCCTTCTTCCTAGTCTTCGAAACCCCTTATATGTGCATAGGGTTACAGCAAGCTTTAGAACTTGGGAAGGTACACATGTCACATTGTAATAGGATATACAATACTTTTTCACAACATGACAAAAGGTCACTTTCAAAAATCTCCTCCAATAGAAATTAAGACAACCGCACAATCAAGAGCACTATTCTTGTGTTGATTTTGGCCCCACCTAGACACTTGTCACTTCCTGGCTGAACTTTGATGCCCACTTGTTAAAAATGGCATCATTAGACCATTCAAACTACAAAAAATTTCTTTTCCCTAATTGGGTGCTTAAAATTGGCCTTCAACTTTTTGGCCATTTTTCCCAAAGAATCGAAATACATCCTAGCAGTTACTATTTCCTCAATCACCCTTCCAAAAATATTATTATCATCATTAATAACAATATTATTGATCTTTCATGTGAGGGATACATCCAATTCCTCCATCCACTCTTCATGGGTTTTGAGCTCTTTTTAGCCTTCCAAAATGCATGGGAATAAATCAAAACTTTTACTAGAATATTCTAAGAGAAGGAATCTAGACTCACTTGCATAGACTCCCTAGAAATAGAAAATTCCAATTGACCTGTTGTATGATCATAAGTTTTCTCCATTGTTGCATCTACATATGCTTTCTCCTTAGCCACTAAGTATATATCTTCCATTTTATTCTCTCAACTAGTCCATTTATTTAGGATCTCCTCCAATTTATTCCTATCCTCTTTAAAAGAATTTAAAATATCTAAAATCTTTGAGATCCTATAATAAAGAAACCTAGTATCAATAGTACTAACAAGATGCAAAATGGTACCATTTATTTTTTCCTCATACCTTCTTACAACTTCTACTTCTAAGGCCTTAAGATTTTCCTTTTCATCTTTCAATTCTTCTTCAACTTGAGCATTAGGGGCCATGGGAGATGGGGGAATAGAGATTATATGGCTTGAACTAGGTGGTGGTGCAAGGGATGATGTAATCATTCTTGTGGAAGACTCACCAAGCTCCAATTCTAAAGATAATGTGTCTCCCAGACTTGCAAGCCTTCCTATTAGTTCATTGTTTCTTCTCCTTTTAGCATCATAAGCTTCCATGATCTTTTCACTCTTGAGACTAAACTCATCCATAACTTGTTTATCCCTTAATGTTGTGGCCTTTGCAAAACCTATTTCATGCACAATTATGTCAGCAGTCTCCACCACTAAGGTCTCACTTACCCTCTAGACCATCAAACCTCCCACCAAATCATTACTTGATCCTGTACACACAAATTATGTGCACTTCTCTAAGTCATTACTTCCAAGAGAATCCATGAATAGGAAACCTTGAGAATATGACCTAGAGCTCCCTATGCATGGAGTTGCAAGGATTTTAGATTGCTTTTAGCTAGAGATATGAAGCATATGACCTTGCTAGTCAACCACACAATGGGAGATTCAATGAGACAAGGGAAAGAATGCCAATATCTTCAAGAATAAAAAATGAAGATGCGATGCAACTATACTAGAAATGAAGAATGCAACTAAACTATGAAAGGAAATGCAAGCATTACAAATCCTTACTAATTAAGCTATGTGAGCTAAACTAAAGCATAAAGGAAACTAAACTAGATATGCCATGAAAGCTAAGCTATGATGCAAGAATGAAAGACTAAAAACAATAATATCTCCAAAGCTCCAAAATCTCCAAGAAAACCTATAGCATAAGATTAGTATTCAAAAGTGGGATCCTAGAATGAGAAGAGAGCTCTCCTTTTAAAGGAATTGAAAAGGAATGGACCATGGAGATTAAGAGGTAAAAGAGTTGATCAAGGGTGGAGTTTGAAAGTGGGATCAATCCATGTGCACAAGTCTCCTCCAATGAGAAATAAGAGTTGACTTTTGAGCCGCATGTAAGACAAAAATGCCTTTTCTTCTTTTTATAAAATAAGAATAATGCTTTATTTGTGCAACTTAGGATAAAAGGAAAGGTGGGGGATTTTTTTTATTTAATAAAATAGGAGGGAATTTTTTTTAATTAAATAAAGACTTAGGATAAAATGGTTAATCCATAGAATATAATTGAATAAATGATAGCATTAGGGTTTGATCAAGGAAATTGATTTGAAAATTGCTAAGTAATGATTCAGGAATTGATAAATTGAAGAAATGGGGCCCAAAGTCTAGGCGACCATTTTAGGGTGCATACATTTGCCCCTCTTTGACTAGTGTGAGGTCGATTTGGGATCACATGCAGTCAAAGAATGGAATTGAAGTATGAGATTGATTTGGGATCTCAAAACAACCCATACATGTGTTTGATGGATGGGAACACATCAGGACAAAGATAAGCTGATTGAAAAAGACAACGCCAACACCCCTATAAATAGGTAATTGTCAAGTCTCAAATAAGAGATAAGAATCTCAAGGTTCGGTTGATAAAGCTGAATCAAAGATTGAAGTTTGATAGGTACTGCCCCCTCATAATCAAAATTGAAATCAGGTAGAGGAGAGAGTAATTAATAAAGTTGATCAAATCAGTAGAAATCATAATCGAAGATGAAAGATCATAGAATAACCATCAAGCAGTGAGGGTATGACCTAGGTTGACTAGGTTTGACTATAAAAATAAAGTCAAAACTTAGAGAGATGAAGTGAAGGAGATGAATGGAAAACTAGAAGGTTGAAAGGAGATGGAGATGAATATGCCCCAACAAAAATTGAAGGATCAGGCCTCAAATGGTCAGCAAACTGCGCAAAAGAAGGGGAAAATTTTGAAATGTGATTTTGACTATCAAAATGAACTCAGATTTTGATTTCAATCATGAAAATGGATCTAGGACATCGAAATTAGCCAAGGGTGCAATTTTTACAAAATTTTGAGATTTTTTGAAAATCAGGTCAAAAAGTTAAAAGGCTATAAGGGGTAAAAAGGTCATTTTCAAATTCATTTGTCTTTTATGATTTTAAGAACCTCCAGAGCTCAGAGAGAGAAAATGGCCCAGCAAGCAGTGACTCCAGTCCACAGACATCGATTTGAGTGTGGTTGGTTACACAACCGGCCTCCTCACTATGCTACCCCGGTAATTTTTTAGAAAAAAACTAGCTTGTTTGTCATTTAGAGCATTTAAAACACATTTTTATTAATTTTTAAATATTTTAAATTTTTGTGGTACGAAAGTTCGTATGACACTTAAAAAGTATCACACACATGTTACATGTTTTATCATGTGATAGTTCACGGTGGGTCGACAAAGTATAGCACCGATGTTCAATCCAGTATCGCATGATTCTGGGCAAAACATCATGCGATCTTGTGCAAACTATCATACAGGTCAATAGTATCGCACTATTATTGAGAAAAGTATCATATGATACAATACCAAAAAATAGTATTGCACCAGTGTAAAAAAAATCACATATTTTTGAATTTGAACAATATAATAGGGGCCGAGACAATTTTTGCATTTAATATTCTTTGTATTGATTTGAGTCATCCATCATGATATGTTCTGACATCTGGGTTGGGGTTATGGCTTGTAGGAGGCTTTCTCGGCGTTGATCATTAGAGCACTGAGAGTGACTGGGTTATGCCATGTCAGGGATCTGGATGATCCTAGGAGAGATGATCTGATCAACATGGGATTTGGGTACTTGCTGCAGATGCCCCATATACGGGTGAACCATGGGTTATTGACCGCTTTGGCCAAGAGATGGCATAGCGAGCACAACACCTTTCACTTGTCAACTGGAGAGGCCACTATTACCTTGGAGGATGTTTATCGGATCCTTCGAGTGCCTAGCCATGAAGATCTAGTGAGTATAATCATGTTTATAAATATTCATAGATGTAATGTTTCCATATGATAAAAATTGACATGATTTTTTTTTGTTGGCACATGTATACTATGATCAGGATCCAATAGAGGGACGACATGCCATCCATGACATGTTCAAGGATGTGACCATCATTAGGAGGCACCTTAGCTGGGACAAACTGATGGAGTATGGGTGTGACTATCTGATGCCATGCATTATGTGTTCGATAGCTACACAGGCCCTTATCACTGATAGGAGCTAGAGAGGGTTCCCATTGGGTTGGGGTAGATTAGTTTCCAATTTGATAGCATACCCTCAACAAATGGCATGGGGCCACGCTATACTAGCTGATATGTACCACGAGCTCCATGACATAGTCTACAGGGATAGTAGGGCATAGGCATGCGATGCTAGTTTAGCACAAGTATGGGCATGGGAGCACATTGTCATTATGTGCCCACATGTGCAGCCTAGGGAGTATAGATGCCCCTATATCTATAGGTACATGGGATTCCTCTCATAGTCCCATAGCAGAGACCTCACATACTATAGGAGGTTACTAGATGAGATCACAACCTTTGAGTAGAGGCCATATAGATAGGTTGAGTAGTAGAGTGACAGGGAGTGAGAGCTTGGATACATGATATGCAGCTGGCTACTAGTAGGGTGACATGCTGAGACTATTGAGCATTTTATCATCTCCCGAGTGTGGAGGCAGTTTGGATGGTAGCAGAGGGTATCGGTGGAGATGACCACATATGTCTAGAACTGAGAGGATGAGGGACAGGGATGGTTTCCGATGCTGGACTACTAACAAGAAATATAGGAGACAACATATATACATAGGGAGCCATGGGAGTACTTTCCTAATATGGTAGATGCAGGTGTAGATGTAGCCTACAGGGTAGAGTGGCAGAGGCACCCATTAACACATTTTATTGTTCCTAATGTAGACCCATAGGTACAAGGTGATGAGGGAGATGATGGGGATGATGGAGGGGATGGAGGGGGGAGGAGAGTAGAGAGAGGGTAGAGCTTGAGATCAAGTGCCCAGAGACAGTCATAGAGACATAGGTCAGAGAACCCAGAGGAGGAGGTGAGACCAATTCACCGATGGGTGGATGTAGGAGAGTAGCCTGTAGATAGGGGAGGAGATGATCTCCATGCTTAGATACAAGTTTTGGAGACCAAGATACAGTAGCTTAGGATCACTATTGCTGTATGGGATCAATAGCTAATGTATTTACGAGCTGAGATAGATTGGCAGGAGAGGGCAACACAGGCCAACACAGTAGAGATCTGGAGAGAGGTAGCATGGGTTGCATATTACCATGGATTATATATAGTAGCTATACCCATAGCATAGCGAGGGCCACTCTACTCAGAGAGAGATGGGAGATTGGATATGGTACTAGACAGAGTGGAAGCAGCAGCACCACCACCACCACCACGGGATGGGGAGAGTCAGACTTAGGTCTAAGATGAGATGTGTAGAGTCATATCTTGGGACATCATCGAAATTTTGGATCCCACATTGTACTTTGTATTATCACACACACACACACACAGATATATATATATATATATATATATATATATATATATATATATATATATATATGAGATTTACTAGATTTGTGATGTATCTTGTGTATTTGTCCCACTTGTGATGGATGTTTCATTTTTATTGTCTTTTTATATTGCTCAAATGTATGATGTATGTGTTATAAATGCTCATGTATAATCTCTCTCATAAATGTATGGTTTAGTTCTCATGTTATGATATAGACTCATGTTCTTGAAAATGATCTCTTTAGGGTATAGATATGATGATAAGATTAACCCCTTGTGATGACAGGAAAATGATGTGACGTGACAAATGAGGAGTGAAAGACATGATTGAAAAGAGGCAAAAGGTGAGCGCAGTTGACTGACAAGTCCATGAAGGATGAAGGAGAGCTCTCTACATATGAAAGATGCAAAACTAAACTAACATGAACCTAAGAATGCAAGATACTATGAAAAGTGGTTGACTTGCAAGGTCACAATGCTATTAGTCTCTAATAATAATCATCAAGCATTATTGGTAGCATCGCAAGATCATACAATACACACTAGTATAACAATGGGTATATGAATGTGATCTTTATTAGATCGATATGTGGGAATCCCACCTAAGCATCAAAGACATGTAAGTCAAGAGGACTAATGCAGTGAGGTTCCCTAAGTTTGCTATAGCAAGATCATGCTCGCATTGAGACACAAGAATTTCAAGATGACTATAAGCATGCACTTGCAGAAAATAGTCAAGGATAACACCCTATAGATCCTAGTGTCAAGTGGAACAAGCATGTATGCTCATGATAGTTAAGATTAACAAGATGTACCCACAGGCAAAAAAATAAATAAAACATGTCCTCGTACCCCCAGTCTTGTATCTTAGCATCATCAAAAACTATTAGGGAGAGAACACTCATCAAAGAAATCATCATAGAAAGAACACAAAGAAATAAAGCCAAACAAGTCTCAGTGAGTCAAATGTTTAAGTGTGTGTGTGTATGTCATAGAGTCAAACTTTGAGTATTGCATCTACCAGTGAGAATTATCGCATCATTGTAAACTGCGGGTAGGATATCTGATAAGTGTTGAGAAACACTTGACTCTAGGGAAGTGTTGAAAAACATAGTTTGTGAGGTGTCCTAAAGACTGATGCATCCAAAAGACCAATGTTGACACAGTTATGCCCCCTAGACAAAGACAAAGACCAATTCCAAACCAAGGCAACAAGGACAAGGAATGATGGAGAGAGACTAAGTGTCAAAGAGCGCATGCTAAGAAACAAGGGTGCAAAGGCCTCAAGTAGTGCCTGTTTCTAGGTTTTCACCACTTGACAAAAAAAAAATTAATTTTTTTAAAATTTTTTTTGTATTTTTGCTACCAAGGCGCCTGTTTCCAGGTTTTCATGAAGGCACTTTGTCTATTTTTTTGAATTTTTTGCAATTTGTTTATTTTTTTGTATTTTTTCAGGACTTTATATACTTTTTAGGATTTGTTTCAGCATCATATATGAATGTTTTTGAATTTTTTTTAGGATCAATAAATATATACAAAGGATGCCCCCAGACAGAATAGGCATCATGGATAAAACTTCTTCAAGTGCAAGACATTGATAGGATCAGGGAGCTGCTCTCCCTCTTCATCAGATAATAAATAAGCACCTATCCCAAAAGCTGTAGTAATAATGTATGGTCCAAGCCAATTAGGTTCAAACTTTCCCTTTTGTTCTCTATGCTGTTGATTTTTTGGATTTTCTAGTAGGACAAGATCTCCAATTTGGAATTCTCTAGGGCGAACCTTTTTATTGAATGCTTTGGACATATGCTTTTTGTAAACCCTCATGTGGTCAAATGATGCTTGACGCTTCTCATCTAGAAGTTCTAACTCTTGGAGTCCCATGGCGCAATAGTCTTCATCTGTAACTAGACCTTTGAGAGAAACTCTAAGGGATGAAATTTCAACCTCTAAAGGTAACACTACTTCAACAAAAGGAGTAGCCCTAGTTGGAGTATGAATACTCAATCTATAAGCCCACAAGGCTAGATTTATCTATAAATGCCAATCTCTACCATTCTTATGAATTGTTCTATGGAGAATTTTAAGAATGGTTTTATTTGAAGCCTCTGCTTGTCCATTTCCTTGTGGGAAGTAAATAGAGGACCAATGTTGTTTTATCTTGAACTTTTTGCAGAGTTTCTTAAGGTCCTTATTTTTAAACTAACCTCCATTGTCAGTGATTATCTTTGAAGGCACCCCATATCAAGAGATGATATGGTTCAAAATGAATAGGGAAACTATCTTGCCTAAAGCAATAGAAAGAGAGACAACCTCCACCCATTTGGTAAAGTAGTCAGTAGCAGTGATGATAAATTTGTATCCACCTAATGAGTTGGGATGAACCTTCCCAACAAGATCAAAGGCCCATCGTTGAAATGGCCAATGAGATATAGAAGGATTGAGCTCCCTACTTGGAGCATGTATCAGGTTTCCATGTTTTTGACACTTTTTGCATGATTTGGAAAAAGGTACTGCATCCATTTGCATTGTAGGCCAATAGTACCACGCCCTAAGCAACCTTCAAGCCATGGAAAGACCATTAGAATGTTTTCCACAGATACCCTAGTGAATGTCAACTAACACTTGACTAGATTCCTCCTTTTCCAAGCACCTAAGAAGTGTCCCATCTAAACCCCTCCTATACAAATCACTAGAGATAAGGGTATGGTGAGAGGCATTGTAGATAAGGTTTCTTTGTTCAGACCAGTTAAAGGTTTCACAGATGATGCCATAACAAAGGTATGAGTAAATGGCACCATAGCAAGATGAATCATGACCAACAAGAGTACAGATAACATGGCTTTCTTGGGAGTCATAGATACGATAGTGTAGCTCTTCCACTAGGAATTCAAATCTGGACTCATGTTGCTCTAGTTGGAGAAGTGAAGCAAGTGTATCCATAGCATTAGCTACTTTATTTTCTTCTCTAGGGATTTTTTGAAATGTGACGAATGTGAAATATCATCTCAAAGAATCAACCATTTTCTTGTAGGGTACTAGTTTCTCATCTTTGGTTTGATAGTCTTCATTAACTTGGTTGATTATCAACTAGAAATCCCCATAAATGTGATGCTCTGTAATTCCCCATTGTATGGCCATTTTGAGCCCATTTGTCAAATCTTCATATTCAACAATATTGTTTATGCATGGGAACAATAGTTTGTAGGACATAGGAATTGTGTACCCATGAGGAGAAATAAACAAAATGCCAGCTCCTGAACCATTTTGCATAAAAGAACCATCAAAGAACATCTTCCATGTTCTTGCAGTCATGTACATGAGATGCTCATCTGGAAACTCAACTTGAATAGGGACACTATCTTGAATAGGGAAATCAGCTAATTGATCAGCAATAGGTTGTCCTTTTATAGCTTTGCGCTCAACATACTCTATGTCAAATTCTAAAAGAATCATCATCCATTTAGCAAGTCTACCTATGAGGGCAGCCTTACCGAGAAAATACTTGACAGGATCAATTTTTTCTATGAGGTGTATTATGTGCACAAGCATGTAATATCACAACTTTTGGGAAGCAAACACCACAGTGAGGAAAGCTTTTTAAATACTAGTGTAATTGACCTCATATGAAACAAGCGTACGACTGATGTAATATATGGCTCATTCTTTTCCAGTGTCATCAAGTTGAGCCAATAATGCCCCCAAGGAAGATTATGTTACTAAAATGTATAAAATGAGTGGTTTCCCTAGGATAGGAGGCATTAAGATTGAAGGATTTTCCAAGTACTTCTTGATTTGGTCCATGCTTTGTTGACAATCCTCATTCTAGACACATTTAAATCCCTTATGCAATGTCTTATTAAAGGGTTGAGCTCTATCCACCAGTTGTGAAATGAACCTCCTGATAGATTGAAGACGTCCTTCTAGACTCATTTGACTAATATTTTTCAGAGGTGGCATATCCAAAATTGCTTGAACCTTTTCTAGGTCTACCTCTATTCCTTTGGCTGAAATGATAAATCCTAGAGGTTTTCTAGAGGTGACCCCAAATGCACACTTTTTTGGATTTAATCTTAACTGAAACTACTCCATATGATCTAGAATGACCTCTAAATCTCCTAAATGTGTATTTCTTTTCTTGGATTTAGCCAAGGTGTCATCTACATAATCTTCCATATTCTTATGCATCATGTCATGAAAGATTGTAGTCATAGCTTTTTGATATGTAGCTCCTATATTTTTCAACCCAAAAGGCATGACGTTCCAACAATAGGTTCCCCATGCACAAGTAAAAGCAATCTTTTCTTGGTCCTTAGGAGCTATCTTGATTTGATTATACCCAAAAAAACCATCCATCAATGAATAGATCTCATAACCCGCTATCATGTCCACTATCATGTCTATGTTAGGGAGTGGAAAATCATCCTTTGGGCATGCTTTGTTGAGATCTCTAAAGTCTATGCAAACAAGAATGGACTTGTCATGTTTAGAAACTAGGACAATATTGGATATCCATTCGGCATAATCAATAGCTCTGATAAATCCTGCACTGAGGAGTTTTTCTAATTCTTCCTTGACTAAAAGAGCTATGTGAGGATGCATTTTCCTCAACTTTTGTTTAACTAGTTTTATACCTGGAGCTATGGACAAGTGATGCATAATGAGATTAGTGTCCAATCCTGGCATGTTTGAATAATCCAAGAAAAATTGATCTTTTTGCTTTGTAAGAACTTGGTATATGCTTCCCTTTCTTGTGTTGACAATGATTGAGCCAAATGTACTATTTGTGGAGCCTCAGTTGTACCCAAATTAACTGACTATGTAGGCTCAACAAGCACTAAAGATCTATCTTGAAAGTAACTTGGGACATGATCAAGTACCTCATCCTCAGGCACCTCAAAGAGGTTTTCACCTTTGGATACATCATTTATTTTTACTTTTTTAGGTTCTGACACTGCCACATAGTGGTTTTCACCATCAGAACTCTTATTCTTTTTTCTTTTCTTTTTATTTTTCGACTGAGGTACTTGATGTTAGGCTCTGTCATGCTCATAGCTAGGTCATTGATGGAAGAGACTATGGGTTCAATGGCATGTAAGTAATAGGCTACCTCATAGTCATTTTGGAAAGTTAAGAGCATAGGCTCTTGATAACATTGAGACCAATCAATGAGGTGAGGATAGGCAAGGGGTAAATCAATGACTAGTTCAATATTATGGATACAAATGAGATCATCTCTGGTGATTATAGAGTTAGGGTCTGTCAAGTATCCTTCTAAGTGACCCAAATCAGGATTAGTCCTATGAAGAAAAGAATCATCCACTAAAGCAACCCGTGGATTCAAATCCTCTAATCCTATGCATGAATCATTAGCTACCTCAGGTTGAGAGCTATAGGCATGGATGATATCAACATCCCTATCAACTATAGAAGAATCAAAGAGAGACTCCCATTCATATTCATGTGAATCTATATCAGAATCTTGATTGGGATGTTTACACCATGCATGTTTATGATGCCTTGAGGTAGAGGCTCTAATATCACCAAGGGTAACATGTTCTATGATAGGATCTTCTATGTCTGATTCTTCTTGTGTTATGTTTGAAACTATTGCATGGGTAGCTGGATTATCTGAATCTCCCCAAAGGAGATTGGTGGAAGGGACCCAATCTTCACACATATCCTATTGGTTTGTCAAATTGGGTACATACTTGGATTCATCATCACTATCCATCTCACCAAGGATAAGAGCAGTGTTCATTCGAGGATTCTCAAATCCTAGGCCAACCATTTTTTTAGACCTACGTCCAAAGAGAGCATGATTGAGAGGTTCAGCTCTAGCATCTAGTCTATGACTAAGAGGACCATGTCCTAGATAGCCCATATTTTTGACAAAAGTGTACCCTCTTCCATAGGCTTTAGGAGAGGGAGAGAAGTTCTCATTATGCATGTATTTATCTTCTCTATAGATCCAATCTCTGACAACCACTTCTTCTTTCTCATCCTAGATGGGTACTGAAGACTCTAAAAATGTGCCAAACAAGGTCATGGCTAAAGAAGAAGGTTTATTTTCCTATGAGGGTTTTCCATAAGACCATGGTGAGACTGGATGTTGTGTGAAGGAGTCGAGTTCATACCCCCCCATACCAAGGTCTATGGATTTAAGCCTATCTTTGCATTGTGCTAGGGTTGCATTGAAATTGTTTGCTTCCCTATTGAGAGGAACATGAGTCCCTATAGAAATTGAATTGAGAGATAATGTGTTATCCCTAGGTATACAAACTTCTACTCCATTGTAGGGGAACTTAACACACTGATGGTAGGTGGATGGCACTGCTTGCATCTCATGGATCCATGGCCTACCAAGTAAGATATTGTATGCCAGAGGACCAACATCAACAATTTGGAACAAAATGTCTTTCTCAATAGGACCAATCCTAATGGGGAGAACAACCAACCCTCTATAAGATCCTGATCATAGTATACCTATGCCAACAACAAAAAAATCATGTCAGTTTTCATCATATGGAAACATTACATCTATGACTATTTATAAACATGATTATACTCACTGGATCTTCGTGGCTAGGCCCTCAAAGGATCTAATAGACATCCTACAAGGTAATAGTGGCCTCTCTAGTTGGCAAGTGAAAGGTGTTGTGCTCACTGTGCCATCTCTCGGCCAAAGTGGTCAATAACCCACGGTTCACCCATATATGGGGCATCTACAGCAAGTACCCAAATCCCATGCTGATCAAATCATCTCTCCCAAGATTGTCCAGATCCCTGACATAGCATAACTCGGTCACTCTTAGTGCTCTGATGATCAACACTGGGAAAGCCTCCTGCAAGCCATAACCCCAAGCCAGATGTTAGAACATATCATGATGGATGACTCAAATCAATACAAGGAATATTAAACACAAAAATTATCTTGACCCCTGTTATATTGCTCAAATTCAAAAATATGTGATTTTTTTTTTACATTGGTGCAATAATATTTTTTGGTATTGTATCATACGATACTTTTCTCAATAATAGTGTGATACTATTTACCTGTACGATAGTTTGCACAAGATCACACAATGTTTCACCCAGTATCGTGCGATACTGGATTGAACATCGGTGCGATACTTTGTGGACCTGAGAACTATCGAACGATAAAACATGTAATGTGTGTGCAATACTTTTTAAGTGTCATACAAACTTTCATACCACTTAAATTTGAAATATTTAAAAACTAATAAAAATGTGTTTTAAATGCTCTAAATGACTCAAACAAGCTAGTTTTTCTGAAAACTTACCGAGGCAGCATAGTGAGGAGGCCGGTTGTACAACCGACCATGCTCGAATCGATGTCTATGGACCGAAATCACTACTTGCTGGGCCATTTTCTCTCTTTGAGCTTTGTAGGTTCTTAAAATCACAAAAGACAAATGAATTTGAAAATGACCTTTTTACCCCTTATATAACCTTTTGACTTTTTGACCTGATTTTCAAAACATCTCAGAATTTCATGAAAATTGTACCCCTAGCTAATGTCAATGTCCTAAATCCATTTTTAGGATTGAAATAAAAATATGAGCTCATCTTGATAGTCAAAATCACATTTCAAAATTTTCCCCTTCTTCTGCGTAGTTGGTTGACCATTTGAGGCCTGATCCTTTGATTTTTGTTGGGGCATCTTCATCTCCATCTCCTTTCAACCTTCTAGTCTTCCATTCATCTCCTTCACTTCATCTCTCTAAGTTTTGACTTCATTTTTATAGTCAAACCTAGTCAACCTGGGGCATACCTTCACTGCTTGATGGTTATTCTATGATCTTTCATCTTCGATTATAATTTTTAGTGATTTGATCAACTTTATCAATTACTGTCTATCCTCTACCTAATTTTGATTTCGATTCTGAGGGGGTAGTACCTATCAAACTTTAATCCTTGATTCAACTTTATCAACCGAACCCTGAGATTCTTATCTCTTATTTGAGACTTGACAATTATGTATTTATAGGGGTGTTGGCCTTGTCTTTTTCAATCAGCTTATCTTTGTCCTGATGTGTCCCCATCTGTTGAACACACGTCTGGGTTGTTTTGTGATCCCAAATTGATCTCACACTTCAATTCCACTCTTTGACTACATGTGATCCCAAATCGATCTCACATTAGTCAAAGAGGGGCAAATGTATGCACCCTAAAATGGTCGCCTAGACTTTGGGCTCCTTTTCTTCAATTTATCAATTCTTGAATCATTACTTAGCAATTTTCAAATCAATTTCCTTGATCAAATCCTAATGCTATCATTTATTTGATTATATTCTATGGATTAACCATTTTATCCTAAGTCTTTATTTAATTAATAGGAATTCCCTCCCCTTTTATTAAATAGGAAAAAGACCCCACCTTTCCTTTTATCCTAAGTTGCAGAAATAAAGCATTATTCTTATTTTATAAAAAGAAGAAAAGGCCTTTTTGTCTCACATGAGGCTCAAAAGTCAACTCTTATTTCTCATTGGAGGAGACTTGTGCACATGGATTGATCCCACTTTCAAACTCCACCCTTGATCAACTCTTTTGCTTCTTAATCTCCATGGTCCATTCCTTTTCAATTCCTTTAAAAAGAGAGCTCTCTTCTCATTCTAAGATCCCACTTTTGAATACTAATTGCAGGTTTTCTTGGAGATTTTGGAGCTTTGGAGATCTTATTTCTTTTAGTCTTTCATTCTTGCATCATAGCTTAGCTTTCATGGCATTTCTAGTTTAGTTTCCTTTATGCTCTAGTTCAGCTCACATAGCTTAATTAGTAAGGATTTGTAATGCTTGTATTTTCCTTTCATAGCTTTGTTGCATTTTTCATTTCTAGTATAGTTGCATCACATCTTCATTGTTGATTCTTGAAGATATTGGCATTCTTTCCCTTGTCTCATTGAATCTCCCATCTTGTGGTTGACTAGCAAGGTCATATGCTTCATAGCTCTAGCTGAGAGCAATCTAAAATCCTTGCAACTCCATGCATAGGGAGCTATAGGTCGCATTCTTAAGGTTTCCCATTAATGGATTCTCTTGGAAGTAATGACTTAGAGAAGTGCACATAATTTGAGTGTACATTTTTGGCATCCACCATGGGTGCCAAAAATGTACACTCAAATTATGTGCACTTCTCTAAGTCATTACTTCCAAGAGAATCCATGAATGAGAAACCTTGAGAATGTGACCTAGAGCTCCCTATACATGGAGTTGCAAGGATTTTAGATTGCTCTCAGCTAGAGCTATGAAGCATATGACCTTGCTAGTCAACCACACAATGGGAGATTCAATGAGACAAGGGCACAAATGCTAATATCTTCAAGAATCAACAATGAAGATGTGATGCAACTATACTAGAAATGAAGAATACAACTAAGCTATGAATTGGTCCCCTAAAATGGTCACCTAGATTTTGGGCCCCATTTCTTCAATTTATCAATTCCTGAATCATTACTCAGTAATTTTCAAGTCAATTTCCTTGATCAAATCCTAATGCTATCATCTATTCAATTATATTCTATGGATTAACCATTTGATCCTAAGTCTTTATTTAATTAAAAGGAATTCCCTCCCCTTTTATTAAATAAAAAAAAAAGCCCCCACCTTTGATTTTATCTTAAGTTGCACAAATAAAGCATTATTCTTATCTTATAAAAAGAAGAAAAGGCCTTTTTGTCTGACATGAGGCTCAAAAGTCAACTCTTATTTCTCATTGGAGGAGACTTGTGCACATGGATTGATCCCACTTTCAAACTCCACCCTTGATCAACTCTTTTGCCTCTTAATCTCCATGGTCCATTCCTTTTCAATTCTTTTAAAAGGAGAGCTCTCTTCTCATTCTAGGATCCCACTTTTGAATACTAATCTTATGCTACAGGTTTTATTGGATATTTTGGAGCTTTGGAGCTCTTATTGGTTTTAGTCTTTCATTCTTGCATCATAGCTTAGCTTTCATGGCATTTCTAGTTTAGTTTCCTTTATTCTCTAGTTTAGCTCACATAGCTTAATTAGTAAGGATTTGTAATGCTTGTATTTTCCTTTCATAGCTTAGTTGCATTCTTTATTTCTAGTATAGTTGCATCACATCTTCATTGTTGATTCTTGAAGATATTTTCATTATTGCCCTTGTCTCATTGAATTTCCAATTGTGTGGTTGACTAGCAAGGTCATATGCTTCATAGCTCTAGCTGAGAGCAATCTAAAATCCTTGCAACTCCATGCATAGAGAGCTCTAGGTTGCATTCTCAAGGTTTCTCATTCATGGATTCTCTTGGAAGTAATGACGTAGAGAAGTGCACATAATTTGAGTGTACAGGATCAAGTAATGATTTGGTGGGAGGTTTTATGGTTAGGAGGGTAAGTGAGACCTTAGTGGTGGAGGCCACTGACATAACTATGTAGGAAAAAAGTTTTGCAAAGGCTAGAATATTAAGGGATAAACAAGTTATGGATGAGTTTAGGCTCAAGAGTGAAAAGATCATGGAAGCTTATGATGCTAAAAGGAGAAGAAATAATGAACTAATAGGAAGGCTTGCAAGTCTGGGAGACAAATTAGCTTTATAATTGGAGCTTGGTGAGTCTTCCACAAGAATGATTACATCATCCCTTGCACCACCACCTAGCTCAAGCCATATAATCTCTATTCCCCCATCTCCCATGGCCCCTGATGCTCAATTTGAAGAAGAATTGAAAGATGAAAAGGAAAAGATTAAGGCCTTAGAAGTAGAAGTTGTAAGAAAGTATGAGGAAAAAATAAATGGTATCATTCTGCATCTTATTAGTACTATTGATACTAGGTTTCTTTATTATAGGATCTCAAAGATTTTAGATATTTTAAATTCTTGTAAAGAGGATAGAAATAAATTGGAGGAGATCCTAAATAAATGGACTAGTTGAGAGAATAAAATGGAAGATATATACTTAGTGGCTAAGGGGCAAGCATATGTAGATGCAAAAATGGAGAAAACTTATGATCATAGGTCTATTGGAAATTTCTATTTCTAGGGAGTCTATGCAAGTGAGTCTAGATTCCTTCTCTTAGAATATTCTAGTAAAAGTTTTGATTTATTCCCATGCATTTTGAAAGGCTAGAAAGAGCTCAAAACCCATGAAGAGTGGATGGAGGAATTGGATGTAGCCCTCACATGAAAGATCAATAATATTGTTATTAATGATGATAATAATATTTTTGGAAGGGTGATTGAGGAAATAGTAACTGCTAGGATGTATTTCAAATCTTTGGGAAAAAGGGCCAAAAAGTTGAAGGCCAAGTGTAAGCACCCAATTAAGGAAGAGCAATTTTTTGTAGTTTGAATGGCCTAATGATGCCTTTTTTAATGAGTGGGCATCAAAGTTTAGCCAGGAAGTGACAAGTGTCCAGGTGGGGCTAGAATCAACACAAGAATAGTGCTCCTGATTGTGCAGTTGTCTTAATTTCTATTGGAGGAGATTTTTGAAAGTGACCTTTTGTCATGTTGTGAAAAAGTATTATATATCCTATTACAATGTGACATGTGTACCTTCCCAAGTTCTAAAGCTTGTTGTAACCCTATGCATGTATAAGGGGTTTCGAAGACTAGGAAGAAGGGTCCAAATTTTATTTTGTGATAGCACTTTTTGTGTCATAGTAGTCGGTCCATGCAATGTACAGTAATATCTAAGTGTTTGTATTTTTTAATCCAAGCTTTAATGAAAAATAGTCTTTATTTCTGAGCTATTTTGTCAAATTTTACAAAGCATTATAGTGAATATACTTTTCTCAAGGAGATTAATAAAAAAACATTGTAGGAATATTTGTGTCAAAAATCTTGCCTCCTTTTATTACTATTTTGTTGATTTTATGAATATTTGAGCAAGCCTTGAATTTCATTTGCAACTCTTTTAGGTTGTATGCCATTTCATTTCTACTATTGGTTCAAGGAACTGAGTAAATTACTTCTATGATTTGATAGGATCACAAAATATAATAAAGGATATTATAAGAATAGGTTTCTCTGATAACAATTGATATATTTACTTACAAAGTGAGAAAATAGATCATAATATTCATTATAGTTTTGTGACTTTGTGATATTAACAAATGGATAAGGCACTAGTCAGTATTTAAGCAGTCAGGAAAATGTTCTAATGTTGTTCATGGCTAAAAAAATATCAAAATAAAATTTAATCATTACATAAAAGAAAGAAAGGTTTAAAGAATGGTCATCTCTTAAATACTATGATCAAATAGATACATGGTTGGCTACTCTAAGGTCTACTTTGTATCATTCAGTAAAAGAAGTTTTATATGATTGAATCTGCTTTAAAGAGATTTATAAATAAGAAGTTGTAAGGAAAAGTTTCAAATTGATGCAGGGGCATTCTAGGGTACTCGGTGAATCTCCATGGTGGTGTGTTGTTTTGGTTCTCTGTTACTCGGTTGTAGCTTTAACTGACGGTCTCGACTATTGAAGGAAGCTCAGTCGTTGAAGGAACTCGGTGAAACCTCTTATACTTGGTGGAACTTGTACTCGATGATGCCTATGGTGCTCAGTCGATGTGCTTTCTTAGTGATGCTTGGTATGGTTAGTTGTTTCACTGGTGCTTAGTTCTTTCTCTTCTACTCGGTAGTTCTGGTTTACCGACTGGAGTTCTTGAGGATTTGGTTGGCCTACTTGGTGCATTTATTGTTGGTAGCTTTTGTTGTATTCTCCTATGTATATCTAGAGGCCAACATGGAGAGTTAAATATTTGTAAGGCTATTTGGGAGCTGACTATTGTTGCATCTAATATTTGTTTGTAATATGAGATGACTTGTCTTAGGAGTTAATTGTTTCTTCCATCCAACTTGTGGCTGAAGATTAATATTTAAGGAGTGTTTGGGTAGTTGTTTAGGGGCAGATTTTGGGAGTCAGTAAGTGGGAAGATTAGATCTGCATCCTACGAGATCTTGAAGATGATATTGTTATTTGATAGTTTACAATAGAAGAGCTAGTGGTTTGCATGCTTAGAGACAAGGAGATTTCTTGGAGGCTTGCGAACTCAAGTTCAGATCTGCCTTAGTGTTTCCATTAGTTGTTGATTTGTTTCAGAGCTGGACTAGCTCAGAGATCATAGAAATCCTTTTGATTGTATTTGGCCCTAACCCAAAAGGCCTTACAGCTGAGCATGTTAATGAAAATTCACTTGAAAATATTATCTTGTTGTGTTATTCCTTATTGTGGTATTTGGTTTCTTGTTTGGACCATCCTTAATTGGATCCTCCTTACCTATCCTATAGTACTAGTTACTGAATGTAAGTTTCTACTTTCTCTGGTACTTTGAGACCCAAGGACTAGATTGATTAGATTGGTGAATTAGAAGAATTCTTTGAGCTTGAAGAAATTGAAGATCCTCTTCGTATAAGATTGGCACATACTAAGTTGAAAGGACATGTCACTCTTTGGTGGAAAAAATTACAAAGAGATAGAGAGGATGAAGGTGAAATGAAGATCAATCAGTGGAGGTTGATGGTGACTAAATTGAAAGCTAAGTTCATACCCACTAACTATGAGCTCGACTTATTTAAGAAGTTGCAGAATCTAAAGAAAAAATATTTGACTCTGGAAGACTATACCGAGGAGTTTTATAAGTTGACTATTTGGTTTGGACACATAGAACTTGGTAAAGAAAAAGTAGCTTGGTATGTGAATGGTTTGAGGTTTAATATTTAGGATGAGCTTGGTATGTTGAACATTGATTCAGTTAAAGATTCTTATCAATATACTGTAAAGGAAGAAGATAAGTTGAAAAGAAGACAACATAGAAATCCCCAAGGGAAGGAAAAGATTGATCACTCAACGAAAGATAAACTGACTATTGAAAATGAACCAAAACCTATAGAACCAAAGAAGAAGATAGGTAGAGTTATCTTTAAGGGTACTTGTTATAATTGTGGTGAAGAAGGACACCGTTCTTTTGAGTGTACACAGAAGAAGTTTGGTGACCGAAGGATTGTTGTCGTAAATGAGAACATTCAAAATGAACCTAAATCTGAGAACTTGCTGATTCAGAGAACATTGCTCGGTGCAAAGGAGGAACCTTGTCAGAGGAGTAACTTGTTCAAGACTTGGTGGAAGTTTAGAGGTAAACTTTATGATGTAATTGTTGATAGTGGTAGTACTAACAACCTTGTTGCTGAGGACATGGTTAAGAAACTTGGTTTGAATAGAATGAAACATCCTCATCCTTATAGGATTGGCTGGTTACAAAATGTTCATGCTCAGGAAGTGAGGGAGCAATGCTTTGTTGATTTTAAGATTGGCTAGTATAAGGATCTAGTGTTGTGTGATATTATGGAGATGAATAGTTGTTATATATTTCTTGGTAGACCTTGGAAATATGATTGTAGAGCTATGTATGATTGTGTCAAGAATGTGTTTACTATTGAGAAGAATGACATGAAGCTTTCCCTGATGCCTTTGCTGGATACAACACTCAGTAGGAGAAACCTGAGCTTTGGTAGCCAAGATTAGTTGAGAAATTTTGAAAGGATGGATCAGTATGGAGAACAAGCCCATGTGTTGTCAAGAAAAGACTTGAAGAGATAGAGGAAACAAAAGTGGAAGAGTATGCAAGGTGAAGAATTGAAGGACTTGTATGTGAAGAACCCGTTCGAGGTTATGTGCTGAATCCCGAAAGATGTTCTTCCCACTGATGAGAACATATTTTTGAACTTGGGGTGTCTGATGAAAGGGCATTCTAGGGTACTCGGTGAGTCAAAATGGTGGTGTATAGTTTTGGTTCTGTGTTACTTGGTTGCATCTTTAACCGATGGTCTCGATTATTGAAGGAAGCTCGGTCGCTAAAGGAACTCGGTGAAACCTCTTGTGCTTGGTGGAACTTGTACTTGATGATACCTGTAGTGCTCGGTCAACGTGCTTTCTCAGTGATGCTTGGCATGGTTGGTTGTTTCAATGGTGCTCAGTTGTTTCTCTCATGCTTAGTAGTTCTGGTTTACCAACTGGAGTTCTTGAGGATTTGGTTTGCCAGCTTGGTGCATTTATTGTTGGTAGCTTTTGTTGTATTCTCCTATGTAGATCTAGAGGCCGACATTGAGAATTAAATTTTTGTAAGGCTATTTGGGAGTTGACTATTGTTACATTTAATATTTTTTTGTAATAGGAGCCAACTTGGCTTAGGAGTTAATTGTTTCTTCGAGCCGACTTGTGGCTGAAGATTAGTATTTAAGGAGTGTTTGGGTAGTTGTTTAGGGCCATATTTTGGGAGTCAGTAAGTGGGAATATTAGATCTAGATCCTGCAAGATCTTGAAGATCATATTGTTTTCTAATAGTTTTTAATAGAAGAGCTAGTGGTTTTCATGCTTAGAGATAAGGATATTGCTTGGATGCTTGTGAGCTCAAGTTCAGATCTACCTTAGTGTTTCCATCAATTGCTGATTTGTTTCAGAGATGGACTAGGTCAGAGATTGCAGAAATCCTTTTGATTGTACTTGGCCCTAACCCAAAAGGCCTTACAGTTGGGCATGTTAATGAAAATTTAGTTGAAAACATTATCTTGTTGTGTTATTCTGCATTGTGGTGTTTGGATGGTTGTTTGGACTATCCTTAATTGGATCCTCCTTACCTGTCCTGCATCACAAATCCCAGGTGTACCTACCTTGGTTCTACCGACCCCTAGGTGTACTTTGTTTGTTCTCTCTTGGTTATTTAAAATCTATTGAATTAGTAGCCAACAATGTTAATGAGTTATAAAGGGTCATAGTTGTCATAAGGAGTACTAACATGGGCCTTAGGATGCATAATAGTTCATAAGGGGTCTCAAATACATGATAGGTCCCGACGAATGGTAATTATGAATGTAGGTACAAATATGTACCTAATTTCAACTATATAGACCCTCTAGAGCCTTTAGGATATACACTTTTTATCTTAAGATCTAATAGTTGGTTTAATGGTCGATGTTCTAAATGTTATTTGTTTATTTTGTGTGCAATTGACGTATATAGGATTTTATTTCTAGGTGTTAATTTTTTATACTATTTTTATTATAAGTTATTAGTTTACGGTTTCTATAGTCAAAGTTATTGATTTAGGCATTGTTCAGTTAGTGGAATTGGGGTGGAATTGGGTGTGGAACTTCTTCTTTTTTACCAAATCCACTATTTGGGATGCTAAACTACAATTTGGGTTTTGGAGATTAAAATCCAGTTTAGGCATCAAAATGGGCAGCACTATCTCCCCAACCAATAGGTGGAATTTGAAATCATCTTCTGGGTTTTGGAGTCCATCCCGATGATGTCATTATTTCCTCCACCATCATTTTGTATTCCATCATGTGCATCGGATTGAAAATGTTGTTGGTGAATGAAGTGTTGAAAATGAGGAAGTGGATGTCTATGATGCCGAGATCGGCAGTAGCAGTTGCAACCTAGTATTGTGAGAGGTCGTAGACTAGGTAATCCAGTGAAAGTATTTTTAAGAGCTGCTCGAATGGCTTATCTAATCCATCCAAGGTGATCTTCAATAGACTTTCCATTTCATTAGGTACATCGGCGGTGCTCTCTGCACCCATCAGAAGTCTGTCAACTAATGCCAACTCTATCAGATCGATCATTTCTCTTGATTCCATCAAGAGTGGCCAAATTTTGGATATATTGGCCGAGGTGGAAAGGAAGGAGATTTTGAATCATGGATTTTGAGCCCGTAATTCACTAGGCTTTGGGAGAGCTCTAAGAAAGGTAGGATGTGACCCTGTGCAAGCCCAGTAAATTCCTCTATTCAGACATTTCAATGCAAGCTCTGATTCTAATTCTAATTCTAATTTTAATTTTAATTTTGAAATTGGTAACCAAATGTATAAGATTGATTGTCTCAGTCATCTTCTGGATCAACAAAATGGTCCAAACTATCTTCTGAATACACAAAACTAGAATTTCAAAACCTTATTTTGAGATAATTAGATTTTGAGTCAAATTCTAATTCCTCAACCAAATGGGGCCTTAGGGTTTCTACTATGAGTTATTTGTTTAGGGTTTTTATTGTAAGTTATTTATTTAGGGTTATGATTCCAAGTTACTATGTAATGCCCCTCCAACCCTAACAAATCTTGGTTATGCTCACTAGGGAGCTAGATCATGCTATAAGTGATTTCATGGTTATTTTGTAAGAGAATTATCCTTCTTGAGATGGTTTCTTACTAATCATGATAACTTCATATTTTAATTTGGGAAATAATAATATTTACATAAGTATGTCCTTTATATCTTCTTGTGTGTCAATAATAGTTTAGGATCTTAATACTAAAAGGATCACCTGGTAGACTTATATGCTACTTTGTGAAATGCTCATTATTAATATTTATGTTTACCTTAGGTTAATTGATTATAATCACTTAAGGGTTGGATCTGTTATCTTCTCTAATAATGTTACTTGGGGTTAGATATGATTAATACATTTAGGGTTATATGATTTTTTTATCTTGTTTTGATAATAAGACATTTTGAGTACATGCCTGATGGTTAAATGAGTTTGTGAAAGTTAATAGATGATTTACATTTACATGAATATGTTATGATGCATTCTAGTTATACAATATGGAAAGAAGATTATTCTAGTACTAACCACACTAATCCAATCATGCTTTGTTGAAGTCACTATCTGATGTGAGTGTAGGATAAGGGGAGACAGTCGTAGTTACTTCTACAGGAGGTCCACACGATGTCACACTCTTCATCCTTGTTTGTCATTGTCTGTTTATATATATGTATATATGCATGTTGAATGGTGTTGTAGGATGCAAGTACCAGGCATCAACTCCACCTGGCTACACAGGTCTGAGCGTGCCTTCAAAATCCTCGAACTGTTGTTGTGTGGAGATATTACCAAGATTACTCTCAAGGTTACCCGTGAACTTAGAGTTATGTTTAGGCCTAGCTGGGGGATCTAAATGCAACATGTGATGTGGTTTTGTTATTTATGATTTGATGTTGTTCTGAGATTAATGATGTGAGTTAGATTTATCCTTGTAAGTATATGTATATATATTTATTATATATGTGTTATAATTGAATGTATGTTATATATGTATGTGTTTATGTGGGTGCACACGCATATACCCATCTTATATAAATATAAATATTTCTATGATTTTATTGATTGTGTAAATGGTATGTTGTATATAATAATTAAATATAGTATATTAATGTATTAAACAAAAAGTAAAAATAGTAATTAATAAAAGAAATGCTCTTTGTAGTAAAACTAGCTATCTAGGAGGGAGTTCAACTTGAGACCTCCTAGAAGTTAGGCTAGTTGGTTTCTGTGTGTGCTATGTGTTTTCCTTGAAATTTATTTGTTTGAATTTCTTGTTATGATTTTCTTTTTAAGCTATTTTAATTAAATTTATTAACAACTTTGTTAAGTGCTTACGGGAACAATTGGTTTGATTTTTCAACCAACTATGGAAGTTATTGAAGTTGCTTCCCCTAAAGCAACTCCTCCAACCACATAGTTGGAGGATAAATAATTGAAGTTTTTGTGTTGTTGAGGGGAGATAATTTATGGAAGATTTTTGGGAGTTGTTTGTAATTATTTTTTCGAAACTTTATTTTAAGTTTTTGAGTCTCTGTTTAGTGAAAACAAGTGTATGTGGATTGCCGGAGTTTGATTGTGAAATGAAGCTTTCCAGGAGGCTATCTACTCAAAGCTTGAAGATTTGCAGAGAGTCTCCAGTCAAGAGAAGAGAATTTCTCCGCAGGACCCCAGGTAGGGTCTATACTGGGATGAATTCTCCAATTCTTCTGTGTGTATTTGTGGATGTGTGTGTGTATTTTGGAAATTAATAGTGTGTTCTTATGAAATATCAATATTCTTTGGTTATATATGTTTATGGATTAAATATTATTGAGAACATATACTGTGTGTAGGAAGTTTAATGACATGGTTTATTAATTTTCTTTGTCAAAACTCTTCCTGGAAGTCTATGGTTAATTATATGATTTTAATTTGGTATATATATATATATATATATATATATATATATATATATATATATATATATATATATATATATATATATATATATATATATA
Source organism: Chamaecyparis obtusa (assembly GCA_027943335.1). Lineage (NCBI taxonomy): Eukaryota > Viridiplantae > Streptophyta > Pinopsida > Cupressales > Cupressaceae > Chamaecyparis > Chamaecyparis obtusa. The sequence continues at coordinate 968,718 of BSBK01001507.1, forward strand.
TATATATATATATATATATATATATATATATATATATATATATAAATGTGTGTGTGTGTTATTAAATGCTTATATTATTCATATGATCTGATTTATAATTAGGATGGTAATGAAAAATACGTTAATTGAAAATAGACAAAGTATTTTGGTTTGTTTTTATATACTTGTACTATATTATTCATAACTTTTGAACCATACATTATTTTGAAAATCGCTCCAGTGAGAGTGTGCACAATTAGGTTTTATCCAACATATATCCAAATTAGAAAAATTGATCAATTCAAAAAAAAGTTATTCTTACCACACCGAGACTATAGTTTTATGACAATCATATAGCAATAGTCATGCATAGATTCCTGTAGGTTCATTAGTTTATAGTACAATCTTTTCCCCATAAATATTTATTAATTTATAATTTATATTACTTTTATTTTATATTTAAACCTATTGTGGAAACTTTAGAGTCATGGATTTCAGTGTTGGGTACATGTTTGGCTTGGGGTTTGGTCTATATCTTCCACACTTGATCCTAGTCTCTACCTGCATCTTTTAATGTTCATTTTATTGCTTTAAGTTTATCAGAATGTTTTGTTAATTCATGTGGAAGTTTTTATCCCCTATGTATGTTCATTACTTTATTTTTTGAGATTTTAGGGTGTACTTATTATGTTTTGCACTTGGAATATAATTGAGCTTAGTTTATGAGGCTAGGACTCGTCTCGGTGGCCTGTGTGCATGAGAGGGTTCTCTAGACCTATAAATAAGCTGTGGAAAGTTGTACATATGCATGTGGCAAGTATTGTGATTTTCTTTGAGGTGTCTTGTGATAGAAATCCTTCTAATGGTTCCTATTATGTATATGGTTAGGGTTAGGACTCACTCTGAGGGCCTGAGTGTGTGGGGGATTTTCCTAAACCTATGGATCAAGACATGGAAGTGTTATTTTGTATCTTTGGCTTGTGATGGGGTAAGGGAATAGGAACCCTAATTGAGTGGCTCACCATAGGTGTTGGAACCCTAAAGTGGTTTCCAGATGATCCTATAGTTGGATTGGTAAAAAGTGATAACATTAAAACTTAACCTGGGAAGGGGGCATTCAAAAGATAATGAAAGAAAATATAATAATGGCCACATAGATCTGATTGGAGTATCGAGACTAGGGATAATTGTTAGGGTGGATCCCTATTCATAAAGGAGGGACCGGGGTTACATGGTTTCCAGGGTGGATCCCAATACACAGGTTGTGTGATGACACTCACTTAGGTGGTCTCCTAGAACCTTAACCTTGGTGTTATAGTATGGAAATATTTTATGTGCTTTATTCTTATTCTTTTGAGTCTTGGATTCATTGTTATTTGAGACATAGATTTCCTTAAGGTCTTGAGAGTACCTTGGTTCTATCTCCTAGCACGGGGGGTAGAACTTTACCAGTTTCACATGGTTGGGTGGAAAATCTCTTTTGAGGTATTGTTTGTGGTTCGTGTCATGGCTTGGATTTTGAGTTGTTCAGTGGTGAAGATTTTGTTCTTGTATCATGTATCTCTATCTTTTGTTATCAAGATGTAAAGATGTATTGTAAGCCTTTGGGAAACTTGATATAATTATCTTTCTATATGCCTTTGGGCCATGTGCAACAACTGTAATTGTAATTGTGTTGAAATTGTAAGAAAGAAGTTTTGTATTTGGGAAGGATAGTTTTAGGAATTTCAAAAGATGATTGAATATTGGTAATCAGACATGGATTATGTTTAAGTAATTCCTACCCTATCTCTCTTATGCATTTTAAAATGAAATTGAAAGTAATGATTCTATGTAAGTATTGGCAATGCAATAGATGAAAACTTCTGAAAGGAAACTCATTTTGTTAGTGAAAAGATGTGCTAAGGGTTGAAGGGTATCTCCAAGTGAAATAGTGAGGGAAATGAAACATGTACATTATTGAAATTAGTAATGAGATGTGATTTCTTAAATGTATAAGTTCAATGTGTATGATGTAAGGTTATTTAAACTAGGTTCTAATCTCAATTCTTAACTAGATTTATACAAGGTTATAGAAGATTATTTGTGGAACTTAGACTTGTGGAAAGAAATGATTCAGTGAATGGTTTATGTTGGTTAGTAATAGATGGTTAAGTACTTTACACTTTTTATATTATGATCTTTGAAATGAAAATGTAAAGGACTTTTAATAGATGGTTTATGTGATGATAGTGCATAAATAAGGTTAAGGAGAAAACAAATGAAAAATGAAAGGATAAATGTACTTGGTGTATTAGATAAATGATGGGCTTCTAATTCATTTCTAAAAGTGAATATCTATGCAAATTAGGTGAAGAAAATAAATGCAATTATCTCATTATTGTAATTAGTTTTGATGAGGAATGAAAGCAATGTCTCAATGTAAATTGAAGTTGAAACAGAAATAGAATTGCATTAGATTAAGTAATAAAATGTATTGCTTGATAATGGTAAATGAATTCATTAAGGGAACCTTAAGGAATGTACTTGTAAATGGTACTGATGATAAGTTAGAATGTTAGAAAAAATAAATTTGTTAGTTGTAATTTTAGGTCATAGACCTGATTCCTTATGGGTTTCCTGGTGGGGACATTACATTTGGTATCAGAGTGCTAGGTTTCTACACTAGGAGCTCTAGGGTCTATTTGCGTTTAATTTAGTTTCTTATTGTTATTATTAAGTTATGTCAACTCAATGTCTATACTTAGGTTGTAACATTGTTGCAAGATGCTTTCCAACATCATAAAGTCTCGTATGAATAAGCTCACTATTATCCCTCATCATCTCAACAAAGATTGTTCCCATGTGAATGTGTGGGAGAAAAAAAATTGAGTAATGACTTGGAGGGAGCTCAAATGAGACAACTCCGATATTGATTTTGATAAGGTAGAACCCATTAGAAGAAAAGTTATCCATGAGGAGGCAACTTATGCTGACCATTATGATAGGGATAGAGTATAAGCCCTAGGTTGTTCTACTAGGAACCTTGGGAATCATACTTGACCTACGCGCAATACTTGAGTCTATTGTGTTTCTCCGTCTGATGTTTTCTTTCGACCTACCAAACTTGAATACATTGTGTGTCTTCTTTTTAAGTTTTCTTTATGTAAATTAACTTGAGCACTAGACAAAAAAGGTATGTTTTCTATATATCTACCATAATATCTTGAAAGAAAGGATTATTTGAAATGATTATTTATGTTTTGTATTATAAGATTCAAGAATTCTTGATACTTGGGTGTTGTGTTCTTATCCTTGTTCAAAGAAAATCTTAAATAATTGTAAGGAAAGTTACTTATCTTATCCCCTGATCTTATGATGATTTCTATAAATGGCTGCCAAAATAGTTTCCAAGTGATTTGAAAAGTTAAAAACTCTACTCTCCTATAAATGTTAGGTAACATTGTGATTTGTTATTTAAAGCTAGTAATATAAAATCTCAAGATAGATTTGAATCATGTTGTAATTATGGTTGAGAACAAGGGATGATTAGGTTTCTAGGACAAAAAGGATTGTAATATTCGATGGTTTTAAAACATGTCTAGTAAATGTACCTTTATCCTTCCTCAAGAACTTAGGAATTTATGAACTTATATTTTCTTGAAAAAGAGATAATGTGTTGAAATTAGGTAAGATCTGATATTTCAAAATATGACAAGATTAAGAAGTATCTCTCTTTTATATATCCTATCAAAGTAAGAAATTAAATCTATTGTTGAAATCAAATGTGTCTCTCCCTTATTTCCGCAAGAAATATGTTTAAAAGAATAAATTACATCGGGGAAAATTAATGTGCCATTAAGGAGAATGTGCTTAGCTAGAGGAAACCCTTGGGTAAAGGACCTATGTCCCCAAGGTTTTGTAATAAATATGATCATAAGTACACAATTGTTGAAAGGAGAAATGTTTGATTATATGGTAGGAGTTCTGAATTATATATGATCCTTGTAAGTGTTGTGAATTGAACCAATGAAAAATCATCAACTATAAGGAAAGAATAGGATATTAAACAAAATTGTGTAGTAATTATTTACATTATTTGAATTTTGTGTGTGAAATGGAAGTTAAAGATAACAACATTGATATGATATAGGAATGATGAGTTATTATGAAAGGAATAATGATATGTCTATTAGAATAAGATTTAAGTCAAACTTTCTATCTGTCCTAAAATGGAAATATTAGAAGAATGTGAATTTGTAGGTAACGGTATAGATGTCATATTGAAGACGCGAATAAGGATAATAATACTTGTAGTTACTCCTCAAATGTGCTTTTATTGGAATGTGTGTATAAAAGGTTAGTGGGTTGAACATATTAATTTGATTGAATAAAAGGGTAGTTGTAGAACTCATGTAATTCTGTCCCTCTATTAAAGAATCCATGACTTTTATTTTGAGAAAATGGTAAATTCATACAAACTTATTAATGTTGGGAAAAGATATACTCGTATTCAGATTATTATGAACTTCTAGGATATGGAATTGGTTAAATAAGCTAGTTAATAAGTAATGGTGATGAAACTCTAGCTTAATGAATCATGTTAAAATTTATTAGGGATATCTTTATGTGTATTGTCATAATACAACACTAATAAATTGTTATAATAGAATCATAAAAGGTATCTTAGGTTACACTCTTTGAAATGGAGGTGTATTCTATCTTGCGTGTAAGTTGATATTAGATATTCTCCTATAAGTATACCTTAGATCTTAAGGGCAACAATAACTTGTTCCATAAAGAGATTTGTTTTTATCTTGTCGGAAAGGTTACTCACAAATTTATGTGCTGATGTATGTGGAAAATTTAATATTCAAATGCTTTTAGTTTTAAATGCTCACAGAGGCAGTAGTATGATAGTAGTATCTTATGCATATGTATTGAGAAGAAATAACCCTTGTATCAATCTATATCTAGTTTAGAGGATGAAATTTAAATTCTTAATTGCATTTCAAAATCCTAAAACATATTTTTCTATGAAAACAACTCCTAAATCCCGAGGTGAAAATTATACCTAATATATTAATGTTAGACTAGAGTAGAAATGTATGTAATGTTGTTATTTTATATTTGGCCAATGGCTAGAAACTCCTGACATCCAGGAGTAAGTTGAATCTTAGGGAGGGATGATGTAATGCCCCTCCAACCCTAACAAATCTTGGTTATGCTCACTAGGGAGCTAGATCATGCTATAAGTGATTTCATGGTTATTATGTAAGAGAATTATCCTTCTTGAGATGGTTGCTTACTAATCATGATAAATTCATATTTTAATTTGGGAAATAATAATATTTACATAAGTATGTCCTTTATATCTTCTTGTGTGTCAATGATAGTTTAGGATCTTAATACTAAAAGGATCACCTAATAGACTTATATGCTTCTTTGTGAAATGCTCATTATTAATATTTATGTTTACCTTAGGTTAATTGATTATAATCACTTAAGGTTTGGATCTGTTATCTTCTCTAATAATGTTACTTGGGGTTAGATATGATTAATACATTTAGGGTTATATAAATTTTTTATCTTGTTTTGATAATGAGACATTTTGTGTACAAGTCTGATGGTTAAATGAGTTTGTGAAAGTTAATAGATGATTTACATTTACATGAATATGTTATGATGCATTCTCATTATACAATATGGAAAAAAGATTATTCTAGTACTAACCACACTAATCCAATCATGCTTTGTTGATGTCACTATCTGATGTGAGTGTAGGATAAGAGGAGGTAGTTGTAGTTACTCCTACAGGAGGTCCACACAATGTCACACTCTCCATCCTTGTTTGTCTTTGTCTATTTATATATATGTATATATGCATGTTGGCTAGTGTTGCAGGATGCAGGTACCAGTCATCAACTCCACCTGGCTACACAGGTCTGAGCGTGCCTTCAAAATCCTTGAACTGTTGTTGTGTGGAGATATTACCAAGATTACTCTCAAGGTTACCCGTGAACTTAGAGTTATGTTTAGGCCTAGATGGGGGATTTGAATGCAGCATGTGATGTGGTTTCCTGATTTATGATTTGATGTTGTTCTGAGATTAATGATGTGAGTTAGATTTATCCTTGTAAGTATATGTATATATATTTATTATATATGTGTTATAATTGAATGTATGTTATATATGTTGGAAACAATTGTCTGAAGGAAATTGCTACTCAAATTATGTATTGTCTTTGATGTCACACAATGTCATAGTCCGCAGCAATCAGTTCCTACCGAGCTCAGTCGGTCTGCCAGACAAGGAAATTCAGCATTTACCGAGTCCACTCGGTTATCAAAGGAAATTCAGCATTTACCGAGTTCAGTCGGTTATCAAAGGAAATTCAGCATTTACCGAGTTTAGTCGGTTATCAAAGGAAATCCAGTGTTTATCGAGTTCAGTCGGTTATCGAAGGATTGTCAATGATTATCGAGTTCCCTCAGTCTTCGAAAGATTGTAGAAAGTTATGGTCATCGAGCACTGTCGGCCCTTGAAGGATTTTTGCAAAAAGAGTTTGCTTAATTCAGCCGACTGTTATACTGAATAATGTCGATTTGAAAAATCTAAAATCATATAAATAAAAGGTCAAATGTGAAAAATAAAAAGGGATATAGAGCAAGAAGATTTATAGAAGAAAAGACAGGAAAGGTGTGTGCGAATTTGTGAAGGATGTTCAGATATCCTTAAGGTGCAGCAGAGATTTATTCGATCAGGAAGGATCACACATATGCAAAACAGAGATCTGAAATCAACAAGGCAGTTGCATTATTATACAGGTCATTTTTCATTGTTACCTTCTTATCATTGTAACAGTGAATTCTAAATCTCTTAACCGAGTTGGTTTAACAACCATATTGTAAATCCTCTAACAAGGTGACAATTCCATTGAATTGTTTTCAAGACCTCTTACCAGGCTACTCCTAGTAGGGTGATTAAATCCTCTAACAAGGTCACACCTAAGAGTGTGTTTTGTAACCTTTTACCAGGTTGGCTTCTAACCGGGCATCACTTCAGAAAAGTGAAAATCAGTATCTAGATACATTGGTGGTTTTTCCCATATTGGGTTTCCACGTTAAATCTTGTGTCTCTTGTGTTCTTAATTGCTATCTTAATCATACACCAGTGCTGATGAATATCTAAAAGATAATTTTGCTAATACTTTCTACATCTTCAAAGTTACTGCAATCTATTTACCGAGTGCTAAAACAAATAACATTTTTAAGCTATCCTAAGGGATCTGGAAAGAATTAATTGTGAATTATTTTATGGTTGAATAATTCACCCCCCCCCCCTCTCAGTCACTTCATCCATATTCCATCAATTGGTATCAGAGCTTTTAGTGCTTGCAGGAAGGGTTTCAAGGACCTAAGCTAAAGATCAGGATGTCTTACAAGAGGGAAATTCCAAAGCTCAACAGAGATAAATTTTCAGCATGGCAAGGTCTCATGCGACTTCATCTGGCTTCCATTGGTGATTCAGGATGTAAATACATTGATGAAGAATACACAATTCCTAATGGCGCATTAACTATTGAAGACATTGCAGATAAAAAGACTCACAACACCATGATGATAGACATTGCATCTGCTCTCAGCTATGAAGAATTTGATGATATTAAAGAATGCACTACTGCATATGAAATGTGGATGGCACTGAAGAAAATATATGGTGGAGATGCAAATGTGAAAAGAGCCAAAGCAGAAAGCCTAAGAGGACAGTTTGACAAGATGAATATGAAGGAAGATGAAAACATTGCAAAATATGTTGAAAGAATCAAAGCAAGTGTAAGTGCAATTAGAGCTTCTGGAGGAACAATCTCAGATGAAACTGTTATAAGTAAGGTACTCAGAACATTACTCCCTATCTATGCAATAAGAGTATCAGCTATTCAAGAAAGAAGATGTGAAACAAACCACAATATAACTTTGGATGCTTTAGTTGGAAGATTGATAGCCTTTGAATTAGACAACTATGACAACTATGTTCCTAGTTCCAAAAATATTGAATCAGCATTTGAGGCCAAGGTTTCACTAAAGAAGAACAAGAAAATTAAAGAAGTTCAGTCAGAAAGTGAAGAAGTATCAGAAGAAAGTTCTGATAGTGATCTTGAAATTGTAGAAGCATTACTTGCAAAGAAGTACTCTAGAGGGAAAGGTAAATATAAAGGTAAAACTCCTTTAATCTATTTTTCATGTGAAGAAATTGGACATATTGCAGCTAGGTGCCCAAACAAGCAAGTCAAGGAAGAGAAGAGAAGTCACAAGTACTATGGCAAAAAGAATTTCAAATCATTCAAGGATAAAGGTAAGAAAACATATTTTATGGCTAAAGATTCTGATGATAGTGAAGAAGAAATTGTCTTTATTGCTATAAAAGATGAATTTGATGATGATGAAGATAAGATGGCACTTATTTCTCATATAAGCAAAGATGATATATGGATAATAGATAGCGGATGTTCACACCACATGACTGGTGACAAGACAAAATTTGAATATCTAGAAGACTGTGATAGTGGTAATGTAAGATTTGGAAACAATGAACCTTGTTGTATAAAAGGAAAAGGAAGAATCTCATTAACCAAAGAACTCATATGTGATAATGCTTATTGGGTTGAAGGACTAAAACATAATCTTCTAAGTGTAGCACAGCTAATCAACACTGGTTTCAAGGTTGAATTCATGAATGGTCAAGCAAGACTGCTGGATGAAAAAGAAAAAATCATTGGATCAGGCAAACAAACAAAAGGTAACTTATTTTATCTTGATCTCAGTGAATATTCATGCTTTATTGCTCAAATAGAAGAAAGTTGGCTATGGCACAAAAGGTTATGTCATGTGAATTTTGATAACATGATAAAAATAAGCAAATTCAAGAAGGTTAGAGGCATTCCTACTTTGAAGAAACCTGATACTGGTCTATGTAAGAATTGTCAAATTGGCAAAATGAGTAAAACTAGTTTCAAGAGTAAGAACTATCAGTCTAAAGAAATTTTGGAAATTGTGCATACTGATTTATGTGGACCTATTGGAATACAAAGCTATACTGGAGATAAATTCTTTATTCTTTTCGTTGATGATTATTCTAGAATGATGACTATCATGTATTTAAGAGAAAAATCAGAAACATTTGAAAAGTTCAAATGGTACTTAGCAAGTGGAAAAGGAAACAGGGAAAAGATTGAAATGCTTAAGATCAGACAGAGGTGGTGAATTCATCTCCCATGATTTTAACAACTTTTGCATTGAAAGAGGAATCAAAAGATAGGTATCAGCTCCTAGAACTCCTGAGCAGAATGGAATAGTAGAAAGAAGAAACTGATCTATTATGGATTGTGCAAGGACTCTAATGATAGAAAAGAACATCGCTATAAAGTACTGGAAGGAAGCTATCAGCACTGCAGTTCATACCTTGAACTGAGTACGATTGAAGAAAGACACATTCAAAACTCCTTATGAATTATGGTATGGCTATAAACCCAATGTAAGTTACATGAAAATATTTGGTAGCAAGTGTTATATCTTAAAAGAATCCAGAAGAAATAAATTTGATGTGAAAAGTGATGAAGGAATATTCCTAGGATATTCTAGCAAAAGCAAGGCATACAAATGTCTGAACTTATCTACGCACAAAGTCATAGAAAGTATACATGTAAAATTTGATGAGTTTGCAGAAAAGACTGAAGAAGAAAGCAAAAGGGAACCTGAGAACTACAGAAGATTCATTTACATTGAACCTGAAACATTGGCAGACACAACTATCAATAAGGAAACTATATCTACCGAGCCGAGCACAGTTACCGAGTCACAAATTGAGTCACAGGAAGAAGTTCAAACTGAGTCACAGGAAGAAATTCAGACTGAGTCTCAGCCTGAATTTACCGAGCAAATATCTACCGAGCTTGAGCAACCTAAAGAAGAGATCCTAGAAGACAACAGCATGAATCATTCAAAAGGCAAGGAACCTATACTAGCCAAATATGTCAGAAGACATCATACACCAGATCAAATTATTGAAAACAAATCAGATGGTACTATGACAAGAAGCAAGCTAAAAGGTACATGTCTGCTTACTGACTTTGAACCTAGAAATATCAAAGATGCATTGGAAAATGAAAGTTGGATTGAAGCAATGAATGAAGAATTAGAACAAATACAAAAGAACAAAATATGGACTCTTGTACCTAGACCTAAAGATAAGAATGTAATTGGAACAAAATGGGTATTCAGGAATAAGCTGAATGAAGATGGTCAAGTATCTAGAAACAAAGCTAGACTGGTATGTAAAGGTTATTCTCAAGAAGAAGGTATAGATTATGGAGAAACTTTTTCTCCTGTTGCAAGATTAGAAGGTGTAAGAACTCTACTTTCTTATGCAGCACACAAAGGATTTAAGGTATATCAGATGGATATAAAATCTGCATTTCTCAATGGAATTCTTGATGAAGAGGTCTACATTGAACAACCTGAAGGTTTTGTTGATCCAGATAAAAAGGACATGGTCTGTAGGTTACACAAAGCATTGTATGGTTTGAAACAAGCTCCTAGAGCATGGTATGAAAGACTCTATAACTATTTGATTCAGATTAATTTCAAAAGAGCCAATGATAATAGCAATCTGTATATTAAAGAAGGACCGGATGACAAAATTGTATTGGCAAAAATATTTGTAGATGATACTATATTTACAGGGAATGAGGATCAGTGCAAAGAATTTTCAGAGAAAATGAACAAAGAATTTGAAATGTCTATGTTTGGTTTAATAAAATTCTTTGTTGGTCTTCAAATTCAGCAAAGCAAGAATGGTATATACATTACTCAATCTAAATACATTAAGGAAATACTTAAGAAGTTTGGTATGGAAGATTCAAAACCAGTTGGTACACCCATGTGTACTGGACTAAAACTTACCAAAAATGATGATTCAAAAGAAGTTGATCAGACCCTATACCGATCTATGATTGGAAAATTGTAGTATGTAGTACATACAAGACCTGATATTGCCTTAGCAGTCGGTATAGTAGCTAGATTCTTAGCAAAACCTAAGGAAAATCATATGATGGCAATCAAAAGAATCTTAAGATACTTAAGAGGAACTGAAGAATATGGTTTGTGGTATAAATTTGGAGGCAATCTAGACTTAAAAGTGTTTACTGATGCTGATTGGGCAGGAAACATTGATGATAGAAAAAGCACAAGTGGTGGAGCATTTTTTCTTGGAAAAAGACTGGTATCCTAGACTAGTAAAAAGCAAAATTGCACATCTCAATCCACAGCTGAAGCAGATTATGTTGCTGCTGCAGTAAACTGTTCAAATATTGTTTGGTTTAAATAGTTATTAGAAGGTATGAAGGTTGAAATCAAAGAACCAGTTGTTATATTCTGTGACAATACCAGTGCAATAAACATTTTGAAGAATCCAGTGATGCATTCCAAAACCAAGAACATTGCTATTAAATATCACTTTGTCAGAGAATTGGTGCAGGACAAGGAAATCAGATTAGAATATATTCATACAAAAGAACAGATTGCAGACATTTTTACCAAACCATTACCTAAGGATGCATTTGTGTATCTAAGAGGTAAGTTAGGGGTCATTCCCCTATCCGAGGCTCACTAAATACAATTTTAGTGATGCATCAACTAGAACATGATTGAAAATCAACCAGTTGATGCAGCATATTCAAGAAATCATTGCATATGAATCAGTACTTGAGGTACATTAATTTACACCGGTAATATGTGAATTGTCTTTGGCATGTGTTGTCAAAGAGGGAGTGTTTGCTATGTCTTTTCTATTACTTCAAGAAATTTTCAATAGTCAGAAGGAAGAATTTTCAGGATAAAGGAAGTTTGCTGACAGAGGGAGATTTGAATCTGAACCGAGCTAACTCTTTCAAATTTCTTATGCTATGACATATTGTGTTGCCATCAATGCCAAAGAGGGAGATTGTTGGAAACAATTGTCTGAAGGAAATTGCTACTCAAATTATGTATTGTCTTTGATGTCACACCATGTCATAGTCTGCAGCAATCAGTTCCTACCGAGCTCAGTCGGTCTTCCAGATAAGGAAATTCAGCATTTACCGAGTCCACTCGGTTATCAAAGGAAATTCAGCATTTACTGAGTTCAGTTGGTTATCAAAGGAAATTCAGTATTTACTGAGTTCAGTCGGTTATCAAAGGAAATTTAGTGTTTACCGAGTTCAGTCGGTTATCGAAGGATTGTCGATGATTACCGAGTTCCCTCGGTCTCCGAAAGATTGTAGAAAGTTATGGTCACCAAGCACTATCGGCCCTTGAAGGATTTTTGCAAAAAGAGTTTGCTTAATTCAGCCGACTGTTATACTAAATAATGTCGATTTGACAAATCTAAAATCATATAAATAAAAGGTCAAATGTGAAAAATAAAAAGGGATATACAGCAAGAAGATTTATAGAAGAAAAGACAGGAAAGGTGTGTACAAATTTGTGAAGGATGTTCAGATATCCTTAAGGTGCAGCAGAGATTTATTCGATCAGGAAGGATCACACATATGCAAAATAGAGATCTGAAATCAGCAAGGCAGTTGCATTATTATACAGGTCATTTTTCATTGTTACCTTCTTATCATTGTAACAGTGAATTCTAAATCTCTTAACCGAGTTGGTTTAACAACCATATTGTAAATCCTCTAACAAGGTGACAATTCCATTGAATGGTTTTCAAGACCTCTTACCAGGCCACTCCTAGCAGGGTGATTAAATCCTCTAACAAGGTCACACCTAACAGTGTGTTTTGTAACCTTTTACCGGATTGGCTTCTAACCGGGCATCACTTCAGAAAAGTGAAAATCAGTATCTAGATACATTGGTGGTTTTTCCCATATTGGGTTTCCACGTTAAATCTTGTGTCTCTTGTGTTCTTAATTGCTATCTTAATCATACACCAGTGCTGATGAATATCTAAAAGATAATTTTGCTAATACTTTCTACATCTTCAAAGTTACTGCAATCTATTTACCGAGTGCTAAAACAGATAACATTTTTAAGATATCCTAAGGGATCTGGAAAGAATTAATTGTGAAGTGTTTTATGGTTGACTGATTCACCCCCCCCTCTCAGTCACTTCATCCATATTCCATCAATATATATGTATGTGTATATGTGGGTGCCACGCATATACCCATGCTTATATAAATATAAATATTTCTATGATTTTATTGATTGTGTAAATGGTATGTTGTTTATAATAATTAAATAAAGTATATTAATGTATTAAACAAAAAGTAAAAATAGTAATTAATAAAAGAAATGCTCTTTGTAGTAAAACTAGCTATCTAGGAGGGAGTCCAACTCGAGACCTCCTAGAAGTTAGGCTAGTTGGTTTTTGTGTGTGCTATGTGTTTTCCTTGAAATTTATTTGTTTGACTTTCTTGTTATGATTTTCTTTTTAAGCTATTTTAATTAAATTTATTAACAACTTTGTTATGTGCTTACAAGAATAATTGGTTTGATTTTTCAACTAAGTATGGAAGTTGGAGAAGTTGCTTCCCGTAAAGCAACTCCTCCAACCACATAGTTGGAGGATAAATAATTGAAGTTTTTGTGTTGTTGAGGGGAGAGAATTTATGGAAGATTTTTGGGAGTTGTCTGTAATTATTTTTCCAAAACTTTATTTTAAGTTTTTGAGTCTCTGTTTAGTGAAAACAAGTGTAAGTGGATTGCTAGAGTTTGATTGCGATATGAAGCTTTCCAGGAGGCTATCTACTCGAAGTTTGAAGATTTGCAGAGAGTCTCCAGTCAAGAGAAGAGAATTTCTCCATAGGACCCTAGGTAGGGTCTATACTGGGATGAATTCTCCAATTCTCCTGTGTGTATTTTTGGATGTGTGTGTGTATTCTAGAAATTAATAGTGTGTTCTTATGATATATCAATATTCTTTGGTTATATATGTTTATGGATTAAATATTATTGAGAACATATACTGTGTGTAGGAAGTTTAATGACATGGTTTATTAATTTTCTTTGTCAAAATGCTTCCTGGAAGTCTATGGTTAATTATATGATTTTAATTTGGTATATATATATATATATATATATATATATATATATATATATATATATATATATATATATGAATGTGTGTGTGTGTTATTAAATGTTTATATTATTCATATGATCTGATTTATAATTAGGATGATAATGAAAAATATGTTAATTGAAAATAGACAAAGTATTTTGGTTTATTTTTATATAACCGTACTATATTATTCATAACTTTTGAACCAGACATTATTTTGAAAATCGCTCCAGTGAGAGTGTGCGCAGTTAGGTTTTATCCAAATTAGAAAACTCCAATGGTTCAAAAAAAAATAATTTCTTACCACATCGAGACTATATTGTTATGATAGTCATATAGCAATAGTCATGCATACATTCCTGCAGGTTCATTAGTTTATAGTACAATCTTTTCCCCATAAATATTTATTAATTTATAATTTATATTAATTTTATTTTCTATTTAGACCTATTGTGGAAACTTTAGAGTCATGGATTTTAGTGTTGGGTACATGTTTGGCTTGGGGTTTGGTCTGTATCTTCCACACTTGATCCTGGTCTTCGCCTACATCTTTTAATGTTCACTTTATTGCTTTTAGTTTATCATAATGTTTTGTTAATTCATGTGGAAGTTTGTATCCTGTATGTATGTTCATTACTTTATTTGTTGAGATTTTAGGGTGTACTAATTTTGTTTTGCACTTGGCATATAATTGAGCTTATTTTATGAGGCTAGGACTCGTCTCGGTGGCCTGTGTGCATGAGAGGGTTCTCTAGACCTATAAATAAGCCGTGAAAAGTTATACATATGCATGTGGCAAGTCTTGTGCTTTTCTTTGAGGTGTCTTGTGATAGACATCCTTCTAATGGTTCCTATTATGTATATGGTTAGGGTTAGGACTCACTCTGAGGGCCTGAGTGCATAGTGGAGTTTCCTAAACCTATGGATCAGGACATGGAAGTGTTATTTTGTATCTTTGGCTTGTGATGGGGTAAGGGAATAGGAACCCTAAGTGAGTGGCTCACCATAGGTGTTGGAACCTTAAAGTGGTTTCTAGATGATCATATGGGTGGGTTTATAAAAAGTGATAACATTAAAAGTTAACTTGGGAAGGGGGGATTCAAAAGATAATGAAAGAAAATATAATAATGGCCACACAGATCTGATTGGAGTATTGGGACCAAGGATAATTGCTAGGGTGGATCCCTATTCATAAAGGGGGGACTGGGGTTACATGGTTGTCAGGGTGGATCCCAATACATAGGTTGTGTGATGACACTCACTTAGGTGGTCTCCTAGAACCTTAACCTCAGTGTTATAGTATGGAAATATTTTATGTGCTCTATTCTTGATCTTTTGAGTCTTGAATTCATTGGTATTTGAGACATAGATTGCTTTAAGGTCTTGAGAGTACCTTGGTTCTATCTCCTAGCACGGGGGGTGGAACTTTACCAGCTTCACATGGTTGGGTGGAAAATCTCTTTTGAGGTATTGTTCGTGGTTCACGTCATGGCTTGGATTCTGAGTTGTTCAGTGGTGAAGATTTTATTCTTGTATCATGTATCTCTATCTTTTGTTATCAAGATGTAAAGATGTATTGTAAGCCTTTGGGAAACTTGATATAATTATCTTTCTGTATGCCTTCGGGCCATGTGCAACAACTGTAATTGTAATTGTGTTGAAATTGTAAGAAAGAGGTTTTGTATTTGGGAAGGATAGTTTTAGGAATTTCAAAAGATGATTGAATATTGGTAATCAAACATGGATAATGTTTAAGTAATTCCTACCCTATCTCTCTTATGCATTTTAAAATGAAATTGAAAGTAATGATTCTATGTAAGTATTGGCAATGCAATATATGGAAACTTTTGAAAGGAAACTCATTTTGTTAGTGAAAAGATGTGCTAAGGGTTGAAGGGTATCTCCAAGTGAAATAGTAAGGGAAATGAAACATGTACGTTATTGAAATTAGTAATGAGATGTGATTTCTTAAATGTATAAGTTCAATGTGTATGATGTAAGGTTATTTAAACTAGGTTCTAATCTCAATTCTTAACTAGATTTATACAAGGTTATAGATGATAATTTGTGGAAGTTAGACTTGTGGAAAGAAATGATTCAGTGAATGGTTTATGTTGGTTAGTAATAGATGGTTAAGTAATTTACACTTTTTCTATTATGATCTTTGAAATGAAAATGTAAAGTAAGGACTTTTAATAGATGGTTTATGTGATGATAGTGCATAAATAAGGTTAAGGAGAAAACAAATGAAAAATGAAACGATAAATGTACTTGGTGTATTAGATAAATGATGGGCTTCTAATTCATTTCTAAAAGTGAATATCTATGCAAATTAGGTAAAGAAAATAAATGCAATTATCTCATTAATGTAATTAGTTTTGATGAGGAATGAAAGCAATGTCTCAATGTAAATTAAAGTTGAAACGGAAATAGAATTGCATTAGATTAAGTAATAAAATGTATTGCTTGATAATGGTAAATGAATTCATTAAGGGAACCTTAAGGAATGTACTTGTAAATGGTAATGATGATAAGTTAGAATGTTAGAAAAAAAAGAATTTGTTAGTTGTAATTTCAGGTCATAGACCTGATTCCTTATGGGTTCCCTGGCGGGGACATTACATAGTAGTTTAAGGTTTACATTTTAGTTTGTTATTTTTAAAAAAAAGTTTCATTGTGTGTACATACATGCAATTTTTTACAGTTTTAGGAAAAAAATTAATAAAATGTACATCTATATACATGGAAAATATTTTTTTTTAACAATTCTACAATAAACATATATGAAAAACCTAAATACATGAAAAAACGTAATTTTGTTTACATTTTTACAATAAAAGCAAAACAAATTAACATACAAATTCATTATTTGTAATAAAAAATAAAAAATACTAATAAAAATTAATGAAAAATACCAAAAGAACAAAAAAATAATAGTAAAAATGAAAAAACCAAACAAGGGCATACTTGGAGGGGTTTTGGCTAGAAATGGAACATCGTGGAGCTCTTCAACTAGGGCGACATTTGTGAAAAATGAGTTGCTAGTGGTTTAAAATACACACACACACACACACACACTTAAAAAATGGGGCCTTTCTTAGAAATGGGGCCATGTCCCAAACGTCACCCATTTTAAAACAGGGTGACGTTTGAAATGGGGCCTCATTTTATGAAAAACGGCTTAGTCCCACGCCTCGCAGGATCTCGTTTGAATTTCAGCTTGAGAACCCAAAACATAATGTCACCCCATGTTTTAGAAGTGAGACCCCGTTTTGCAAAAGCCTTTTTCACAAAATCGGCTAAGTGTAAAAGTTCCATGAAAAGTGGACTCATCTTCTTGCTTTTACCCTGTACATGTATATAAATGATGAGAATATTTCAAAACATATGAATTAATTCTATATATATATATATATATATATATATATATATATAAGGTCTATGCTTAAAACTATTATATATATATATATATATATATATATATATATATATATATATATATATATATATATATATATATAAGGTCTATGCTTAAAACTGTTTTTTTTTATAGAGGACTTTCATTCACAAAGTCATTTTAGTTGTCTGATATAGGAGCACAAGCCTTAGGCAAAATATCTTTCGGCTAAGAGCCACTAACAAAGGGGTATCCATTCCGTGAATTCATCTAACATATGATCTCAACCTCATTCCTTAATGTCAAAGTTTTGCACTTAATAAGACTCAATCTAGACTCATTAAGAACATTCAACTTCACTAAAAGACCAAAAGACCATTTCAAACACTAATTTTATTATCCAAACGCCCTTCTACCTAGATTCTGAATTCTGTAAAGTATAGCATGGGGAAGGATACAAAATATTATAACCTCTCTAGTTTATATTGTTTATGTTGATACATTATCGCTCGCTTCAAGCAACTTTTGCATCCTACGAGGCCGGGGAAGCAGTTATCGAATTTCTGCACATTTCTCCATATTTTTTACTCTTAATAATAGTGGACGACCTTGAGCAAGAATGGAGTCAAGATAAGAACTTATAAAGACTCGCCATGGCCCAAGAATTTCTTGGGTAGTCGAGCTAGTGCTATATTCTCCACTATACTTTAGAATACTTAATTTCATATATATTGGATTTCAAATCTTCTGCTCAATCATATCATAGGCGGTAGATTCTTCCATACCTTGCTTTGCAATAATTCATTCTTTTTACATGGTATAGTGGAATCCAATCACATAAAGCATGTAATCAAAGTATGGAAAGAACAATATAAAGCCAAAACAGTCTAATCAATGAAGAAAAACAAGGGGCATGAGCTTTTGTGGAATCACCTTTGGTTATATCTAATACTGCTGATCTTATTTGATTTTTGATCTCAATACACAGGTCTTCCTCTTTATTTGGACCTCCCTATATCTCTATTGCAAATGCAATTATTTCATTGCTGAGGGCATTCAAACTGCAGCCACATGTTGTCTTAATCTATTGGTATTCAGACTCTTCTAATCCAGGCTAGCTGATGTTGCAGGACATTGAAAAGTGGGAAAAAATATCACAGAAGTGCAGCAGCAATGCAGGTTTCAGTAATCAATGCCTCAGTTTGCTTTTTCTCTAATTTCTTTAACCTTCCATGGCATACTGATTTTGTTTTGAAAATTTAATGCAGACAGTGGAATTGAAAGTTGAGATGGTAGGATATAACTGTGAGCAAAAGATAAAGAGAAGCATAGCCAAACTCAAAGGTAATTATCAGTCAATTTTTCAATAGATGATGAAATAATATGTTTTCTAAAATACTTTTCAAGAATGATGGGTGAGGAAAAGGGGATTCCATTGGTAAGATGGTAGTAATCCTGTTATATTGTGGTCAATGAGTTTATTTGGATAGCAATTCACTCTTCATCAAAGAATTAATACATTAAAGTAAGAAGGATTTTGAAAATAAAAAAGAGTTACGTTAATCATATTATATTAGTATAAAAAAATTTCATAAAAACTGTTCACTCAAAATATTGGTACTTATTTATATGAAAATCTAAAAGACTTGGCTAAGCTCCATCTAAAATGTACTTTTGACCTAATTTAAAAAAATCGAAAATACAAAAGATTTAAGTGAAATTTTCAGCGTCTGTTCTTTAGGATCTGCATATTTTGTGATCGAAAACCACAAAAAATCTGCAAAAAAATTACTATTTTTGTAAATTTGGAAAAAAAATATTTGACTTTTTCTTGTTTTGGTGCATTTTGGATGGAGCTTATCTGCCACCAAATTCAAATCCCTCATTAACAGATGACATAAATTCTTCCACTAAAATCTTGTAAATTATCTTGAAGAGAGTATATATGTGTATTGTGATGAAATGAAAGTTTTTGAAGGAAAAAGAAGAGGATGATTGATTGATTATGATTTTTTTTTTCATTTCCTCCCATTGAAGATCATATGTATTTTTTAATTTTCAGGCATTGAGAAGGTAGAAGTTGATGTGAATTATGGCAAAGTGGTAGTGACTGGTTCTGCTTACCCCAACAAGGTTCTAAAGGCAGTTAGAAGAGGGGGCCTGAAAGCAGATTTTTGGTCATCTCAAAGTGAAGCTCTTCTCAGCACCTATGCTGCAGGAAGTTACTATTGCCTTCGTGCTAATGGAGCTTCTCAATCTTCCTAATCATCTCCAAATGATTCAGCTAATTTAGTCCCTTCACTTTCATGGGGTAGATTAAAAAGTGTTATTCGTAATGTGTGTGTGTCGTGCACTCTGATTAAAGGAATCATTTTTAAGAAGTTCAGCCTTCATAATATTGTATATTTTATTGTAAAATAATTTTCTTTTATAAAAAATAAAGAAAAAGTTATGACTTTATTCTTAGAGGATTTTTTTCTCTAGTTTTTTTTTTTTTTTTGGAAATTTAACTATTATGTTATTTCATATTTTATTCTAAAGGAATTTCCTTTCACAAAGAAAGAAAAAACAAAACATCTTATCAAGAAAATAGTAAAGAAAACTTTATGGCTTTGTTCTTGAGGGAATAATTTTTCTATTAGTATTACAATGTCATATCATAGGGGAATGGTTGTTCTTTATATGACTATATTTATGAAAGAGAAAATTTATGTTGAGGAAAGCGGAAACTTATGCCAAGGCTCACCCCGAATGACTCCTAAGGGGTGATCTTGTTTCTCCCTTCTTCTTTTTTGTGAATAGTGTACTTTAATATAAATTAATGGAAAACCACACCCATTCATTGAAAACAGTGGACTCTTTATCTTTAAATCATTAATAATTGTTGATAGTGTAGATTAAAAATGGTTATTAAATGTTTATAGTAGAGATCTAAATAATGGGTTATTAAATGGTTGATAGTGCATATTAAAAAAAAGGTTGATAAATCTATATAGTAGAAATAATGCATAAACAATTCAAAACAATAATAAAATAATAGAAAGAAAAGACAATATACAATATTTTTTATTAGAAATTTATTTTAGATACAAAAATAGTAGAGTGAAACTCTGTATATTTAAAAAAGCAAGCATTTTTTGGTACAATATTAAATCTATTTTACTTCACCTTTGAGCATGTGTCATATAAATAGGCACATTGAAAACAAATTTAGGCATTGAATGAAATCACAAAAATGATAAACATGGGTGAAAATAGAAAAATAAAAAATAATTATAATCAACTTTTGGGGTTTTAATGAGCATCCAAAATATATACAACATTTATATAACAATATTCCACTTATTGGGTAATTTTCATAAGAGAAACATATTACATCCATCATTGAGACCATTACAACATTACAAAATCAACAATTTGTTCCTCCTCATGTAGTCCATTTTATATCGACAATGCAAAACATTGTAGATTATGTTAAATCTATTGATGGTGACGTAGATAGGCATCATGGTTGGAGAGAGGAGATGAGACAATATTATTTTGATGGCCTCTCCTATCGTTAGATACTAGATCTAAAACCTACAAAGGATTCATTATCTCCCTATTTTATTGATCCTAAAAAAATTTAGCCAATACAATCCTCAAAGAAACATATATCTATGAGGTGGTGTAATCATCAACTAATGGTCAATAATATTTGGAGTCGCTCATGGATGGTATTTGATCATCCCCCACATGCGAACTAGGAAGTGCCCCTATATTTTTGGTGGAAATTATATGAAGAGCTCATTTTCCATTTAAAACCTAACTATTTTGATAGAAAATATTTGTAGGAGGTTGGTGGTGGCATGCCCAAGAAGAGTTGGGGACAAACATTGAGCCTAGGAAACCTATGCCCCTCAACTACTTTTAGATCCTCCTACACCTTCTATACTTATACCCTTTCACCATTGTTCCATGGTATCATCATCAAGAGTGTTGAGTAAGCTCACTACTAGTTTGAGTAATCAAGCAACACATATAGAAACACAAGTAATGGAGCCTCATTTGTACACTAGTTGCCACAAGATGTGTTATGGTTATCTAGAGGGAAAGACCAGCTCCAAAAAATATGGATCATTGTATGACTGGATCATATGTAGATTTCCTTTGTGCTCCAAATCATCCTCTTGATCACCATGCTCCCCACACACACACAGATATATATACATATATATACACACACATGTACACACACACACACACACACACACACACACACACACACACACACACACACATATATGTATCATCTTAAAATGGAAGCACTTCCATGTTAAAAATGTTTAGCCCTCCGAGTAAGTGGTTTGGGGTCATGTCGAACGCCTTGAATGAGAATTTGACTTGGATCTAGCTTTTTCCCTTGTTTTGCTCCATTTTCCACTTCTTCCTGACATAATTCTGACTTCCTGAATTGCAAACCTGAGATTCTTGACCTCAGGGTCAAGGTCGACCTCTTAGGTCAAGGTCAACCTCAACCCTAACCTAGGTCAAGGAAAAACTCGACCCTGACCTAGGTCAAGGTCGACCTCGACCTTGACCCTAGGGTCTGGGATCCTCGGGGTTAGATTTCAATTTCAGAGTTTCATCAAAATCTTGTCTTTTCCTTCTTCAGGGCCACTATTTCTCAGGTTAAGTGTTGAATTATCAAATTAATATTTGAGGTGGACCTTTCTCAAGATTTGTATAGGATTCCTAATTTATTATTGGAGATTAGCCTTTCTCGAGTTTTGTGCCTAATGCTCAAATTAATATTAGGGTTGGCCTTACCTCAAATTTTGTGACAAGGCTCTTAAATAATTATTTTTATTTCTATATTAAGGGTGGTCCCCTTCTAGAGTTTTGTGTCAAGACTTTAATTTAATTTTCCCTCCATGTGCACCTCTCTAGAGTTTTGTGCCATGGGCCCTTAATTATTGTTTTCTATGTTGCCCCTCTTGTGCCCTAGATCACTATAAAAGGGAGCCTTCCTCTCTCATTTTCTCCATCTCAATATCCAATTTCACCATCAAGTTTTCATGGTCAAGCTCTCAAGCAAGAGGATCAAGCATTCAAACATTCAATTCATCAAGGAGATCCATTAGTAGCCATTGAAGGATTCAAGCTCTATGGAGCCCTCTTGTTGAAGATTCATCCATTCAAGCCTCTTTCTAATCCAAGATCCATTCAAGATTGGTGTTGAAGATCTAAAGACAATTGATTTGAGACATCCTACATTCAATTCTACATTCATTTGGAGCATCGATGCTTGTGGATTCAAGTATTTGAATCCTCCACAAGGTTTTTCAACATAAGCAAGGTGAATTGTTCCATTTACTTTGTTTATCTCTGCAATTTCAATTCAATTTCAAGGTTAATTCCTAAATTGGGGTTTGACTAAGGCAAACCCCTCCTCCCCAACAAACAAAACCATTTTTTTTGCAAGCATAGGTGTGGGACAACAAATTAAAGTGAAGATTTGGATACCCTTTTCGCTGAACTTCCAGGATCCGTGAACAAAATTTTTATTGGAGTAGTTGGGTCAACGAAAACCTTCAGTGAGGGGTAGGATCCTGCCTTGGGGTAAGACCTTGCCCCACTATCTGGGTCAGAGATGACCTCCCTCAAAATTGAAAATAATTTTTGGGTTTTGTAAATCTCACAGTTTCAGTTCAAGAGTGCAATTATCAACAGTTTTTGAGACTGTCTGATAGGGTTTTCAGCCAATTCTTTTTCAGAGGTAAGTACCTTAATATCTTCATTTCAATATTAGTCATCTACATTTACTTTCCATATCATTATAATTTCATGTATGTGTAAAATATGGGCTTTGGGGTCTCGTTTATGTGCAAACCATTATTCTAGGACCCCATCCATATTTTACACTATACATTTTGGTGAACCCGAAAGGCTTACCCCTTTCTTTTGTGGAATTATATGCCCTATTGTGTTTATTGTATTACTTTGTGCGTTCACCTTCATTATACATTTTGGTGAGCCTGAAAAGCTTACCCCCTATCTTTTGTGGAATTAGATGCCCTATTATGTTTGTGATAGACAACTCTTTCCTTTTGGTGTTAGATTTGCATACAAATAAAAGTAGATTTCTTTTATGCTCTTGCATTTATATTTCAAAAATATAATTTTTTGTGCTAAACTTCCTTAAAAATAAAAAATATTTAATGCTTGCAGTATTACTTTGTGTTCAATATGTATGATTTTTGTTTTGAATACTTTGATGATGTCTTTCTTACAAAAGTGTTGGAGATTTGCCAGCAAGCTAGTGCTGACTATATGTTTGTCATTGATGACAAAATATGATAAGTAGCATGCATGGAAGAATTATGCAGTAAGCTTTCAGTATAAGTTGCATGGACATGTGGTGCAGGAGCACCCACAATAAATGATGAATCCAACTCCTAAGAACATCTAGATTAGGTTAGATCTTTCATCTAGGCATCTAGACCAAATTGTAAGGCCTACTTCCAAGATTGGCACAAGTATAAGGCCTTGGTCAACTATGGTTAAAGATGGTCAAAGGGCCTAGAATCTTATTATTTTGGCTAATTTCATTCTTTAATAATTAAGATCCATGTTGAATCATTAGATTTAGGCATAGACCAATTTTGATCACCTAGAATGCAAAAAAATGCTAAAAAGTTGTAAAAGTTGCTTAGCAACTTTGACAAATTTCGCCAAAAGTTGTAATCCAAACCCCCAATGGTCATATAGTTTTAAATTTGGTTTTAATCAATGGGGGAAGCCTTCATAATCCATTTCAAGTAGGTAGAAGGTAGTGACATGTAATTTGGCAATTTGAATCAATAAAATATAAACATTTCTCTACAATTCCTGAGGAAAACTGGAGTGTATGGACTGGTATAGATAGGAGGGCATGAATATTTTAAACCAAATTTTTTTTCCTTGAATCTACTTTCATATGCAATTGGTTTCATGTTATTATCAATCCTAGTTTGGAAGTTATCAAGCTTTTTGTGTGACTGGTTGGATTGAAGGCCTAAAACCAGGGTTTTCAATAGGGCTTGAGTGTTTGGACCGATTCCACCATAGGAAATTGATGCCCCTTGGTGGAATTAAATTTTTGTTCATTTAATTTCATATTATGCAGGTTAGAAGTGGAGATTTGAAGGGAAGTGAATTTTCCATGATGCCCTAGGTGTACATCTCTATGTGTGCACCTACAAGCGACTAAGTACAGTCAGCATAATTCCTTATTGGGGATTCACCAGGACCTAAAAATATGGATTTAGAGTCCTTTTGTATGCCCTCACATGATCCCATAATTGGATTGGGAATTGGGTTGGAGGAAAGAGAACTTGTAGTGCAATTGTAGACCTAATTAGGCCTATTAGCCCTACCTAGATTGGGTGTTTTCTCATTCTCAGTTTAACTTCAACTCTTTGTGCTTAGATATGATCCCTAAAGTCCAAAAGGGTATCAGAATCTCCAACTTAGTTTATGATTTGTGTGGAAGTATTTTGATCTATGGTCAAAAACTCTCCTAGGAAGGGCTACAAGCCTAGTCTTGAATTTGTGAAACAACTAGGTTGTATGGGTTGCTTTTAAGTGAAAGAGCCATTGGAACTACTTGAATTGAACCTAAATAGGCCAATTCCATGTGGATGAGTCACCCCTAGTCCTGATAGTCACTTCATGGGGATAATTTCTAAATTGAACCAATAGAGCTTAGGAGCCAATCTTGGTTGTTGGTGTCTTGGACTTGGTAGGACCTAGTGATTAGGTTCCTCTTGTGATTATAAGGTTGTGATAACCTTTAACCTTGTCCTTTTCTACACTTTTGATAGGTGCAGGACACTTCATCCCACAATTTGGGTGCCCTAGGGTTCAATCTCTTAACCATCATTCATTGTTTCAATCCTTCTATTGTTAGCTTTGCATCAAGTGGTATTAGAGCTATGTCTACTCCTGAGGATGAAGAGATCCCTACAAGGGTCATAAAAAGTGAATTAGCAAAGATGGTGAGAGAGAAAAGGGCTGCAAACATAGCCTTCACTAAGAGGCTTCAAGAACTTGAGAAGAAGCTAGACAAGGATAAAGAAGATGGGTCTGAAAATGAAGAAGGGAGTTAAAAGGATGAAGATAATCCTGATTAGTACATCCCTATAGACCAAAGGACTCTCATTGATGCCTTAAAGTCCATGGGGAGAAGAACCATGGAGTAAAAGATAGACTTTTCAATCTTCAATGGCAAGATGAATGCAGATTTAGCCTTGGATTGGATAGAGGCTTTGACAACATTCTTTGAATGTGAGGACATCCATGAAAAGAAAAGGGTAAAGATAGCAAGATCCAAGTTGAAGGGAGCAGCCCTAACTTGGTGGAACTTCATCCAAACAGAAAGGGTGAAGAATGGGAAGAGTGTGATAAATTCACGGAACAAGATAATAGCCCTGATTAAAGAGACATATGTACCTGAAGATTATGGGGTACAACTCCACAGGAGGAAACAAAGTCTAAAGAAAAAATACATTGATGTAGGCTCATACACTGAGGAGTTCCTAAAACTATGCATGAAGACAAATGTGGCAGAAGATGAAGAAGAAAAAATGGCAAGATATATGAATGGCCTGAAAGTATCCATTCAAGAGGAACTTATCCTACAATGCCCTACCACAGCCAGCAAGTGCTATCAAATGGCACTAAAGGTAGAGGAAAAATGGAAGAGGAAGCAGGAGTTTGGCAAGGGAAAGACTAATGATAGTGGGAAGAACTTTAGAGGAAGAGGCTCCTCTTGGAACAAAGGAAAAAATGGTGGCAGTAGTAGTAGAACCCTTGACCAAGGAGACAAGGAAAAAAATGATTCAAACTCAAGAGGGAACTATAGGGGAAGGAGACTCTTCAATAGGGGAAGAACAAATTCAGGGAGAGGAAATGGACCTCTCAAATGCTAGCACTACAATTAGTTAGGAAATCATGCAGGAAGGTGCCCTGAGAAGAGGAATAACAACAATCAAGGTGAGAGGAGGGCACAAATCATCCAAGAAGATAAGAAAGAAGACAATGCAGATACAAGGGACTTAGAGCCAGAGGAAGGATTATGTTTGATGATGAGACAAGTCTTCCTCCAAGTGTCATAGAACCAAGAGCCCCCACAAAGAAAGAACCTCTTCAGAACAAAGATCAAATGCCATGGGAAGGTATGTAACTTACTCATAGATTCTAGTTCAACTGAAAATCTAGTATCAAATGAAATGGTTCAAAATCTAAACCTTCCTAAAAAGACACATCCTTTTCCCTATCATGTTTCTTGGTTAACAAAGGGCCAACAAACTCTAGTAACAGAACAAGCATAGATAGAGTTCTCAATAGCAGACTTTAGAGATACAGTTCTTTGTGATGTTGTTGAAATGGATGCTTCACACATCCTTCTAGGAAGGCCTTGGAAATTTTATGTAGATGTCATACACCATTGTAGGAAGAACACCTACTCCATCACCAAGGATGGAAAAACTTTCACTATGAAGCCCTTGCCTGATAGAAAATCTAAAAAGGAACCTACAGTCATTATAATGGGTGAAAAGGAGATGTTGAAAACACTAAAGGAACCTGATACCGAAGCTTATGTCCTAATCTCTAAACCCAAAGACAGCATGAGGTTTGATCAAAATGATCCTATACCAAAGGAAGCTAAGGAACTATTTGAGAAGTATAAAGATGTCACTGCTAGTGATCTGCCCACAAGCCTCCCTCCCTTGAGAGATATCAGTCACCAAATAGATTTGATACCTGGCTCATCCTTACCTAACAAAGCCCCATACAAGATGACACCACTACAGTATGTAGAGATTGCAAAATAGGTCAGTGAACTATTGGAAAGAGGACTTATTCAGAAGAGTCTTAGTCCTTGTGTTGTGCCATCAGTCTTGGTACCAAAAAAGGATGGCAAATAGAGGTTGTGCACTGACAACAGAGCCCTAAACAAGATCACTATAAGATATAGGTTCCCCATGCCCAGAATTGAGGACCTATTGGAACAACTTGGAGGTGCTTACCACTTCACCAAAATAGACTTAAAGTTTGGATACCACTAGATCAGGATCAAACTAGGAGATGAATGGAAGACAACATTCAAAACTACTGAAGGTTTGTTTGAATGGTTAGCAATGCCTTTTGGGTTAAAAGAAATGCCCCTAGTACCTTCATGAGGCTTATGAATGAAATATTCATTGATTTTATTTGAAAATTTGTTTTTTTTTACCTTGATGACATACTAATATTCAGTCATGGCAAGGAGGAACATCTTGATCATGTGGAATAGGTACTAAGAAGACTCCATCAGCACAAGTTGGTGATCAACTTGGAAAAGTGCATGTTTATGAAGAAGGAACTTGTGTTCCTAGGATTTGTGATCTCACAAGGTACCCTCAAGATGGACCCTAATAAGGTAGAAGCAATCATCAACTGGCCTCCACCAAAGAACCAAGGTGATGTAAGAAGCTTCCATGGACTTGCCACCTTCTATAGGAAGTTTATTAAAAAATTCAGTCATGTGTGTCCACCAATGCTTGATACCATTAAAGGTAGAAAGAAGATTAAGTTTTCTTGGACAAAGGAAGCAAATGATGCATTTCAATACTTGAAAAATAGAGTTTCCCAATATCCTATTTTAGTCCTACCTGAGTTCAACAAAGTCTTCACTGTGGAGACATATGCAAGTAACTTGGCCATAGGTGCAGTCCTAAGTCAGGAAGGTAAGGAAGTTGTCTTTTTCTCTAAGACACTAAATGAGGCCAAAAGAAAATACTCAACCTATGACTTAGAACTTTATGCCATGGTCCAAGCCCTTAAGAAATGGAGGCACTATCTAATCCCAAAGGAATTTTCGGTATATACTAAAAATCATGCATTAAGTTTTCTAAATTCACAAGAAAAACTCTCTATTAGACATCTTAAATGGGTGGAATAGTTGCAGGCATACACCTTCAACATCAAGCACAAGAAGGGTGTAGCAAAAAAATTTGCAGATACCCTTAGTAGGAGGGTTGGTCTAGTTGAAGAAATACAACTTCAAAGTGTGGGAATTGATTCCCTCAAGCATCTATACCTTGATGACCCTGATTTTACAGAAATTTTTCAAGTTTGCACAAAGATGGTTGGAAGATACCATACTGATTTTTCAGAATACCTGATTTAGAATGGACTCCTATTCAAAGGAGCTCAACTATGCATTCCAAAATGTTCAATGAGGACAAATATTATAAGGGAGAAGCACTGTGGTGGCTTAGGAGGACACTTTGGCATCAACAAGACAACAAACATGGTAAGGAGTTATTTTTGGCCAAAGATGAATAATGATGTCAAAAAGTTCATAGAAACTTGCACCATTTGTTAGCAAGCTAAAGGTGTATCAACAAATTAGGGGTTATATCAACCCTTACCAATTCCTTATAGACCATGGGAGTCACTTTGAATGGATTTTTTAATGGGGTTGCCTAGAACAAAACAAGGTTTTGATAGTATTTTTGTGCTAGTGGATAGGTTTAGTAAAATGGTCCATTTTGTACCATGTAAAAGCACACATTATGCTTCTCAAATTGCACATATTTTCTTCAAAGAGGTAGTTAGGATCCATGGTCTGCCTCAAAAGATTGTATCTGATAGGGATGTGAAGTTTCAAGGTCACTTTTGGAGGACACTCTTCAAGAAATTTGAAACTAATCTCACCTACAACTTTGCCTATCACCCACAAACTGATGGGTAGACTGAGGTAGTAAATAGATCCTTAGGAAATATCCTAAGATGCCTAACCAAAAAATATGCTCAGAGTTGGGATACACTCTTGCCCTAGGTAGAGTTTGCATTTAATGATTCCATGAATACGTCAACAAGTAAGACCCCCTTCCAAGAAGTATATGGCATTCATCCCAAAGGACCATTGGACTTGGTAGAACTACCATCTGACTTGAAAATCAATGCTCAAGGCCAAGAAATAGTAGAAATCATCACAAAGGTGCAGCATGAGGTCAAAGAAACACTACAAAGATCCACTTTGAAATATAAAGAACATGCTGACAAAAGAAGAAGGGAAATTCACTTCAAGGTTGGAGATAAAGTGTGGGCATTCCTAAGGAAAGAGAGACTACCTAAGGGTAGATATTCCAAACTTCACATGAAAAAATTAGGGCTATGCAATATATTCAACAAAATGGGTGAGAATGCATATGAGATCTCTCTTCCCTCTACCTTGCGAATCTCTCCAATCTTCAATGTTGCAGACCTGACCCCTTACAAAGGCACAACAGATTCAACAAAGGAACAAGGTAACAAGGTAGATATGGATGATGAAGAATATGTCACTACCCTCCCTCAAAGAAAATCAATGGAGATAGAAGAAATATTGGACACCAAGTTTCTGAAATAGATTAGAACCAAGAAGTACATGCAATACTTAGTTAAGTGGAAAGGACTCCCCAAAATAGATGCAACTTGGTTGACTGAGGACCATATCAAACAACATGGAACTTTGGTGGAACAGTTAACCTCAAGTAGGAACTTGAGTTTTAAACTCAAGGGAATTATGGTGCAGGAGCACCCACAATAAATGATGACTCATCCAACTCCTAAGAACATCTAGATTAGGTTAGATCTTTCACCTAGGCATCTAGACCAAATTGTAAGGCCTAGTTCCAAGATTGGCACAAGTATAAGCCCTTGGTCAACTATGGTCAAAGATGGTCAAAGGGCCTAGAATCTTAGGATTTTGGCTAATTTCATGCTTTGAATCATTAGATTTAGGCATAGACCAATTTTGGTCACCTAGAATGCAAAAAAATGCTAAAAAGTTGTAAAAGTTGCTTAGCAACTTTGACAACTTTTGCCAAAAGTTGTAATCCAAACCCCCAATGGTCATATGGTTTTAAATTTGGTTGTAACCAATGGGGTAAGCCTTCATAAGCCCTTTCAAGTGGGTGGAAGTTAATGACATGTAATTTGGCAATTTGAATCAATAAAATATAAACATTTCTCTGCAATTGCCGAGGAAAAATGTAGTGTACGGACTGGTATAGATAGGAGGGCATGAATCTTTGAAACCAAAAGTTTTTTCCTTGAATCTACTTTCATATGAAATTGGTTTCATGTTGTGATCAATCCTAGTTTGGAAGTTATCAAGCTTTTTGTGTGACTGTCTGGATTGAAGGCCTAAAACTAGGGTTTTCAATAGGGCTTGAGTGTTTGGACCGATTCCACCATGGGAAATTGATGCCCCTTGGTGGAATTCAATTTTTTTTCACTTAATTTCATATGATGTTGGTTAGAAGTGGATATTTATAGGGAAGTGAATTTTCCATGATGCCCTAGGTGTACATCTCTATGTGTGCACCTACAAGAGACTGAGTGCAGTCAGCATAATTCCTTTTTGGGGATTCACCAAGAGCTAAAAATATGGATTTAGAGTCCTTTTGTATGACCTCACATGATCCCATAATTGGATTGGGCATTGGGTTAGAGGAAAGAGCACTTGTAGTGAAATTGTAGACCTAATTAAGCATATTAGCCTTGCCTAGATTGGGTGTTTTCTCATTCCCAGTTTAAATTCAACTCTTGGTGCTTGGATATGATCCCTAAAGTCAAAAAGGGTTTCAGAATCTCCAACTTAGTCTATGCTTTGTGTGTAATCATTTTTATCTATGGTCAAAAACTCTCCTAGGAAGGGCTACAAGCCTAGTCTTGAATTTGTGAAGCAACTAGGTTGTATGGGCTGCTTTTAAGTGAAAGAAACATTGGAACTACTTGAATTGGACCTAAATAGGCCAAGTCCATGTGGATGGGTCACCCCTAGTCCTGATAGTCACTTCATGAGTATAATTTATAAATTGAGACAATAGAGCTTAGGAGTCAATCTTGGTTATTGGTGTCTTGGACTTGGTAGGACCTAGTGATTAGGATCCTCTTGTGATTCTAAGGTTGTGATAACCTTGAAACTTGTCCTTTTCTACACTTGTGATAGGTGTAGGACACTTCATCCCACAATTTGGGTGCCCTAGGGTTCAATCTCTCAACCATTATTCATTGTTTCAATCCTTCTGCTATCAGCTTTGCATCAACATGTTATCAACATGATATCATGGGTGCAGAGGTTTACTGTTAGTACAAATGGTTATATAGTAGCTTGTGTCAATAGTGTTCCTGATAGAGTTACAGGCAGTGTTCTATGAATGGTTTTCTGTATAGTTATCATGAAGGCTTGCGCATTTGGATATGTTATGGAGACATGTTTGTGATGTTACATTCATGGACGTAGAGTTTGATGATTAGTAGAAGTGAAGTTATACAATCTCTATTCACCAGTAGCAGTTTCCTATGTTTTTTCAGAAGATCCGAGAAAGATTATATTGGTTTAGGAGTTGCGCCTATCATTTTGGTATGTGCCCTTGGATTTGAGCTTGGAGAAGAGTTAGTAATGTTTGGTTAAGAGTGCATGATGTAATTCAACTTGAGGAGAAAGAGCCAGTTGTTTTGGTAGAGCTGAGAGTGTGTAGCATGTGTCTACAATTGTCTTATTAGACATGTCCCAGAATGTGTTGTGTGCTTAGTAGGGCTGACTGAATTATTATTGGAGTTTGTTATGGTTTCTCTAATATGATTTCTGTTGGAAATATAGTTGGGAAATGTGATACTAAGAGGGGGGGTGAATCAGATATCACCTACTAATCCATTTTAATATGTATAAAATTTTTGCATAGCATCAACAATACTTGATCAAAATAAAATAACTAACATACTAAGAAGCATCCATGAAAGTACTCATAACATAGTAATTTTGGTTACCTAGAAACCCTTGAAAGGTAAAATTGGGGTGGGGATGACACCCACAAATCTTCACTACTGCAGTAATAAATTTGCCTGTTAGGGCTTACAAAATTTGATCAAAGCATGATCTACCCTATGAGGGGTCTACCCTGTTAAGAGCTAAAAGACTTATACCGTCTACCTTGCTAAAGGATTTGAAACTTACAACAAAGTAAGCACTTGGTTAAGAGATTATAAAAAGTTTGTTAGGACCACTTGGTTAAGAGATTTACCCTGATACACTGGTTAGAATGTCTCAGTACTTGATCCTTTGGTTTGCACTGTATGCAGATTACAGATCTTCTCTTTACTATATTATATTGTCTCTTCTATCAGATTTATCTCTATGATGTCCTTCCACTACTTAGTTTGGTCACTGAACTCTATCTGAATGCTTCACTAATCTAAATGTGCCTCTCTGCTCATTCCTTCACATTATCTCTCTCTCTTACACATTTTAGGGTTTAGATCTTAACCTTATATAATCAACAAAACATCTTCATGGTTCAAGATCTATGGTTTAGATTAATTCCTTTTGCCTCTTAAGCCTTACTAATTTCTGATTGGCTCTAAGTATTACATAGGGATCAATGATTGTAAAATAGATGTGTAATCAACTCTATAATTACCTCAACAAACAAAATACAAGACATGAATGTTGACCAAAATGATTTACCTCGATCATTGTGCCATAACAAACTCATATGTCATTCCTGGCTAACTCAGAAAATGTAGTTCCTGATACTCGACATTCATTGTACTCAGCAAATGTTGATATCTCTATCTCTTGGTAATCATTTCATATATGACTCAGCAAAACTAGACTCAGCATAATACAAAAATACATAGTGACCAT
Source organism: Chamaecyparis obtusa (assembly GCA_027943335.1). Classification (NCBI taxonomy): domain Eukaryota; kingdom Viridiplantae; phylum Streptophyta; class Pinopsida; order Cupressales; family Cupressaceae; genus Chamaecyparis; species Chamaecyparis obtusa. Next base: position 1,001,892 of record BSBK01001507.1, read on the forward strand.
AAGTTTACTTGACAGTACTACTGCTCGGTAAGTATACATTACATAATTCAGCCTTTACATAATGACTCAGTCGCAGTGATGATCGACCATAATTGCCTAGATAAATGCTTAAGTGTTGGTCACTAATAGTCAACAAAACTATAGACATCTACAATCTCCCCCTTTGACATTAGTGGCAAAAACACTTTTTCATGACATTACACTTGTATTTACAAAAGTACTTAGTATTAGCAGAATACTCCCCCTAAGATATATATACATTTAAAATTTTGTTACCTTCCCTTTTGTCATGTCATGTCATTTGATTTCCCCCTTGTTTTTGGCACAATGAATCTCTTCTGGAGTAGGGATCGAAAAGTATTTCTCCCGAAATGGTTTATGTAGCATCATAACCATGTGTAGGGTAGTTTCCCATCCTACTATAGAAACATTTGAAACTTCTGACTACACTTCTAGCTTGGCAGCTAGATTGACTAGGCTCTTGGTTGTAGATAGATTTGGATCCTTATAGGTTAAGTCCTTAGCCTTGGCTAACTTTCTCTGTATGGCCTCTAGGTGAGGTGTCAAAATTGTTTGCATAGAGAGTAGATGAGCTCTTATCTTTCCATCATTAGTCATTAATTCAGCTATCCTTCCTTATGTATGCATAAGCTTGGCATAATATTTTGAACTAGTTTATGCATCCAAGCATAAGGACTGACTGGTGCACTTGAGTTCTTACTGTAGTTTATCAACCAGTACTTGGTTATCATCAACGAATTATTCTACATTGCAAAGTTTGGTAAGAAGAGATTGTGCATTCACAACTACTTCTTCGGTCTCTATTACCAAAGTGGAAAGCATTGCCTATTTCATTGCAATCTTGACATATACTTTTTCCATCAGCTTGGTCTTGAACTTTCTTTCTGACCACTCCAATAGCTTATCACTGGCTCTACTTTCTTCATTATTTACTTTATTTACTTTCTGAACAATATGTACAAGTTGTTCCAATATGGGAGCAGAACTATTTACATCTATCAACTCAAAAGCATTGTTAAATATTTCTTTAATTTCATACAGAACCTACTATTGCTGATGTTCTCTTCTCAGTTCTTCTTGTTTTCTTTTCCTCATCAATAAATCTTTCAATATTTGCATCTGCTCATAAGATAAGTTATCAGAATCCCATTTAGGAATAACAATAACTTCATCAATGGTTACCTCTGGGGGAAAAGACTTCCATTTTCATCTCTAGTGCCTTCTTCGGTGTGCTCCCACTTGACATCTGTACAAGAGCTTGTATTGCCTCTTGTTCCTTAGGCTCCTATACCACAATAGCTTTGTCTTTTACTTCTTTATCTTCTGTTCCCTTATCCTCCACATGAGGACTATTATCTTTTTCTTCAAACTTCTCTAATTTATCTTGTTGTAACTCCTCAGTAGATGTGGGTTGATTTGCTGGTGCCGACTTATCCTGTTCCTTGGTAGTGCTTGTACTGGCTAACATGTCAACTATAACAACTGCAAGTTTGGTGGGGGTAATGTTAACAATTAATGTCTCATCAATTGTTGGATAATCTTTGACTTGCAAAAGTATAGTATTACTGCCTAGCAAAGATGTGTCTTTTTCTTCCTCAGCCTGTATATCATCCTCAGTCAATACCAGATTCTTGATTGGGGTATCCTCTGTTATATCAAAAATGTGTACTTCTAATACCTTTTGAATTTCATCTACCTTAGGAGCTTCATTCTCCGGAATGGGTGATTCCATTACATTTTGTTTTGTTGTAGGCTCAACATCTTTAGATGTACTAGCACCTTTATCTGCATCTTTGTCAATCAACAAACCAAACACTATCTTCCAAATCTTGAGATTTTCCTGTACAACATCCTCAACCTTGTGTTGAAGGATTAAATAAGCTCTAAGCTTAGGGTCAAATTTTGCTTGGTATTGTTCCACAATTTGTCTAATGTTGGTAGGGGTGAGACTTGATTCCACTTGTGCTAGGGTGCTCTCTCTTATTTATTTTTATGTATTAAGAGCATATTCCCATTTTTGTGCTACCCTATTGCTTAACTCCTTAGGAATTTAGTTTTCCAATTGAATAGGTAACATCTTGAAAATGCAAAGCATTTCAAGAATAGCATCTTCAACCTTTTCTTTGTCTCCTATACTCATGCTTCCAAACTTTAATCCTTTCAAGTCTTCAACTCCTATAGTTCTTATGATCTTGTGGCATATTTCATCCATAGTAGGTTTTACATCCTGCAATGCAACCTTCTTCTTCACCTCTTCATCACTTTTAGTCTCCTCATCATCTTCTTGTTCCAAAACAAGTTTCCTTCTAGGCCTTTTGTTAACCTTACTGGACACTACCTTATGTTATATAGGTTTTCATTTACCAGATGTAGGAGATTCCTTTGGAGTCTTGGTAGCTGCTCCCCTTGTTCTAGGCCTAAGCACAGGTGTCTATGACACTTTAGGTTTTAGTATCCTTCTCTTGGTTGGGGGCTGGGCAATTACTGACTTCTTACCTTTCTTCTTTTCTACTTGAGCCTCTTATTCTTCTTCACTATCACTAGAGTCACTTTGTTCATCCTCTCCTAGTCCTTGGGTTAATTCTAGCAGTGCATCCTTTTTTGTTTCTTCCACATATTTCTCCAAATTCTTTACTATTTTCATTCTCTTTCTTTCTACAGCTGTAGCCATTAAACCCATAGTGATTTTAGATTTGGCTTCTTTGTATGTTCCAAAGTAGGGTACTTTACTATCAATTTCTTTGGCTAATTGGCTATAATAGCAACAGTAGTTTCATCTATATTTACTTCATAGGGTAATGGCATTAGCCATGAAACCCTAGGCAAGACTGCTTGTGCATAAGTGAAGTCTGTGTCAACTAGAAATCATATATCCTTGCTGTACTTCTCAACTAATGACATAGGGGTTCTACTCCTCTTCCTCATTTTCTTCTTGAATTCAACAAAATAGTTATCCATCACTCCACTAAAACTATCTCCTATCTGACCTATGAACTCACTAATTTGAATAGTAATGGGTTTCTTCTTATCCCATATCACACCTCCAAGAGTAGGAAAATACTTATGTATATAAAAGAATAGACAGATTAGCAAAGAACCAAACTTACACATAAAATTCTTTGCAGTCTAGATTGAGTTAAGGTTCTCAGAAACTTGAGTCAATTGGAGCTCGGCAAGATCATACGTGTGTCCCTTCTTAATGATTTTCCATGCCTGGTCCACTGCCATATAGGGGATGTTGTCCAACCAACTGGATTGGTAGAATTTGTGTGAGATAACCCTAACAACAAAGTCAATTTCTAGATCTGTGATGGTGGAGATCATCATTCCATGCTTGTTCCAAACTGCTTGTGTGTTTGCCTGAATTTCTTCTTTGCTTGAACACTTCATTGTTCTTTTTCCTTGAATCGTAGGGTATCTAGTAACTCGGTGGATCATTTCCTTCATTATCTTCATGGGTCCATCTTCCAGCCATAATTTCATATCATGTACTCGATGCAACACTATTTTTATCCATTCGACTTTGATATTCTATGGGAAATCTAGGGCATGCACTAACCCTTGTTTGACAACTGATTTATACTCTGGCTTCAACACTCCATTATCACATAATTTGTCATACACCTCCTTGATCTTGTAATCTCTGATTTCTCCAATTTTACACATGTAACAAGACCTAATGTCATTCATTATCAACACATTCTTCATAATTGAGGATAGGGTGCTGGTCAAATCTCCTTTAATTGTAGTTTTCATAATTGCCCTAAATTTTTGTGGCTTGTAAACTTTGTTTCTCACCAATTGTGCATTGAAAAATTCCATCCCTTGTTTCTTCATTGTAGCAGATGATGATGATGCCATTTTAAATTAAAATTTTCAAAAATAAATGTTTGCTCGGTAGTGTACCTTTCTTGTAAGTGTCCTGTAGATGATTTTTGCTAACGGCATGCTGAAAAGATTTGGAATTGCCTTTGACAAACTAGTTGCTTGCACTCTGAATCTCTCAAAGAAATCTCAATTCGCTTGGTGAAATGAAATGGGAAGAAAATTTTCACTTTATAGACTCCAAAAAGTAAAATTAGGGCCTCATAAATGCTCCGTACAAAATTTCTAAGTGGAATACAGTTGTCTTGGCAAACTCATGCTAACCTCGGCTAACACAAGCTTGGTGTATATAGCATCTTGGCCACAATAGGTGCTCGACATACATTGATAACTCGGTCAAGACACTGATGTTCGACATCAAAAATTAAATTCTCTACTTCACTCACATATGTCCTAATACATCTTTATCTATGCAGATATGGACTTTTACTCAACTTTATGTTAGGAACTAATGTAAGATAAAGTATTGTAAGATTCAGTTCCAAATATACCTTCTATGCTTAGTTAGAAGAAGTGTGATCACCTAATTTATCAGATTGGGTGACCTCAGATGTGCTAGCTTCACTTTTGCTTTCTTCTTCTTTCTTCTTCCATGTCTTGTTCATCTGATTTTTCAATTTCTCACGTATATCTTCATTTATATTATGATCGTTTCTCGGCATAGGTGATCTACAATCTTTCTTTAGGTGACCTATCTTATTACACTTGTAACATACCATGCTTCCATTCATCCAGCTTTTGGATTTGCCTCTAAAATGAGTCATCATACAATTTTCTCCAATGTGTCCATATTTTCCACAGTAATGACAATTGTACCAAGTGTTATAATCCCAATTGTATGAGTTATTCTTCACAGGTGACTTAGTCTATTCATTTGATGACCATCTAGGTTTAGATCTGCATTCAAATGCTCTATGTCCATACTTCTGACAGTTGAAACAATTACCTTGAAACTTAGGTGAGGTAGGTGGATTACTAACCTTAGACCTACATTCATGTGCCTTATGTCCATGTTTCTTACAGTTAAAGAAATGCCCATTGAACTTAGGTTTAGGATCAAACTTACCATATTTGATCCTACATATGTTGGTTATATGTCTTGGCTTTCCATAGTGATGGCATGTGGTCTTGTTGTTCTTTGGTTTTGTATTCTTCTATTCTCCATTCTTTGACAATTCTCCTTCTTCAGAAGATGATGCATGCTCATTTAGTCCAAGTCCAGATCTATCACCAGATCTTCTAGGTGACCTTAATAGCTCTTGAAAATATTTTGAAGCTTCATTAGGTTTGTTCATCCTTTCATTGATTTCCATTTCAAATCTTAGTTCATTCCTTAATTGATCATTTTCAGACCTCAATTAGTTGATTTCCATATCTTTCCTTCCCAACTCTTAATTAATCAGCAACAGTCAATTTACCATGTCTAGTTGATTATTACTCAACCTTTGCATGTCACTTGAACTTTCATCTAGTCTTATTGCAATTTTTCTTTTGTCTTCTTCAGCCATTGTCTTATCATCTTCAACTTTCTTTTTTTGTTCAACTAATTCACAAAGTTTGACAGATTGAATTTCCTGTTCTCTCCTTAGATTTCTGATCTCATCATTTAGTATGGTATTTTTCTCTAGTAGCTCTTTTATGGCTTTGTCACTTTCTGTAGAGTTTCCATTATCAAATAGTCTAGTGGTATCTTCTTCTTGATATTGTGAATCATTTTGCTGAATAGCAATTTCTCTCCTTCTCAAGGATTTCTTTGTTGGCAATTTGGCTAATGTGGATGCATAGATGTTGTCATTATGGTAACATATGATCTCTATTAAGAGCGCAGAATCTGGAATGCAAGTATGGCAAGTTGAAGGAAGAAATTGTCTAAGTATGGATATAGTGATCCTGACAGAACACCCGATGAAGATTTAGTTGGTGACGTCCAATGGAGAAATATTTTTGTTTGTGCAGTTAACTAAAGCTTCTACAAAGTATGAGGATACCCCATCTCAGTGCGTATAAATTTTGGAGTAGTACGGACAAAGTTATTCGAAGTTTACCGAAGATAATTTTTGTAGACATAACAGTTTTGGAGACAGTATTAGCGAAAGAGTTAAGGGATTATTTTTTCTTGTCAAAATAATGACTTAACATTATGAAGGGATGACATCCTAGATGTTTACTCTTGGATAAAGATTTTGGAAGCCAACCATGTAAAGTTATTAGCTCTAATAACTCATATATTAGGCATACTTGAAATGTAATGAAAATATATGTGATGTGTAAAAAGAAAGAAAAGATAACTTATGATAGTTGTATATTGTGATAGCAGGAAAGGCTATTGATGCGAAGTTGTAAGTAGTACCATATTACAGTTAGAAAAATTTTGTATTACCTGTTTGGGCAGTGAGCTCAGTTGGTGATCAGGTTTTGTAATCTAACTCCTAACAGGGTTAAAGCTTCTAACAAGGCCTAAAGTCCTTTAACCAGGATAGATCTACTATATATTGTAAATTGACTCCTAATAGGGTCCAATATCCCTAACAGGATACTTTTGATTAGTGATCTTTGTGGGTACCATCCCCATCGGGGTTTTCCCTTGGCCAAGGTTTCCTCGAGAACATATCATGTGTTATGAGTTCTTTCTATTTACTGCTATGTTTGTTAATTAGCTTGATAATCTTTGTATGCACTAAAGTAATCTGTTATATCCATAAGTGGGCAAAAGAAAAAGTTTGTGAAATACTAATTCATCCCCCCCTCTTAGTATTTCCTATTTCTAACAATTGGTATCAGAGCACAGTTACTCAGAGAAGGAACATTCAAGGAAAGCTTAGCAGCTTGAGTAAGATCTCTATGGATATGGATCAACTTCAGAAGAATCTTGAAGAAGCTTTTGAACAGATTGATATGCTTACTGATGAAAGAAACTCCTTAAGAAGAAAATATGAAGATGCAAAGAATGCTATTGACAAATTAAAAGGTAAGATTGAAGATCTGAAATCTGAAAAGAAATCTGATATGCTTGTTGAAGATTGTGATGAATTAGAAAATGAAAATGAGATTCTTAAGCATGAGTTGAAGATAGTAAATCTAAAGCTTAGTATGAAAGATGGAAATTTGAGATCTGATAATGAAAAAATGAAAATTGAGAATGAAGATCTAAGGTCAAGACTTGAAAAGGAAACATCCGAATCTGAAAAAGTAAAAGTGCAGTATGTGGAACTTGAGAAGTATAATAAAATTGTGAAAGGTGAATTAACTCAATCTAAACAACAACTTGAAAGGCTATATTCAAATAGTGATAAGACTGGAAAACAAATTTCTTTTGAAGAACCATTCTTTGATAGGACTTGATTTGAATTTAGTATGTTTAGAACAATCCATGAAAGTAAGAAGCTAGATCTGAAGACATCTGAAAGTGTGGAGGAAATAAAGCTAGATGAGAACACATTGGAAGATCCACCTAAAGAAGAACCACCTAGAGAGAAAGAAGAATCAAAGCAAGAAGAATCAAAACAGGAAGAATCATCTAAAGGTATGCAAAGAGAATTCAAAGGTAGTTGTTTTTCTTGTAATACTATTGGGCACATGAAGAGAGATTACATAGGTAAGCAATTTAAACCTCTTAATGGACATTGTTATAATTGTCATAGTTTTGGACACAGAGCTAACGAATGTAGAAGACCTAAAGTAATTTTGAATAATTATGATAGAATGATTGGGAATACTAACAATGCAGATAAGAAATCTATTGAAGAAATGAATCAAAGGAAAGTGGTAGTATGTTTTAGATGCAACAAAGTAGGACATATTGCTAGAAATTGTAGGTCACAGATTAACCAGCAAGGACAGAGATTTGGAAACAATGGAATCATTTGTCAGATATGCAACAAGTTTGGACACTTAGCAAGATTTTTCAGAATGAACAATGGAGGTTATCATCATAACCCTAACCCTAGGAACAATGCAAGAAGGAATGAAAATGAAGGAAACAAAGAGAAAGGTTGTTGTAGTAATAAAGATGAAGTAAAATTTGATAAAGGCACGGATCAAGGAGGTATGGTCAGCACAAAAAGTAGTCAGAAAGGTAATGTAACTAATGGTAAGGATGAATCTTTACCTAACCCTTCTTTAAGTACTTAAACTATATAAGTTTCTGTAGTTTAGGACTTAGGATTAGTGTAGATTAGGAATTTGAATGAGTTAAGTTTTTCACAGTTAGATATAGGTTTATTATGTTGTACTAATGCTATGGTTAAGTGCACAAAAGAAAATATTATGTTTTGCGAGGTCGCAGAAAGTTTTATGGTTGCAGGTTTGCAGAATCAGCTTTTTGAGGTTTTAGCGGCAAAATGAATGAATGCGATGTCAGGTCAAGTTAATGTGAAGTGTTATAAGGTCAAAATTGAAGTTATCACAATTACAAAGTGATTGAAAAGAGATTTGAAAGAAGAAAAAGTGAGTTGAGGATGATTTGAAGAAGTTTGGAAGCAGTTTGTAGCGACGATCATAACGAAACCCTAGATTTGCAAAGTTGAGGTTTTTTTTTTATCTTTAATTAGTTGATAAGATGGATATTTCTATGGTTCATAATGTTAAGGATAAGAATAGACCTAAGATTAAGAAAGAACCAGTAGAACCAACTAAAATTGATAACAATCTAGCACTATCATCTGTACCAGACGAAGTATTGCACATTGAGAATGTTAAAGGATATTTAGGTTGCAAGTTTGAAACTTTGGGAGATGCAAATTTTAGTGATGATTACAGGAGATTGTACAATCAAGACATGTCAGTTAAACCAACTTATGGGCACCTAGAGAATAATGAAATTATCAAATATTCCATAAAGTATGAATTTAATGATGAGGAATGTACCAAGATCATTTTAAGTAGAATCCACAATGGGAAATTCTGGATGGAGGATAGAGTTATTGATATAACTGCCGACCTAATTCATGATGTTACTAGATTATCAAAAGTTGGAGAAATTCCACTAAATGAAAAGAACATGAGAAAGATTTTTTTAGACAACACTGGATCTAGTTATAATGGTAGAGGAATTGCGATAAGTAAGATTAAGCAAGATGATGTTAGGTACCTTTGCAAGATCCTAACAACTAAATTTTGTGGTAGTTCAAGGGAAGATGACATGGCTGCAAGAATGGTTCATGTAGCTTATCTTATGTGTATTGAGAAGAAACAAGTAGACCTATGTGAAATTTTGAAAATTCAATTATTTGAGAACTTAGAAAAGATTAAGAAGGCTAAGTACACACAGTTTAGGTTTTCATCTCTGATAACCTATATGTTTTTCCATATTTTGAGAAGATTTCCTTACATAGTTGATTGGAGTGACAATGTGAACATAATGGAAAGAATAAACTTAGTCTACATGAAGCATCTTTTTGATAAAGTTAATGAAAGTGTGAAGCTTGTATTGAAGACTTTTCAGAATATTGTTAAGAACAAATCAAGGATTCCTCAATCCTTAGTTGAAAAGCATAAAGATGACATTTGTTTTATGGTAGACACTGATTTCACCTACATTGAAGTAGTTGAGCCTAGAATGGAATTCATAGACCCTCTTGGCTATGAGATGTCTGAAGCAGAAACAGTAGGATATGTGAATAGATTGTTAAAGTGTGAGTTGGATGGTCATGCAAATAGGTTTGGAACCTATGAAGAGAATTTCAACTCTGCAATAAGTTTGTGAGAAAAGAAGCAATCTAGTAAGAGAGTTGAATCTACTATGAAGAAAATATTGAAAGAATTAGGTATGTCAAGTCATGAGTTTGACATTGCTAAGAAGACTGCAGAAGCCTTGAAGAAAAGTGAAAATCTTGTAATTTCACAAGAGGCATCTAGTGCAGATCCTGTTGATCCTATTGCAATAAAGTTAAAAGTTGAAGTACCTAAAAAAGATGAAGGAGAAAAATATTTTTCTCCTATTCCTAGCAAAAGAGTAAAAGTGAGTGCAACAAGACCTGACAAGAGATAGAAAGTGATTGTACCACCTATACCTAGAAATGTAGCAGTAATTAAAGATGATGATGTAGTTTCAATCAAGAAGAAAACTTGGAAACCAAGAATTGAAAGAGTTAATGAAGATATATTGAAGCATGGAGACTTCACTAAGTTGAATAAATTCTATGAACTATATGGATCATTTGACAGATTGAATTTTGAAAATGCAATGATTACACATATGATTGTGATAGATAAGAAACTTAGCACTATTCATGGTAAGATCCCAGAAGATTTGTATAACAGACTTGTGAATAAAAAATAGAGAGCACAAGAAGAGGACATAAAGATGAGAGAACATGTAATCAGACAGTTCTGTAAAGTTGAGGATGAAGATCATTTGAAGAGATTCTTGAAGTCTCTTGGAACTTTATTGAGAACTAAGAGAAGAACAATCCTTATAATGGGAGGCAAAAAGGAGGAAGTACAAAAAGAGACAGAGCAAGCAGTAATGCAAGTTCTTGTAGATATAGTTGTAGGAAAACAAGTTGAATCAGACCCTCAGTAGAAGCAATCAGAGGAACCGCATGCAAAGGAAGTTGGTATTGAAGAAGTTCCATCTTCTTCACATATCAATATTGGCAAAGAATCAATGGACATTAAAGGAACCAAAGTGACACTAGAGTCAGATGATGTAGTATTTCATGATCTAGGAAACATTGTTGAAAATTTGGCTTTAGAAGAGCAAGAGAAGATTACAGAATCAGAAAAGGATACAGAGGTAGTGGAAGCACCAGCAGTATCAGAATCAGTTCCAGTAGAATAGATAGTTAAAGGTAAACAAATTTTGACAGAGGTCACTACCCCTAGTGCACCTGACAGTAAGAAGAGACAAATTGGTTCAATTTTTGAAGACCTTGGAAAAGAAGTTGAAGATGATGATCAACTTGAGTTCATCACATCTCTTAATAAAATTATTGGAAAGAATAAGAAGGTGAAGGACCTCAAAGGAAAGGTTATAGTTTTGATAGAGAAACTTGAGAGTGTGATCAACACTAAGGTATCTGAATCAGATCCACTTGAGAAAGCTAAAATAGTAATAAACTCTTTTGACTCTAAATTTTCTAACTTAAAGGATATTGCTAGAATAAAAGTTTAGGAAGACTTTGAAGCAGAAATGCAACAAAATTTAAGTGTAAATATTCAAAATGATATTGGTAATTTGGATGTATGCATAAAGAATTTGAGGAAAAATTTTGAGACTAGAAAGAGTTTGTATATACAATGCACAAAATCAGAAATCCTAACAACTAAAGAAGATAAGAAGATCAGAGAGAAGATAGATGCAATTACAGCTGAAACAAACACCTTGCCAAGCCCAAATGTAAAGATAAGTTCTGTAGAGAAGAACATAAGGAAGTTAAATGATGAAATTAGAATGTTAGCAGAGGAGAAGAACATAAAGATGCTCAAGATTAACATCTTGAGAGAGCACATCTCAATCAAGACCTCAATTGTTGAAGACCAAATTGAGCAGTGTCTTTCAGCAAAAACATCTTTTCAGAAGTTTACCTTCAATTCCCTGCAAGCTTGTCAGACAACAGCATACGGATTGAGTACTCTACTCAATGTTTCTGAATCCATCAGGAAGATATGGGAGAAAGATTTTGAATCATGGAAGTCAGAGTTTGGTGACTGTGTTGCAAGCCTACCGGCTTTGCAATAGCTGATTACAAGGTATAAAGTTTTTTTTTGAAATTATTGTACACCCTATCTTTATCATTATTGTCAAAGGGGGAGAGATAGAAAAAAATTGAATATATGTTGAGGAAGGATACTCATAGGGGGAGCTATTCTATGGAGTACAATATTGTATATGTGTTGTATAAATTTTGGCCACAATTCTGTGTAAATACTTTGAAGTTTTGTTTGCACACTTAGCCAATTTTCCCATATGTTGCCACCAATGACAAAGGGGAGATTGTTGGCAATTTGGCTAATGTGGATTCATAGATGTTGTCATTATGGAAACATATGATCTCTATTAAGAGCATAGAATATGGAATGCAAGTATGGCAAGTTGAAGGAAGCAATTGTCTAAGTATGGATACAGTGATCCTGACAGAGCACCCGATGAAGATTTAGTTGGCGACGTCCACTGGAGCAATATTTTTGTTTGCATAGTTAACTAAAGCTTCTATAGATTATGAGGATACCCCATCTCAGTGCACATAAATTTTGGAGTAGTACGGACAAAGTTATTCAAAGTTTATCGAAGATAGTTTTTGCAGATAGAACAGTTTTGGAGACAGTATTAGCAAAAGAGTTAAGGGATTATTTTTGCTTGTCAAAATAATGACTTAACATTATGAAGGGATGAAATCCTAGATGTTTACTCTTGGATAAATATTTTGGAAGCTGACCATGTAAAGTTATTAGCTCTAATAACTCATATATTAGGCATACTTGAAATGTAATGAAAATATATGTGATGTGTAAAAAGAAAGAAAAGATAACTTGCGATAGTTGTATATTGTGATAGTAGCAAAGGCTATTGATGAAAAGTTGTAAGCAGTACCATATTATAGTCAGAAACATTTTGTATTACCTCTTTGGGTAGTGAGCTCAGCTGGTGATCAGGTTTTGTAATCTAACTCCTAACATGGTTAACGCTTCTAACAAGGCCTAAAGTCCTTTAACCAGGACAAATCTATTATATATTGTAAATTGACTCCTAATAGGGTCCAATATCCCTAACAAGATACTTTTGATTAGTGATCTTTGTGGGTACCATCCCCACCAGGGTTTTCCCTTGGCCAGGGTTTCCTCGAGAACATATCATGTGTTATGAGTTCTTTCTATTTACTGCTATGTTTGTTAATCAACTTGATAATCTTTGTATGCACTAAAGTAATCTGTTATATCCATAAGTGGGCAAAAGAAAAAGTTTGTGAAATACTAATTCACCCCCCCCTCTCAGTATTTCCTATTTCTAACATTCTTTAGTTCGCCTTTGGCTGCTTCCAACTATTGTAATGCCAACTGTACATAAATCTTTTGATTTTCTATGACCTTTCCCAGCTTATAGACTTCCATCTCAAGATCTTTTTCTTCAAGTGGTTAGACTTTCTATGAGAAACCTTGCTGCTCTGATACCAATTGTTGGAAATATAGTTGGGAAATGTGATACTGAGAGTGGGGGGGGTGAATCAGATATCACCTACTAATCCATTTTAATATGTATAAAACTTTTGCATAGCATCAACAATACTTGATCAAAATAAAATAACTAACATACTAAGCAACATCCATGAAAGTACTCATAACACAGTAATTTTGGTTACCCAGAAACCCTTGAAAGGTAAAACTGGGGTGGGGATGACACCCACAAATATTCACTACTATAGTAATAAATTTTCCTATTAGGGCTTACAAAATTTGATCAAAACATTATCTACCCTATGAGGGGTGTGACTTGTTAAGAGCTAAAAGACTTATACATTCTACCTTGCTAAAGGATTTGACACTTACAACAAAGTAAGCACTTGGTTAAGAGATTATAAAAAGTCTATTAGGACCACTCGGTTAAGAGATTTACCCTGATACAGTGGTTAGAATGTCTTAGTACCTGATCCTTTAGTTTGCACTATATGCAAATTACAGATCTTCTCTTTACTGTATTGTATTGATCTCTTCTATCAAATTTATCTCTATTCTATCCTATCACTGCTTAGTTCGGTCACTAAAATCTATCTAAATGCTTCACTAATTTGAATGTACCTCTCTACTTATTCCTTCACATTATCTCTCTCTCTCTCTCTCTCTCTCTCTCTCTCTCTCTCTCTCTCTATCTATCTATCTTACACTATGTAGGGTTTAGATCTTAAACTTATATAATCAAAAAATCATCTTCATGGTTCAAGATCTACAGTTTAGATTAATTCCTTTTTTTGCTTAAGCCTTACTAATTTTTGATTGGCTCTATGTATTACATAGGGATTAATTATTGCAAAATAGATGCGTAATCACCTTCGTAATTACCTCAACAAACAAAATACAAAACATGAATGTCAGCCAAAATGATTTACCTTGATCACTGTGCCATAACAAACTCATATGTCATTCCTGGCTAACTCATAAAATGGAGTTCCTGATACTCAACATTCACTGTACTCAAAAAATGTTGATATCGATGTGACTCAGTAATCATTGCATATATGACTTGGAAAAACTAGACTCGTCATAATACAAAAATACATAGTGACCATAAGTTTACTTGATAGTACTTTTGCTCTGTAAGTATTCATTATATAATTCAGCCTTTACATAATGACTCAGTCACAATGATGACCAACCATCATTGCCTACATAAATGACTAAGTGTTGGTCACTAATAGTCAACAAAACTATAGAGATCTACAATTTTAAGGTGGTTCTAAAAGGCTGACTTGATTATGTCATTTAGAGGAAAGATATTTATAGGTAGTCATTTGTTATTGCTAGAGTGTGGTTCGTAGTTGATTGTGAAGAGTAGAGAAGAGCGTGTGAAGTGTTGAGCCATTACAAGAAGGTCTATGTGACCAAGTAAAGTATTTGTGCTATACATTGGAACTAATCTAGACAATAGGTCTAAGCGTAATTCACCAAGATCCAGATATAGTGTGTATCTATTATTCAAAAGGTTGTAGCCTTTGCCCATTTGAGCAGTGTGCTCTTAGATAGTGCATCCTCACCCCTAACAGGGTTAATTGTAAAAGACTCCTAACAGGGTTCGACCCTTGACTAGGTCTACTGTACTAAATATATTGTAAAGCAACTCCTAATAGGGTTAAGGATCTTCTAACAAGGATCATAATACACTAGTGTAGAATATTAGTGGGTGTCAATTCCCATTGGGGTTTTTACCTATTTGGGTTTTCCCATAACCAAAATATTGGTGTTGTGCTCAAGTGTTCTTTCATTGTGTTTATGCTTTATGTTTAAGTATACTTAATTGGATAAAGAATTGAAACTTGTAGATAAGTAATTCACCCCCCCCCTCTCAGTTATCTCTTGGGACTATTCCTAACAATTGGTATCAGAGCCAAGTGCCTCAGAGAGAAAGTTTAATATCTTGAGGTTGATCAGATGGCATTCTTCATAAAACAAAGTCCTAAGTTTGATGGAGAGAATTATCTTGATTGGAAGAACAAGATGGTGACTCATTTGCAATGCATTTCTTTTGAAGTTTTTGATGTAACCATAAAAGTAGTCAAGATCCCTACTTTAGAAGACCTTGCAAAGGATGATGCTACTAAAAAGAAAAAGGATTTGTTTCATCAGAATGCAATAGCCAAAGAAGCCCTTATCAGCTCCCTTTCTGATAGTGAGTTTTCAGAAATAGAAAACGTAGATACAACCTACAAAATATGGAAGTACCTAGAAGACATATCTAAAGGAGACAAACAAGAAAAGGATGTGCACATAAAAACATGGAAGAAAAGATACAATGCATTAGATATGCTTCCTAAAGAAAACATCAGAGCTTACAATCAGAGGATCAATGAAGCAGTTGTTGGAATCAGGAACAATGGTGGAGAGATCTCAGAGGAAGACATTATAGACAAATTGATGACTACCCTCACTCTAGAATATGAAAAAAATATCAACATCCTTGATGAGACCATGCAACTTACATCAAATTTCAAGAGAGAGACCTTGATCAACAAAATCTCACCTTTTGAGATTTCAAGATTGAAGACAGAACCTAAAAGTGAGACAACCTTCAAAGCATCAGTCCATGGTAAGAAATCTGCAAACACTTTTGGTAATTTTGATGATGAAGAGAAAACACTAGATGATTTCATTGCTATGATTGCCAAAAGAGAAAAGAAAGGAAAAGGAAAGTATGAAGGTCAATTTCCATTTAAATTCTTTTCATGTAATAAGATTGGTCACTTTTCATCTAAGTGTCCTTCAAGAGCTAGAAAGTTCAAAAATGACTACAAGCCTAAATACTCTAAGGAATGTTACTATGCTAGAGATGGAGTTTCAAATGATGACTCAGCTGAAGAAGAAATTGGATTCATTTCTATTATAGAGAAAATGAACGAAAAGATAGATCATGAAGATGAGAAAGAGGAACAAGAGCTAGCATTGATTTCACAAGCTAATATAAGGACAAACTAGATTATAGATAGTGGTTGTTCACATCACATGAAAGGTGATAAAGATAGATTTGTTTATCTGGACAATTACAATGGTGGCATGGTTAGATTTTGAGATAACACTCCTAAACCCATCATTGGTAGAGAAGCCATCACCTTGGATGGAAAGAATAGTATTGATGATGTTCTTTATGTTGATGGTTTGAAACATAACCTACTAAGTGTTGGGCACTTACTTGACAAAGGTTACAAATTGGAATTCAATGGAAACAAGTGAATCATTAAAAACAAAGAAGGAGAAATAATTGCATCGGGATCAAAGACTAAAGGTAATGTTTTTCAGCTTAATCCAGAAGCAAGTTGTTTTGTTGCTAAAGTAGATAACAGTTGTTTGTGGCATAAAAATATTATGTCATATCAATTTTGATAACATATTAAAGATAAGCAACGTAAAAGTAGTAAGAGATCTACCTAGCATAGCAAAGCTAGTTGATACTATATGCAGGGAATGTTTGATGGAAAAGCATGTGAGAAACTCATTCAAGAGCAAGCACAACTCAGTAGAGAACAAGCTAGATCTGATTCATACAGACCTATGTTGTCCAACTCAAACAAGATCATACCATGGTGAAAGGTATTTCATTTTTTTTGTTGATGACTATACTAGAATGATGTGGGTTGCATTCTTGAAAGATAAGTCAGAAGCATTTGAGAAGTTCAAAATATTCAAAGCTAAGTTTGAGAATGAATCTGGACTAAAGATAAAATGTTTGAGATCGGATAGAGGAGGAGAATTCACCTCTAACAGATTCTATGAGTATTGCAAAGAACATGGCATCAAGATGCAGTTGAGTTCACCTAGAACTCCTCAGAAGAATGGAATTGTAGAGAGAAGAAATAGGATCATCCTTGATACAATGCACACCATCGTGATTGAAGGAAAAGTTGCACACACCTATTGGAGAGATGCAGTCAATACAATAGTCTATACCATCAATAGAATTCAATTGAGACCTGGCGCGAACAATACACCATATGAGCTATGGTTTGGTAATGTTCCCATAGTAAAATACTTCAGAATCTTTTAAAGCAAGTGCTACATAAAGAGAGATGAAGTAGTAGGCAAGTTTGATGCAAGACGTGATGAAGGTATTTTCCTTGGTTACTCTACTAAAACTAAAGCTTATAGATGTTTCAATTTAAGATTGAAAAAGATTATTGAAAGTGCTCATGTTAAGATTGATGAAAATTCTATGGTTCAAGAAAGATATCATGATTACTTACCCATGATTGAAGAAGAAC
The DNA here is from genome assembly GCA_027943335.1 of Chamaecyparis obtusa. NCBI lineage: Eukaryota > Viridiplantae > Streptophyta > Pinopsida > Cupressales > Cupressaceae > Chamaecyparis > Chamaecyparis obtusa. Next base: position 1,019,201 of record BSBK01001507.1, read on the forward strand.
CCAAACCATCCACTAGCGAGACAATTATTGAAGAAATTTTTGATAGTATTGATGTGTTATTCAATTACCCTGAGACAAGTGAAGAAGAAAATCCTAAAGTAGATGAGACAGTATCACCTAAAGCTCCAAAGTTTACATCAAGATATCATTCTAAGGATGACATCATTGGAGATCAAAGCGGAAAAGTCACAACAAGATTAAAAAAAAAGAGTTCTGCAAGAAATGAGGCAGTATGTTTACTATCTCAGATTGAACCCTTAAGTGTTGAAGATGCATGTAATTATTCTGATTGACATAATGCTATGAAAGAAGAACTAGATTAGATTATTAAGAATGATACTTGGGAACTGGTCCCAAGACCTAGTGATAAGAATGTGATTGGAACAAAATGGATATTCAGAAACAAGATGAATGAAGATGGTATAGTAGTAAGAAAAAAGGCAAGATTAGTATGTAAGGGATATGTGTAGAGAGAAGGCATTGATTATTCAGACACCTTTGCACCAGTGAGTAGACTAGAAGCTATTAAGTTGTTTGTAGCTTATGTAACATTCAAAAACTTTAAATTTTATTAGATGGATGTTAAGTTAGCATTCCTGAATGGTGAATTAAAAGAAGAAGTATACATTGAGTAGCCAAAAGGATTTACCCTATCAAATAGACCTGATATGGTATGCAGATTGAAGAAAGCCCTCTATGGACTTAAGCAAGCCCCTAGAGCTTGGTATGAGAGACTTGATGGATATCTAACAAAGATTAGATTCAAGAAAGGAGCAACAGATTGTAACCTATTCATAAGAGAGACATCTAAAGGACTACTACTTGTAGCTATATTTGTTGATGACATTATCTTTGGAGGTAATGACAAACTTAGTGTTGAATTTGCTAAGGAGATGTAGAGAGAATTTGAGATGAGCATGATTGGACCTATCAAGTACTTTTTGGGATTGAATGTGTAGCAGATAGAGAAAGGTATTTTCATTCATCAGTCCAAGTATGTGAAAGAGATATTGAAGAAATTCAAGATGGATGATTGCAAGCTAGTAGGGACACCTATGATAACTGGATGCAATCTTACAAAAGAAGATGATTCTCTAGTAGTAGATATAACATTGTACAAGTCTATGATTGGAAAACTCATTTATCTTACTCAAACTAGACTTGATATTTCCAATGCAGTTGGCATAGTTGGAAGATTTTCAGTAGAGCCTAAACAAAGTCACCTCATGGAAGTAAAAATGATATTCAGATACTTGCAAGGCACTATAGACTATGGTCTATGGTATCCCAATTTAGAAAATGTTGAGCTTCATGTGTAACAATGATGCAGATTGGGTAGGATGTGTTTATGACAAGAAGAGTACATCAGGTGGAGCAATGTTTCTTGGTGATAGACTTGTCACTTGGACAAGCAAGAAATAGAATTGTATTTCTTAGTCAACAACAGAAGTGGAGTATGTAGCAGTAGCCTTGAATTATTCTACAATTTTTTGGATCAAGCAGATGATAAAAGATTTTGGAATTCAGATTGATTATCCTATTGTTATTCATTGTGATAACACTAGTACTATAAACATGTCAAAGAACCCTGTGACGCATGCAAAGACAAAAAACATTAAGATCAAGTATCACTTCCTAAGAGAGAAAGTGATAGAGAATGAAGTCAAGGTGGACTATGTGAGTACTAAAGATTAGTTAGCAAACATATTCACAAAGCCCTTTCCAAAGGATACTTCTGATTATCTCAGGGAGAAGTTGGGAGTAATTCCCTTCTCTAATTCTACTTAGAAGAAAGAAGAAAAAACATCATTCCTCAAGGACTGATGGATGGTTAACTACTCTACTTTTGGAGTAGTACTGGTGCTTAAACTGATTGGTGCCATTCTTGATTGATGTCAAAGGGGGAGTAATATATAGTTATGAAAAACATAAGTAAAAGGAGGAGTAATATACTAAGGGGGAGTAGTATTTAGTTATGGAAGCAATTCAGTTGAGGAAATGGAGAATGTTGAAGAATATTGTAGTAGATGGAGGATTCATCTTTGGGGGATTTTTGAAGAGGAAATGGAGAATGTTATAAAAGAATTATTCATTTGGATTGGTGGAGTTTTTCCTTCCATATGTTGCCATCAATGCCAAAGGGGGAGATTATTGGGGATTTTCTAGCAAGCCAGTGCTGACTGTATGTTTGTCATTGATGAAAACATATGGTAAGTAGCATGCATGGAAGACTTACATAGTAAGATTTTAGTATATGTGGCATGGACATGTTATCAGCATGATATCATGGGCATACAGGTTAACTGTTAGTATAGATAGTTATATAGTAGCTTGTGTGAGCAGTGTTCCTGAAAAAGTTACAAGTAGTGTTATGTGAATGGTTTTTTGTACACTTATCATGGAGCCTTGTGCATTTTGATATGTGATGGAGACATGTTAGTGATGTTACATTCATGGATGTAGAGTCTGATGATTAGTAGAAATGAAGTTATGTAGTCGCTATTCACCAGTAGCAGTCTCCTATGTTTGTTTAGAAGAGCTGACAGGGATTATATTGGTTTAGGAGTTGTGCCTATCATTTTAGTATGCGCCCTTGGATTTGAGCTTGGTGAAGAGTTAATAATGTTTGGTTAAGAGTGCATGATCAAATTCAGCTTGAGGAGAAAGATCCAGTTGTTTTGGTAGAGACGATAGTGTGTAGCATGCGTCTACAATTATCTTGTTGGATAGGTCCCAAAATGTGTTGGGTCCTTATTAGGGCCGAATGAATTATTATTGGAGTTTGTTATGGTTTCTCTAATATGATTTCAAGGTGGTTCTAATAGGCCGGCTTGATTATGTCATTTAGAGGAAAGATATTTATAGGAAGTCATTTGTGATTGCTAGAGTGTGGTTCATAGTTGATTGTGAAGAGCATAGCAGAGTGTGTGAAGTGTTGAGCCATCAGAAGAAGGTCTATGTGACCAAGTAAAGTATTTTTACTATACATTGGAACTAATCTAGACAACAGTTCTAAGCACAACTCACTAAGATCTAGATATAGTGTGTATCTATTATTCAGAAGGTTGTAGCCTTCACCCATTTCAACAGTGTGCTCTCGGATAGTGTGTCCTCACCCCTAACAGGGTTAATTGTAAAAGACTCCTAATAGGGTGTGACCCTTGACCAATTCTACTTTACTAAATATATTGTAAAGCAACTCCTAACAGGGTTAAGGATCTTCTAACAAGGACCATAATACACTAGTGTAGAATATTAGTGGGTGTCAATTCCCACCAAGGTTTTTACCTATTTGGGTTTCCCCATAACCAAAATATTGGTGTTGTGTTCAAGTGTTCTTTCATTTTGTTTATGCTTTATGTTTAAGTATACTTAATTGGATAAAGAATTGAAACTTGTAGATAATTGATTCACCCCCACCCCCCTCTCAGTTATCTCTTGGGACTATTCCTAACAAAAAGATGATAAATCCCTTAATGAGGTACATGGAAGTGAGGATGAAAATTGTTTTTAATGAGATCTCCAATGATCTTATTCCTATTTAAGCCTCCTCCACAACCTCTTCAATTGACCTTTACAAAGAAGAATTATGGATTGATGTTAATTCTTCTCCTAATATATGTATTTTCTATGAGCCTACTTTAGAATATAATTTACCTTCTTTCCCCTTTAGGGATCAATCTTTAGTGACTTATGGTGATCCTACAATGTGCTTTATTGGTAGGGATGAAAATCCTCCTATTTGGGATGAACCTTTGGATTTGGATGTTGATTATTCTCTTCCTCATGAAACTATTGTGGATGATTCTACTTTTTGGGATGAACCCTTGGATAAAGACATTGATTTATTCCCTCCTCATGAAGAAGCTTTGATACAAGAGGGTGATTTATTAATGTATGACATATTAATACATGATGGTGACTCTTTTTCTCAAAGACACTCACCTTATGTAGACATTTTAGCAAAAGAAGATGACATTATAGATACTTTACCTCCATTTGGGATTCCTTCTAGTGATGAGGCATTAACAAAGAATGATATAAATTCCCTTAATGCTCTCCCTCTTAGTGATGATCTTATGGAGAATCAAGATCCTACCTCATCTCCTCCTAGGATTTCTTCTTTGATTCCTTCTTGTGAATTTATTTGTAGTGTTGAGACAACTAATATGGTTTTTTTGAAACCCTTGTTGACTGTCAAAGGTTGTCCTTGCATTACTATCAAAGGTAAACCTATTGAGTCTTTAGAGTCTTTCAATGACCAATATTTGATAGCTCACACATATCATACAAGGAATAACCCTCAACCTAATCCAATTGTTTCTACTTCTTTTCCACCTTCTCAACCCATTCTTCCTCCTCCACCCCGTCTTCCTAGCAAGGAGTATAATTTGATAAACCAATTGCAAAATACTCCTGCCAAGATTTCTCTATGGAAGCTTCTTCAAACTTCACCTACCTACTATGAACCCTTGCAAAAAGCTCTAGCAACTCTTCCCTCTCCACCTCCTAATCAAGAGAACATCAATAACTTCTTACAATGTATGCATGCTACCCCGGGTCCTCCTAACATTGTATTTACTCAAAAGGATTTACCTTCTAAAGAAGTTTAGAATCAATATGATGCTCTTATGGTTGTTGTTTCTATCAATAAAAGTATCATTCGTACGACCTTGATTGATAATGGATTTGGGCTTAATGTTTGTAGCATGGACATGCTCAAAGAGATTAAAGCCTATCTTTCAACTATTCAACTTGAAAATGTTCCTATGTGTGGATTTGATAACATTGATAAGAACACTTTAGACATCATTACCTTACCTATCAAAGTAGGTGCAGTCATGCTGAATACACCTATTCATGTTATGCCTGGACCTCTCAATTATAACCTTCTTTTGGGTAGACCTTGGTTACATGAGATGCATGTTGTTCCTTCCACCCTTCACCATAAAGGCAAGTTTATACATAACAACATGATGTATACACTTCATGTGGATGATGCGCCTAATCCTTGATTGAATATTCAAACTCACAATACTCCTATTCCTAATGATAATCCTTCTTCCTCTAATACTCTTCCTGGTGATGATTGGGGAACCTTGGATTTTAATTCTACCTTTATTGGAGAGTATAAGGTTAATGATCTTGATTTATGAAGAAACAAAGAGAATTTGAACAATGAGTTTTTACTTCTACTTCTAAAACCCTTCATAATAACTTTGTTGCTGCTTCTACCCACAATGAACATGTCAAACCTACTAATGATGACATAGTGACTACTAAAGTTCCATTGAATCCTTTTGATATGGCTTCTCATTATGGTCCTGGTTATCATTTCCTAGTTAAACATGGATTCAATATTCAAGGATGTGGTAAGTATAAACAGGGGATTCAAATGCCCTTACACATTGGGGGGCATGAGAATTCTTATGGCTTGGGATTTAATCCTCAATAAAAAATCAATGTTAACAACATTTCAAATAATACTTCAAAACATGATGAACCTAAAGGAATTTGACCAATAAGTTCTTTTGCCTAAACTCCTTCATTCTAAGATGATTACTAGACCTAAACACAAAAATAAACATAGTCCACACTTGAAGACTCTTCCTTTTTGTTTATATCATAGATTTCATGATCACTCTACTAATGAATGTCAAGCTTTACATTATAATATTAGGCAGCTCATTGATAGTAAGGTTATTTATATATCATGTGGCAATGAGTTGTATTTCAATGCTTTTTTCTCTAAATAACATTTATGTTCCTATTATGGAACTCCACATTATGTAAACAATGT